>JAVALU010002209.1:0-422120 GCA_030770095.1 Gila robusta
AACTTTAAACTAATTTAAACTTAAACTAATTTAAACTTCAAACTACTTTAAACTTCTTCAAACTTATTGGTCCAAACTTTCACAAGCCAACTTAAAGTTTGTCTCGACGAACTTTTTCTAGTTATTATTATTATTCTTTTTCTGAGACTAAAATTTCCAACTCTATCTCCTCCTAGAGCTTTAACTCCACATACTCCAAACTCGGCACGGACACTCAAACTGTTCTGACTCGCGTTGCTATATCTTTTCTAACTGATCGGACTTACGGTTTTCCTAAAAATGACGATCAAAGTCGGAAAAAACTCCCATTGACTTAACATTGCGGAATGTTCAGAAATTCAAATCCCAACTGTCACTTTCACACACACCCACAGAAAAGGGCCTGACAGCCCTGCTGTCAGGCCCTCTCTCTCTCCCTCAGAGGATTTATTTTATCAAGCAGCCAATAAGTAATGGCCTAAAATCTTCATAGCCACACCATAGCAACCAGTTACAGCACCCTAGCAACCGTGGGCGATAGGCACGAGGCCGCAGGCCTCGTGCCATACTAAATAACTCTATAAAAACTCCTTTTAAAAACTCCATAGTAATCATCTGTTAAAAAATACACGCCGACATCACAGACCCCTGATTGAGGCGTCAAATTGTGTGGATTATTGAGGAGAGGTGTGCTGTGACTTTTCTTACCGATCGGGGGTACGGTGTTTGCCCCAGGGGCAAATCATTGGGTAAAAAAAATCCCATAGATTTAACATTGCCACAAACTTTGACGACTCGTAGCACTGACCAATGATTTCTCAGAAACTTGTAATTTACCACATTTGAAGAGGCTGGCAGGCTCTGTAAGAACATACCTCACAATGGGGTAAAAGTTGCACCCCTGGGGGGCAGGAGCTGCTCAAATTTGCCCCATTGACTTACTATGGTGTAGGAGTAAAAACTCCATAGTAATCATCTGTTAAAAAATACACGCCGACATCACAGACCCCTGATTGAGGCGTCAAATTGTGCGGATTATTGAGGAGAGGTGTGCTGTGACTTTTCTTACCGATCGGGGGTACGGTGTTTGCCCCAGGGGCAAATCATTGGGTAAAAAAAATCCCATAGACTTAACATTGCCACAAACTTTGACGACTCGTAGCACTGACCAATGATTTCTCAGAAACTTGTAATTTACCACATTTGAAGAGGCTGGCAGGCTCTGTAAGAACATACCTCACAATGGGGTAAAAGTTGCACCCCTGGGGGGCAGGAGCTGCTCAAATTTGCCCCATTGACTTACTATGGTGTAGGAGTAAAAACTCCATAGTAATCATCTGTTAAAAAATACACGCCGACATCACAGACCCCTGATTGAGGCGTCAAATTGTGCGGATTATTGAGGAGAGGTGTGCTGTGACTTTTCTTACCGATCGGGGGTACGGTGTTTGCCCCAGGGGCAAATCATTGGGTAAAAAAGAATCCCATAGACTTAACATTGCCACAAACTTTGACGACTCGTAGCACTGACCAATGATTTCTCAGAAACTTGTAATTTACCACATTTGAAGAGGCTGGCAGGCTCTGTAAGAACATACCTCACAATGGGGTAAAAGTTGCACCCCTGGGGGGCAGGAGCTGCTCAAATTTGCCCCATTGACTTACTATGGACTATTGCATAGGGATTTTGTATTGAACATAGCTCTGGATCACAGTGTCATAGAGACAAGGGGACGGGCTCATTTTTCTCAGATGACCAATCAGTCTCTCAGGATCATTGTGAAGCTATTAAGCCACGCCCTAGCAACCATTTAGAGCACCTTAGCAACAAGTCCCATAGACTTCCATTGAAAGAGGTCAAAAGAATATCTCCGGATAGAAGTGTCATAGAAACACAAGGGTGGTCTCGTTTGACTCGGGGCAGCACACAGCCAATCATGAATCCCCTCAACACTTCCTAGCCCCTCCCTAGCAACCATTGTCGAGCACCTTAGCAACTAAAATCTATAGAGGGATATCTTCCATTCTGAATGTCACAGAGGCATGGGAGTTGGTTTATATCATTCATACTGACAAGCAACCTTTGGACTTTGATGACTGGCAGCTGCCAAGCCATTCCCTAGCAACCAAACAGAGTACCCTAGCAACCATTTTGCAAGACCTATATCTCTGCATCAGAACATCGTATAGAGATGTGGTTTGGCTCTTTTGACTCATGCTAGCAAACAGGGCTTCCAACATGCTACACATGCTAGCTGTGAATAGCTACATGCTAATAGCGATTAGGTAGTGCTAAATCATGCCAAGAAAGTGTTAAGAACTCCAATAGTAACCATCTGTGACAACTACCAACCACCTAGTAACACCATAGCAACCACCCAGAATACCTTAGCAACCACCTAGCAACGTCCTAGCAACCACCCAGAATACCCTAGCAACCGCCTAGCAACACCATAGCAACCACCCAGAATACCCTAGCAACCGCCTAGCAACCACCCAGAACACCCTAGCAACCACCTAGCAACACCATAGCAACCACCCAGAACACCCTAGCAACCGCCTAGCAACGCCCTAGCAACCACAAAGAATACCCTAGCAACTGCCTAGCAACGCCCTAGCAACCACCCAGAATACCCTAGCAACCGCCTAGCAACACCATAGCAACCACCCAGAATACCCTAGCAACCGCCTAGCAACCACCCAGAACACCCTAGCAACCGCCTAGCAATGCCCTAGCAACCACCCAGAATACCCTAGCAACCACCTAGCAACACCATAGCAACCACCCAGAATACCCTAGCAACCGCCTAGCAACCACCCAGAACACCCTAGCAACCACCCAAAATACCATAGAACACCCTAGCAACAACATAGCAACCACCCAGAACACCCTAGCAACCCCTAGCAACCACCAGAACACCCTAGCAACTACCTAGCAACACCTAGCAACCACCGAGAACACCCTAGCAACCACCCAAATACCTTAGCCAACCACCCAGCAACCACCCAGAACACCTTAGCAACCCACTAGAAACACCCTAGCAACTTAAATTACTTCAAACTATACTTAAACTACTTTAAACTAATTCAAACTTAAACTAATTTAAACTTCAAACTACTTAAAATCTAACTAATTTTAACTTTAAACTACTTTAAACTTTAAACTAATTTAAACTTCAAACTACTTTAAACTTCTTCAAACTATTGGTCCAAACTTTCACAAGCCAACTTAAAGTTTGTCTCGACGAACTTTTTCTAGTTATTATTATTATTCTTTTTCTGAGACTAAAATTTCCAACTCTATCTCCTCCTAGAGCTTTAACTCCACATACTCCAAACTCGGCACGGACACTCAAACTGTTCTGACTCGCGTTGCTATATCTTTTCTAACTGATCGGACTTACGGTTTTCCTAAAAATGACGATCAAACTCGGAAAAAACTCCCATTGACTTAACATTGCGGAATGTTCAGAAATTCAAATCCCAACTGTCACTTTCACACACACCCACAGAAAAGGGCCTGACAGCTCTCTCTCTCCCTCAGAGGATTTATTTTATCAAGCAGCCAATAAGTAATGGCCTAAAATCTTCATAGCCACACCATAGCAACCAGTTACAGCACCCTAGCAACCGTGGGCGATAGGCACGAGGCCGCAGGCCTCGTGCCATACTAAATAACTCTATAAAAACTCTATAAAAACTCCTTTTAAAAACTCCATAGTAATCATCTGTTAAAAAATACACGCCGACATCACAGACCCCTGATTGAGGCGTCAAATTGTGCGGATTATTGAGGAGAGGTGTGCTGTGACTTTTCTTACCGATCGGGGGTACGGTGTTTGCCCCAGGGGCAAATCATTGGGTAAAAAAAATCCCATAGACTTAACATTGCCACAAACTTTGACGACTCGTAGCACTGACCAGTGATTTCTCAGAAACTTGTAATTTACCACATTTGAAGAGGCTGGCAGGCTCTGTAAGAACATACCTCACAATGGGGTAAAAGTTGCACCCCTGGGGGCAGGAGCTGCTCAAATTTGCCCCATTGACTTACTATGGTGTAGGGATTTTGCATAGGGATGCATTGCATAGGGATTTTGTATTGAACATAGCTCTGGATCACAGTGTCATAGAGACAAGGGGACGGGCTCATTTTTCTCAGATGACCAATCAGTCTCTCAGGATCATTGTGAAGCTATTAAGCCACGCCCTAGCAACCATTTAGAGCACCTTAGCAACAAGTCCCATAGACTTCCATTGAAAGAGGTCAAAGAATATCTCCGGATAGAAGTGTCATAGAAACACAAGGGTGGTCTCGTTTGACTCGGGCAGCACACAG
The DNA here is from genome assembly GCA_030770095.1 of Gila robusta. Taxonomy (NCBI): domain Eukaryota; kingdom Metazoa; phylum Chordata; class Actinopteri; order Cypriniformes; family Leuciscidae; genus Gila; species Gila robusta. Next base: position 4,319 of record JAVALU010002209.1, read on the forward strand.
CCAATCATGAATCCCCTCAACACTTCCTAGCCCCTCCCTAGCAACCATTGTCGAGCACCTTAGCAACTAAAATCTATAGAGGGATATCTTCCATTCTGAATGTCACAGAGGCATGGGAGTTGGTTTATATCATTCATACTGACAAGCAACCTTTGGACTTTGATGACTGGCAGCTGCCAAGCCATTCCCTAGCAACCAAACAGAGTACCCTAGCAACCATTTTGCAAGACCTATATCTCTGCATCAGAACATCGTATAGAGATGTGGTTTGGCTCTTTTGACTCATGCTAGCAAACAGGGCTTCCAACATGCTACACATGCTAGCTGTGAATAGCTACATGCTAATAGCGATTAGGTATGTGCTAAATCATGCCAAGGAAGTGTTAAGAACTCCAATAGTAACCATCTGTGACAAATACCAACCACCTAGTAACACCATAGCAACCACCCAGAACACCCTAGCAACCAACCAAAATACCTTAGCAACAACCTAGCAACCACCGAGAACACCCTAGCAACCACCCAAAATACCTTAGAACACCCTAGCAACACCATAGCAACCACCTAAAATACCTTAGAACACTCTAGCAACACCATAGCAACCACCCAGAACGCCCTAGCAACCACCCAAAATACCTTAGAACACCCTAGCAACACCATAGCAAGCACCTAAAATACCTTAGAACACCCTAGCAACCACCCAGAACACCCTAGCAACCACTCAAAATACCTTAAAACACCCTAGCAACACCATAGCAACCACCCAAATAGCCTAGAACACCCTAGCAACACCATAGCAACCACCCAGAACACCCTAGCAACTGCCTAGCAACCACCCAAAATACCTTAAAACACCCTAGCAACACCATAGCAACCACCCAAAATAGCCTAGAACACCCTAGCAACACCATAGCAACCACCCAGATTACCCTAGCAACTGCCTAGCAACCACCCAAAATACCTTACAACACCCTAGCAACCACCCAAAATACCCAAGAACACCCTAGCAACACCATAGCAACCATCCAGAACACCCTAGCAACTGCCTAAAAACTACCCAGAACACCCTAGCAACCACCCAAAATACCATAGAACACCCTAGCAACAACATAGCAACCACCCAGAACACCCTAGCAACCACCTAACAACCACCCAGAACACCCTAGCAACCAACCAAAATACCTTAGCAACAACCTAGCAACCACCGAGAACACCCTAGCAACCACCCAAAATACCTTAGCAACCACCCAGCAACCACCCAGAACACCTTAGCAACCCACTAGAAACACCCTAGCAACTTTAAATTACTTCAAACTATACTTTAAACTACTTTAAACTAATTCAAACTTTAAACTAATTTAAACTTCAAACTACTTTAAAATTCTAACTAATTTTAACTTTAAACTACTTTAAACTTTAAACTAATTTAAACTTCAAACTACTTTAAACTTCTTCAAACTTATTGGTCCAAACTTTCACAAGCCAACTTAAAGTTTGTCTCGACGAACTTTTTCTAGTTATTATTATTCTTCTGAGCCTAAAATTTCCAACTCTATCTCCTCCTAGAGCTTTAACTCCACATACTCCAAACTCGGCACGGACACTCAAACTGTTCTGACTCGCGTTGCTATATCTTTTCTAACTGATCGGACTTACGGTTTTCCTAAAAATGATGATCAAACTCGGAAAAAACTCCCATTGACTTAACATTGCGGAATGTTCAGATTTTCAAACTCCCCAACTGTCAAAAATTCAAATCTAAATACCTTGAAGCCCTAGACTGAATCAAACTGCCATTCTATACACTATATGAGCCATTGAAACTCATTTAAACTAATAAACTCATCTAACTATTGCACTTACCTATCTAATCTTAAACTCATAATAAATTAATAAACTCTAAAATTGAACTCTTAGACTCATTTAAACTTATAAACTCTAAACTCATAAACTCGTACACTTATAAACTCATGAATTCATAAACTTATGAACTCATGAAATCATAAACTCATAAACTTGTACACTTATAAACTCATGAATTCATATACTTATGAACTCAAACTCATAAATTAAACTCTGAACTCTTACTCATTTAAACTTATCAACTCTAAACTCATAAACTCGTACACAGAAACTCATAAACTTATAAACTCATGAATTCATACACTTATGAATTTTCATAAATTCATACACTTATGAACTTTTAAATTCATAAATAGTTCACCATAGCAACCACCCAGAACACCCTAGCAACTGCCTAGCAACCACCCAAAATACCTTAAAACACCCTAGCAACACCATAGCAACCACCCAAAATAGCCTAGAACACCCTAGCAACACCATAGCAACCACCCAAATACCTTAACACACCCTAGCAACAACCCAAAATACCCTAGAACACCCTAGCAACTGCCTTTCAACCCCCAGAACACCCTAGCAACTGCCTAGCAACCACCCAGAACACCCTAGCAACCACCCAAAATACCTTAAATCACCTTAGCAACACCATAGCAACCACCCAAAATACCCTAGAACACCCTAGCAACACCATAGCAACCACCCAGATTACCCTATTAACTGCCTAGCAACCACCCAGAACACCCTAGCAACCACCAAAAATACCTTAAATCACCCTAGCAACACCATAGGAACCACCCAAAATACCCTAGAACACCCTAGCAACACCATAGCAACCACCCAGAACACCCTAGCAACTGCCTAGCAACCACCCAGAACACCCTAGCAACCACCCAAAATACCTTGAACACCCTAGCAACACCATAGCAACCACCCAGAACACCCTAGCAACCACCCAAAATACCTTAAAACATCCTAGCAACACCATAGCAACCACCCAAAAAAGCCTAGAACACCATAGCAACACCATAGCAACCACCCAGAACACCCTAGCAACTGCCTAGCAACCACCCAGAACACCCTAGCAACCACCCAAAATACCTTAGAACACCCTAGCAACACCCTAGCAACCACCCAAAATACCTTAGAACACCCTAGCAACACCATAGCAACCACCTAAAATACCTTAGAACACCCTAGCAACCACCCAGAACACCCTAGCAACCACTCAAAATACCACCCAAAATACCCAAGAACACCCTAGCAACACCATAGCAACCATCCAGAACACCCTAGCAACTGCCTGAAAACTACCCAGAACACCCTAGCAACCACCCAAAATACCTTAGCAACCACCTAGCAACCACCCAGAACACCTTGGCAACCCACTAGAAACACCCTAGCAACTTTAAATTACTTCAAACTATACTTTAAACTACTTTAAACTAATTCAAACTTTAAACTAATTTAAAATTCAAACTATAAAATTCTAACTAATTTAAACTTTAAACTACTTTAAACTTTAAACTACTTTAAACTTCAAACTAATTTAAACTTCAAACTACTTTAAACTTCAAACTACTTTAAACTTCTTCAAACTTATTGGTCCAAACTTTCACAAGCCAACTTAAAGTTTGTCTCGACGAACTTTTTCTAGTTATTATTATTATTATTCTGTCAAAAATTTACAACTCAATCTCCTCCTAGAGCTTTAACTCCACATACTCCAAACTCGGCACGGACACTCAAACTGTTCTGACTCGGTATGCTATATCTTTTCTAACTGATCGGACTTACGGTTTTCCTAAAAATGACGATCAAAGTCGGAAAAAACTCCCATTGACTTAACATTGCGGAATGTTCAGATTTTCAAACTCTCCAACTGCCAAAAATTCAAATCTAAACTCCTTGAAGCCCTAGACTGAATCAAACTGCCATTCTATATACTATATGAGCCATTGAGACTCATTTAAACTAATAAACTCATCTATCTATGACACTTATCTATCTATCTATCTATCTATCTATCTATCTATTCTTTCTAATCTTTCTTTCTTTCTCTTTTTCTTTCTCTCTTTCTTTCTTACTAATCTTTCTATCATCTAACTATTTCTATCTATCTATCTATCTATCTATCTTACTATCTATCTATCTATCGATCCATCTATCTATCATCTGACTATTCTAACTATCTATCTATCTATCTATCTATCATCTGACTATTTTATCTATCTATCTATCTATCTTCCTTTTTCTTTCTTTCTTTCTAACTAATCTATCTTTCGTTCTTTCTTTCTAACTAATATTTCTTTCTTTCTAACTAATCTATCTTTCTTTCTTTCTTTTCTAACTAATCTTTCTTTCTTTCTAACTAATCTTTCTTTCTTTCTAACTAATCTTTCTTTCTAACTAATCTTTCTATCTTTCTTTCTAATCTTCCTTTCTAACTTTCTTTCTTTCTTTCAAACTAATCTTTCTTTCTTTCTAACTAATCTTTCTATCATCTAACTATTTCTATCTATCTATCATCTGACTATTTTATCTATCTATCTATCTATCTATCTATCTATCTATCTATCATCTGACATTTTTCTATCTATCTATCTATCTATCTATCTATCTATCTATCATCTGACTATTTTATCTATCTATCTATCTATCTATCTATCTATCTATCTATCTATCTTTCTTTTTCTTTCTTTCTAACTAATCTATCTTTCATTCTTTCTTTCTAACTAATCTTTCTTTTTTTCTAACTAATCTTCTTTCTTTCTTTCTTTCTAACTAATCTATCTTTCTTTCTATCTTTCTTTCGAACTAATCTTTTTTTTTTTTAACTAATCTATCTTTCTTTCTTTCTTTTCTAACTAATCTATTTCTTTCTAAATAATCTTTCTTTCTAACTAATCTTTCTTTCTTTCTAACTAATCTTTCTATCTTTCTTTCTTTCTCTCTTTCTTTCTAATCTTCCTTTCTAACTTTCTTTCTAACTAATCTTTCTTTCTAACTTTATTTCTTTCTAACTAATCTTTCTATCTTCTTTCTTTCTCTCTTTCTAATCTTTCTTTCTAACTAATATTTCTTTCTTTCTTTTCTAACTAATCTATTTCTTTCTAACTGATATATCTTTCTTTCTTTCTAACTAATCTTTTTATCTTTCTTTCTTTCTTTTTTCTCTCTTCCTTTCTTTTTTCTCTCTTCCTTTCTAATCTTCTTTCTTTCTTTCTTTCATTCTTTCTAACTAATCTTCCTTTCTAACAGTCTTTCTTTCTAACTAATCTTTCTTTCTAACTAATCTTTCTTTCTTTCTAACTAATCTTTCTATCTTTCTTTCTCTCTTTCTAATCTTTCTTTCTAAATAATCTATCTGTCTTTCTTTCTTTTCTAACTAATCTATTTCTTTCTAACTAATCTTTCTTTATTTCTTTCTAACTAATCTTTCTTTCTAACTTTCTTTCTAACTAATCTTTCTTTCTAACTAATATTTCTTTCTTTCTAACTAATCTTTCTATCTTTCTTTCTTTCTTTCTCTCTTTCTTTCTAACTAATCTTTCTATCTTTCTTTCTAATCTTTCTTTCTTTCTTTATTTCTAACTAATCTTCCTTTATAACTTTCTAATCTTTCTTTCTAAGTAATCTTTCTTTCTTCCTTTCTTTCTAACTAATCTTTCTTTCTAACTAATCTATCTTTCTTTCTTTCCTAACTAATCTTTCTTTCCCACTAGAAACACCCTAGCAACTTTAAATTACTTCAAACTATACTTTAAACTTTAAACTACTTTAAACTATATAAAACATTAAACTAATTCAAACTTCAAACTAATTTAAACTTCAAACTCCTTTAAAATTCAGACTAATTTAAACTTTAAACTAATTTAATCTTTAAACTACTTTAAACTACTTTGAAATTCAAACTACTTTGAAATTCAAACTAATTTAAACTTTAAACTACTTTAAACTTCAAACTTCTTCAAACTTATTGGTCCAAACTTTCACAAGCCAACTTAAAGTTTGTCTCGACGAACTTTTTCTAGTTATTATTATTATTATTCTGTCAAAAATTTACAACTCAATCTCCTCCTAGAGCTTTAACTCCACATACTCCAAACTCGGCACGGACACTCAAACTGTTCTGACTCGGTATGCTATATCTTTTCTAACTGATCGGACTTACGGTTTTCCTAAAAATGACGATCAAAGTCGGAAAAAACTCCCATTGACTTAACATTGCGGAATGTTCAGATTTTCAAACTCTCCAACTGCCAAAAATTCAAATCTAAACTCCTTGAAGCCCTAGACTGAATCAAACTGCCATTCTATATACTATGAGCCATTGAGACTCATTTAAACTAATAAACTCATCTATCTATGACACTTATCTATCTATCTATCTATCTATCTATCTATCTATCTATTCTTTCTAATCTTTCTTTCTTTCTCTTTTTCTTTCTCTCTTTCTTTCTTACTAATCTTTCTATCATCTAACTATTTCTGTCTATCTATCATCTATCTATCTATCTATCTATCTATCTACATCTATCTATCTATCTATCGATCCATCTATATATCATCTGACTATTCTAACTATCTATTATCTATCATCTGACTATTTTATCTATCTATCTTCCTTTTTCTTTCTTTCTTTCTAACTAATCTATCTTTCGTTCTTTCTTTCTAACTAATATTTCTTTCTTTCTAACTAATCTATCTTTCTTTCTTTCTTTTCTAACTAATCTATTTCTTTCTAATTAATCTTTCTTTCTTTCTAACTAATCTTTCTTTCTTTCTAACTAATCTTTATTTCTAACTAATCTTTCTATCTTTCTTTCTAATCTTCCTTTCTAACTTTCTTTCTTTCTTTCTAACTAATCTTTCTTTCTTTCTAACTAATCTTTCTATCATCTAACTATTTCTATCTATCTATCATCTGACTATTTTATCTATCTATCTATCTATCTATCTATCATCTGACTATTTTGTCTATCTATCTATCTATCTATCTATCTTTCTTTTCTTTCTAACTAATCTATCTTTCATTCTTTCTTTCTAACTAATCTTTCTTTCTTTCTAACTAATCTTCTTTCTTTCTTTCTAACTAATCTATCTTTCTTTCTATCTTTCTTTCGAACTAATCTTTTTTTTTCTAACTAATCTATCTTTCTTTCTTTCTTTTCTAACTAATCTATTTCTTTCTAAATAATCTTTCTTTCTAACTAATCTTTCTTACTTTCTTTCTAACTAATCTTTCTATCTTTCTTTCTTTCTTTCTCTCTTTCTTTCTAATCTTCCTTTCTAACTTTCTTTCTTTCTAACTAATCTTTCTTTCTAACTTTATTTCTTTCTAACTAATCTTTCTATCTTTCTTTCTTTCTCTCTTTCTAATGTTTCTTTCTAACTAATATTTCTTTCTTTCTTTTCTAACTAATCTATTTCTTTCTAACTAATATATCTTTCTTTCTTTCTAACTAATCTTTTTATCTTTCTTTCTTTCTTTTTTCTCTCTTCCTTTCTTTTTTCTCTCTTCCTTTCTAATCTTTCTTTCTTTCTTTCATTCTTTCTAACTAATCTTCCTTTCTAACAGTCTTTCTTTCTAACTAATCTTTCTTTCTAACTAATCTTTCTTTCTTTCTAACTAATCTTTCTATCTTTCTTTCTTTCTCTCTTTCTAATCTTTCTTTCTAAATAATCTATCTTTCTTTCTTTCTTTTCTAACTAATCTATTTCTTTCTAACTAATCTTTCTTTATTTCTTTCTAACTAATCTTTTTTCTAACTTTCTTTCTAACTAATCTTTCTTTCTAACTAATATTTCTTTCTTTCTAACTAATCTTTCTATCTTTCTTTCTTTCTTTCTCTTTCTTTCTAACTAATCTTTCTATCTTTCTTTCTAATCTTTCTTTCTTTCTTTCTAACTAATCTTCCTTTATAACTTTCTAATCTTTCTTTCTAACTAATCTTTCTTTCTTCCTTTCTTTCTAACTAATCTTTCTTTCTAACTAATCTATCTTTCTTTCTTTTCTAACTAATCTTTCTTTCTTATTGGTCAAACTTATTGGTCAAAACTTTCACAAGCCAACTTAAAGTTTGTCTCGACGAACTTTTTCTAGTTATTATTATTCTTCTGAGCCTAAAATTTCCAACTCTATCTCCTCCTAGAGCTTTAACTCCACATACTCCAAACTCGGCACGGACACTCAAACTGTTCTGACTCGCGTTGCTATATCTTTTCTAACTGATCGGACTTACGGTTTTCCTAAAAATGATGATCAAACTCGGAAAAAACTCCCATTGACTTAACATTGCGGAATGTTCAGATTTTCAAACTCCCCAACTGTCAAAAATTCAAATCTAAATACCTTGAAGCCCTAGACTCAATCAAACTGCCATTCTATACACTATATGAGCCATTGAGACTCATTTAAACTAATAAACTCATCTAACTATTGCACTTATCTATCTAATCTTAAACTCATAATAAATTAATAAACTCTAAAATTGAACTCTTAGACTCATTTAAACTTATAAACTCTAAACTCATAAACTCGTACACTTATAAACTCATGAATTCATAAACTTATGAACTCATGAAATAATAAACTCATAAACTTGTACACTTATAAACTCATGAATTCATACACTTATGAACTCAAACTCATAAATTAATAAACTCTGAACTCTTACTCATTTAAACTTATAAACTCTAAACTCATAAACTCGTACACATAAACTCATAAACTTATAAACTCATGAATTCATACACTTATGAATTTTCATAAATTCATACACTTATGAACTTTTAAATTCATAAATAGTTCACCATAGCAACCACCCAGAACACCCTAGCAACTGCCTAGCAACCACCCAAAATACCTTAAAACACCCTAGCAACACCATAGCAACCACCCAAAATAGCCTAGAACACCCTAGCAACACCATAGCAACCACCCAAAATACCTTAAAACACCCTAGCAACACCATAGCAACCACCCAAAATACCCTAGAACACCCTAGCAACTGCCTATCAACCCCCAGAACACCCTAGCAACTGCCTAGCAACCACCCAGAACACCCTAGCAACCACCCAAAATACCTTAAATCACCTTAGCAACACCATAGCAACCACCCAAAATACCCTAGAACACCCTAGCAACACCATAGCAACCACCCAGAACACCCTAGCAACTGCCTAGCAACCACCCAGAACACCCTAGCAACCACCAAAAATACCTTAAATCACCCTAGCAACACCATAGCAACCACCTAAAATACCCTAGAACACCCTAGCAACACCATAGCAACCACCCAGAACACCCTAGCAACTGCCTAGCAACCACCCAGAACACCCTAGCAACCACCCAAAATACCTTGAACACCCTAGCAACACCATAGCAACCACCCAAAACACCCTAGCAACCACCCAAAATACCTTAAAACATCCTAGCAACACCATAGCAACCACCCAAAAAAGCCTAGAACACCATAGCAACACCATAGCAACCACCAAGAACACCCTAGCAACTGCCTAGCAACCACCCAGAACACCCTAGCAACCACCCAAAATACCTTAGAACACCCTAGCAACACCATAGCAACCACCCAGAACACCCTAGCAACCAACCAAAATATCTTAGCAACAACCTAGCAACCACCCAAAATACCTTAGCAACCACCTAGCAACCACCCAGAACACCTTAGCAACCCACTAGAAACACCCTAGCAACTTTAAATTACTTCAAACTATACTTTAAACTACTTTAAACTAATTCAAACTTTAAACTAATTTAAAATTCAAACTACTTTAAAATTCTAACTAATTTAAACTTTAAACTACTTTAAACTTTAAACTAATTTAAACTTCAAACTACTTTAAAATTCAAACTAATTTAAACTTCAAACTACTTTAAACTTCAAACTACTTTAAACTTCTTCAAACTTACTGGTCCAAACTTTCACAAGCCAACTTAAAGTTTGTCTCAACGAACTTTTTCTAGTTATTATTATTCTTCTTGCAGGTAAAATTTACAATTCTAACTCCTCCTAGAGCTTTAACTCTACAAACTCCAAACTCGGCACAGACACTCAAACTGTTCTGACTCGGTATGCTATATCTTTTCTAACTGATCGGACTTACGGTTTTCCTAAAAATGACGATAAAAACTCGGAAAAAACCATTTGAAATTCTCATTGACTTTACATTGCGGAATGTTCAGATTTTCAAACTGGCCAACTGTCAAAAATTCAAATCTAAACTCCTTGAAGCCCTAGACTGAATCAAACTGCCATTCTATATACTATATGAGCCATTGAGACTCATTTAAACTAATAAATTCATCTATCTATCTATCTATCTATCTATCTATCTATCTATCTACCCATTCTTTCTTTCTAATCTTTCTTTCTCTCTCTTTTTCTTTCTCTCTTTCTTTCTTTCTTACTAATCTTTCTATCATCTAACTATTTCTAACTATCTATCATCTGACTATTTTATCTATCTATCTATCTATCTATCTATCTATCTATCTATCATCTGACTATTTTATCTATCCATCTATCTATCTTTTTCTTTCTTTCTAACTAATCTATCTTTTGTTCTTTCTTTCTAACTAATCTTTCTTTCTTTCTTACTAATCTTTCTTTCTTTCTAACTAATCTATCTTTCTTTCTATCTTTCTTTCTTTCTAACTAATCTATATTTCTTTCTTTCTTTTCTAACTAATCTATCTTTCTTTCTATCTTTTCTAACTAATCTATTTCTTTCTAACTAATCTTTCTTTCTTTCTAACTAATCTTTCTTTCTTTCTAACTAATCTCTTTCTAACTAATCTTTCTTTCTTCCTTTCTAACTTTCTTTCTAACTTTCTAACTAATCTTTCTTTCTTTCTCTCTTTCTTTCTAAACTTCCTTTCTATCTTTCTTTCTTTCTTTCTAACTAATCTTCCTTTCTAACTAATCTTTCTTTCTAAGTAATCTTTCCTTTCTTTCTAACTAATCTTTCTATCTTTCTTTCTCTCTTTCTTTCTAACTAATCTTTCTATCTTTCTCTCTTTCTAATCTTTCTTTCTAAATAATCTTTCTTTCTTTCTTTCTTTTCTAACTAATCTATTTCTTTCTTTCTAATCTTTCTTTCAATCTTTCTTTCTTTCTAACTAATCTTCCTTTCTAACTTTCTTTCTAACTAATCTTTCTTTCTAACTAATCTTTCTCTGAACTCTTACTCATTTAAACTTATAAACTCTAAACTCATAAACTCGTACACTTATAAACTCATGAATTCATACACTTATAAACTCAAACTCATGAATGAATAAACTCTGAACTCTTACTCATTTAAACTTATAAACTCATAAACTCGTACACTTATAAACTCATGAATTCATAAACTTATGAACTCATGAAATCATAAACTCAAACTCGTACACTTATAAACTCATGAATTCATACACTTATGAACTCAAACTCATAAATTAATAAACTCTGAACTCTTACTCATTTAAACTTATAAACTCGTACACTCATAAACTCGTACACATAAACTCATAAACTTATAAACTCATGAATTCATACACTTATGAATTTTCATAAATGCATACACTTATGAACTTTTAAATTCATAAAGTTCACCATAGCAATCACCCAGAACACCCTAGCAACTGCCTAGCAACCACACAAAATACCTTACAACACCCTAGCAACACCCAGAACACCCTAGCAACCACCCAAAATACCTTAAATCACCCTAGCAACACCATAGCAACCACCCAAAATACCCTAGAACACCCTAGCAACCCCCATAACACCCTAGCAACTGCCTAGCAACCACCCAGAACACCCTAGCAACCACCCAAAATACCTTAAATCACCCTAGCAACACCATAGCAACCACCCAACATACCCTAGAAAACCCTAGCAACACCATAGCAACCACCCAGAACACCCTAGCAACCACCCAAAATACCTTAAAACATCCTAGCAACACCATAGCAACCACCCAAAAAAGCCTAGAACACCATAGCAACACCATAGCAACCACCCAGAACACCCTAGCAACTGCCTAGCAACAACCCAGAACACCCTAGCAACCACCCAAAAGGCGTTAGAACACCCTAGCAACACCATAGCAACCACCCAGAACACCCTAGCAACCACCCAAAATACCTTAAAACATCCTAGCAACACCATAGCAACCACCCAAAAAAGCCTAGAACACCATAGCAACCACCCAGAACACCCTAGCAACTGCCTAGCAACAACCCAGAACACCCTAGCAACCACCCAAAAGGCGTTAGAACACCCTAGCAACACCATAGCAACCACCCAGAACACCCTAGCAACTGCCTAGCAACCACCCAGAACACCCTAGCAACTAATATAAACTTCAAACTACTTTAAAATTCAAACTAATTTAAACTTTAAACTAATTTAAACTATAAACTAATTTAAATTTCAAACTACTTCAAACTTCAAACTACTTTAAACTTTAAACTAATTTAAACTTCTAACTACTTTTAACTTTAATTTAAACTTATTTAAACTTTAAACTAATTTAAACTATTAACTAGTTTAAACTTCAAAGTACTTTAAACTTCAAACTAATTGACAGTTTAAACTAATTTACATATTAAACTAATGTAAACTTCAAACTACTTTAAACTTTCTGGTCCAAACTTTCACAAGCCAACTTAAAGTTTGTCTCGACGAACTTTTTCTAGTTAAGTTGGCTTGTGAAAGCCAACTTACTGATATTGTACTTAAACTTATTATTATTAAGTTGGCTTGTGAGAGCCAACTTACTGATATTGTACTTAAACTTATTATTATTATTATTATTCTTTTTCTGAGACTAAAATTTCCAACTCTATCTCCTCCTAGAGCTTTAACTCCACATACTCCAAACTCGGCACGGACACTCAAACTGTTCTGACTCGCGTTGCTATATCTTTTCTAACTGATCGGACTTACGGTTTTCCTAAAAATGACGATCAAACTCGGAAAAAACTCCCATTGACTTAACATTGCGGAATGTTCAGATTTTCAAACTCTCCAACTGTCAAAAATTCAAATCTAAATACCTTGAAGCCCTAGACTGAATCAAACTGCCATTCTATACACTATATGAGCCATTGAGACTCATTTAAACTAATAAACTCATCTAACTATTGCACTTATCTATCTAATCTTAAACTCATAATAAATTAATAAACTCTAAACTTGAACTCTTAGACTAATTTAAACTCATAAACTCGTACACTTATAAACTCATACACTTATAAACTCATGAATTCAAACTCTTATGAACTCAAACTCATAAATTAATAAACTCTGAACTCTTACTCATTTAAACTCATAAAACTTATGAACTCATGAATTCATACACTTATGAACTCATGAATTCATAAACTTATAAACTCATACACATATAAACTCATGAATTCATACACTTATGAACTCAAACTCATAAATGAATAAACTCTGAACTCTTACTCATTTAAACTTATAAACTCTAAACTCATAAACTCGTACACTTATAAACTCATGAATTCATACACTTATGAACTCATGAATTCATAAACGTATAAACTCATACACTTATAAACTCATGAATTCATAAACTTATGAACTCATGAAATCATAAACTCATAAACTCGTACACTTATAAACTCATGAATTCATAAACTTATGAACTCATGAAATCATAAACATAAACTCGTACACTTATAAACTCATAAATTCACACACTTATGAACTCAAACTCATAAATTAATAAACTCTGAACTTACTCATTTAAACTTATAAACTCTAAACTCATAAACTCGTACACAAACTCATAAACTTATAAACTCATGAATTCATACACTTATGAATTTTCATAAATTCATACACTTATGAACTTTTAAATTCATAAATAGTTCACCATAGCAACCACCCAGAACACCCTAGCAACTGCCTAGCAACGACCCAAAATACCTTACAACACCCTAGCAACACCATAACAACCACCCAAAATACCATAGAACACCCTAGCAACACCATAGCAACCACCCAGCACACCCTAGTAACTGCCTAGCAACCACCCATAACGCCCTAGCAACCACCCAAAATACCTTAAAACACCCTAGCAACACCCTAGCAACCATCCTAAATAGCATAGAACACCCTAGCAACACCATAGCAACCACCCAGAACACCCTAGCAACCACCCAAAATACCTTAAAACACCCTAGCAACACCATAGCAACCACCCAAAATACCCTAGAACACCCTAGCAACTGCCTAGCAACCACTCAGAACACCCTAACAACCACCCAAAATATCTTAAAACACCCTAGCAACACCATAGCAACCACCCAAAATACCCTATAACACCCTAGCAACTGCCTAGCAACCCCCAGAACACCCTAGCAACTGCCTAGCAACCACCCAGAACACCCTAGCAACCACCCAAAATACCTTAAATCACCCTAGCAACACCATAGCAACCACCAGAAAACCCTAGCAACTGCCTAGCAACCACCCAGAACACCCTAGCAACCACCCAATATACCCTAGAACACCCTAGCAACACCATAGCAACCACCCAGAACACCCTAGCAACCACCCAAAATGCCTTAAAACATCCTAGCAACACCATAGCAACCACCCAAAAAAGCCTATAACACCCTAGCAACACCATAGCAACCACCCAGAACACCCTAGCAACTGCCTAGCAACCACCCAGAATACCCTGGCAACCACCCAAAATACCTTAAATCACCCTAGCAACACCATAGCAACCACCCAAAATACCCTAGAACACCCTAGCAACACCATAGCAACCACCCAAAATACCTTAAAAACACCCTAGCAACACCATAGCAACCACCCAAAATACCTTACAACACCCTAGCAACACCATAGCAACCACCCAGAATACCCTAGCAACTAATATAAACTTCAAACTACTTTAAAATTCAAACTAAATTTAAACTTTAATTTAAACTAAACTAATTTAAACTTCAAACTACTTCAAACTACTTTAAACCTTAAACTAATTTAAACTTATTTAAACTTTAAACTAATTTAAACTATAAACTAATTTAAACTTCAAACTACTTTAAACTTCAAACTAATTTACATTTTAAACTAATTTACATATTAAACTAATGTAAACTTCAAACTACTTTAAACTTCTTTAAACTTTCTGGTCCAAACTTTCACAAGCCAACTTAAAGTTTGTCTCGACAAACTTTTTCTAGTTATTATTATTCTTCTTACTAAAAATTTACAACTCAATCTCCTCCTAGAGCTTTAACTCCACATACTCCAAACTCGGCTCAGACACTCAAACTGTTCTGACTCGGTGTGCTATATCTTTTCTAACTGATCGGACTTACGGTTTTCCTAAAAATGACGATCAAAGTCGGAAAAAACTCCCATTGACTTAACATGGCGGAATGTTCAGATTTTCAAACTCCCCAACTGTCAAAAATTCAAATCTAAATCCCTTGAAACTCAAGACTAAATCAAACTGCCATTCTATATACTATATGAGCCATTGAGACTCATTTAAACTAATAAACTCATCTATCTATGACACTTATCTATCTACCTATCTACCCAGTCTTTCTTTCTAATCTTTCTTTCTCTCTCTTTTTCTTTCTCTCTTTCTTTCTTTCTTACTAATCGTTCTATCATCTAACTATTTCTATCTATCTATCATCTGGCTATTTTATCTATCTATCTATCTATCTATCTATCTATCTATCTATCTATCTATCTATCTATCTATCATCTGACTATTTTATCTATCTATCTATCTATCTATCTATCTATCTATCTATCTATCTTTTTTTCTTTCTTTCTAACTAATCTATCTTTCATTCTTTCTTTCTAACTAATCTTTCTTTCTTTCTTACTAATCTTTCTTTCTTTCTAACTAATCTATCTTTCTTTCTATCTTTCTTTCTTTCTAACTAATCTATCTTTCTTTCTTTCTTTTCTAACTAATCTATCTTTCTTTCTTTCTTTTCTAACTAATCTATCTTTCTTTCTTTTCTAACTAATCTATTTCTTTCTAACTAATCTTTCTTTCTTTCTAACTAATCTTTCTTTCTAACTAATCTTTCTATCTTTCTTTCTTTCTTTCTAATCTTCCTTTCTAACTTTCTTTCTTTCTAACTAATCTTTCTATCTTTCTTTCTCTCTTTCTAATCTTTCTTTCTAACTAATCTTTCTTTTCTAACTAATCTATTTCTTTCTAACTTATCTTTCTTTCTTTCTAACTAATCTTTCTTTCTTTCTAACTAATCTTTCTATCTTTATTTCTTTCTCTCTTTCTAATCTTTCTTTTCTAACTAATCTATTTCTTTCTGACTAATCTTTCTTTCTTTCTTTCTAACTAATCTTTCTATCTTTCTTTCTTTCTCTCTTTCTTTCTAATCTTACTTTCAATCTTTCTTTCTTTCTAACTAATCTTTCTCTCTTTCTTGCTTACTTTTAACTTTCTTAACTAATTTTAACTAATCTTTCTTTCTTTCTTTTCGAACTAATCTATTTCTTTCTAACTAATCTATCTTTCTTTCTTTCTAACTAATCTTTCTATCTATCTTTCTTTCTTTCTTTCTTTCTCTTTCTTTCTAATCTTTCTTTCTTTCTTTCTTTCTTTCTTTCTTTCTTTCTTTCTTTCTTTCTTTCTTTCTTTCAAATTAATCTTCCTTTCTAACTTTCTTTCTTTCTTTCTTTTCTAACTAATCTATTTCTTTCTAACTAATCTTTCTTTCTTTCTTTCTTTCTAACTAATCTTCCTTTCTAACTTTCGAACTAATCTTTCTTTCTTTCTTTCTTTCTTTTCTAACTAATCTATTTCTAATCTATTTTGACAACTGTCAAAAATTCAAATCTAAATCCCTTGAAACTCAAGACTAAATCAAACTGCCATTCTATATACTATATGAGCCATTGAGACTCATTTAAACTAATAAACTCATCTATCTATGACACTTATCTATCTATCTATCTACTTTAAACTAAATTCAAACTTCAAACTAATTTAAACTTCAAACTAATTTTGTTAAAATCCTCTTGTTTCTAAACTCATAAACTTGTACTCTAAAAACTCATAAATTCGTACACTTATGAACTCTTAAACTCAAATGAATAAACGTATAAACTCTAAACTCACACACTGTGTAAGTTAGTATGTGTGTGTGTGTGTGTGTGTGAGCTAGTTAGTGTGTGTGTGTGTGTGTGTGTGTGAAAGAGAGAGTGTGTGTGTGTGTGTGTGTGAGAGTTAGTGAGCGTGTATGTGTGTGTGAGTGTGTGAGCGAGTTAGTGTTTGTGTGTGTGTGTGTGTGTGTGTGTGTGAGCGAGTGTGTGAGCTAGTTAGTGTGTGTGTGTGTGTGTGTGTGTGTGTGTGTGCATTAGTGTGTAGTGTGTGTGTGTGTGTGTGTGTGTGTGTGTGCACATAGCAACCACTCAGAACACCCTAGCAACTGACAAACAACCACCCAGAACACCCTAGCAACCACCCAAAATACCTTAGAACACCCTAGCAACCACCCATAACACCCTAGCAACCGCCCAAAATACCTTAGAACACCCTAGCAACACCATAGCAACCACCCAAAATACCTTAGAACCTCCTAGCAACCACCCAGAACACCCTAGCAACCACCCAAAATACCTTAGAACACCCTAGCAACACCCTAGCAACCACCCAAAATACCTTAGAACACCCTAGCAACTACCCATAACACCCTAGCAACCAACCAAAATACCTTAGAACACCCTAGCAACACCATAGCAACCGCCCAAAATACCTCAGAACACCCTAGCAACACCATAGCAACCACCCAAAATACCTCAGAACACCCTAGCAACACCTTAGCAACCAACCAAAATACCTTAGAACACCATAGCAACCACCCGGAACACCCTAGCAACCACCCAAAATACCTTAGAATACCATAACAACCCACTAGAAACACCCTAGCAACTTTAAATTACTTTAAACTTTAAAACTATTTTAAACTTTAAACTACTTTAAACTTTAAACTAAGTTAAACTTTAAACTACTTTAATCTATAAACTACTTTAAACTTTAAACTAATTTAAACTTTAAACTTTAAACTAAGTTAAACTTTAAACTACTTTAAACTTTAAACTAATTTTAATTTCAAACTTCAAACTCCTTTAAAATTCAGACTAATTTAAACTTTAAACTACTTTAAACTTTAAACTACTTTGAAATTCAAACTAATTTAAACTTTAAACTACTTTAAACTTCAAACTTCTTCAAACTTATTGATCAAAACTTTCACAAGCCAACTTAAAGTTTGTCTCGACGAACTTTTTCTAGTTATTAAGTTGGCTTGTGAAAGCCAACTTACTGATATTGTACTTAAACTTATTATTAAGTTGGCTTGTGAAAGCCAACTTACTGATATTGTACTTAAACTTATTATTATTATTAGTGGTGCTTGCTGAAAGCAAGGCATCACTATTGTTATTGTGTATACTTATTATTATTCTTATTATTCTGGACAAAGTTTGGCGCGTAACTCGTCCCGCAAATTTTGTCACAGACCCCTGAGTGAGGGGTCAAATCGTGCGGCTCATTGAGGAGAGGTGTGCTATGACTTTTCTAAGCGATCGGGTGTACGATGTTCGCACAGCGGACGAAAAAGCGGCCAAAAAAATCCCATTGACTTAACATTGCGGAATGTTCAGAAATTCAAATCCCAACTGTCACTTTCACACACACCCACAGAAAAGGGCCTGACAGCCCTGCTGTCAGGCCCTCTCTCTCTCCCTCAGAGGATTTATTTTATCAAGCAGCCAATAAGTAATGGCCTAAAATCTTCATAGCCACACCATAGCAACCAGTTACAGCACCCTAGCAACCGTGGGCGATAGGCACGAGGCCGCAGGCCTCGTGCCATACTAAATAACTCTATGAAAACTCTATAAAAACTCCTTTTAAAAACTCCATAGTAATCATCTGTTAAAAAATACACGCCGACATCACAGACCCCTGATTGAGGCGTCAAATTGTGCGGATTATTGAGGAGAGGTGTGCTGTGACTTTTCTTACCGATCGGGGGTACGGTGTTTGCCCCAAGGGCAAATCATTGGGTAAAAAAAATCCCATAGACTTAACATTGCCACAAACTTTGACGACTCGTAGCACTGACCAATGATTTCTCAGAAACTTGTAATTTACCACATTTGAAGAGGCTGGCAGGCTCTGTAAGAACATACCTCACAATGGGGTAAAAGTTGCACCCCTGGGGGGCAGGAGCTGCTCAAATTTGCCCCATTGACTTACTATGGTGTAGGACGGCCCATTTCACATTGCATAGGGATTTTGTATTGAACATAGCTCTGGATCACAGTGTCATAGAGACAAGGGGACGGGCTCATTTTTCTCAGATGACCAATCAGTCTCTCAGGATCATTGTGAAGCTATTAAGCCACGCCCTAGCAACCATTTAGAGCACCTTAGCAACAAGTCCCATAGACTTCCATTGAAAGAGGTCAAAAGAATATCTCCGGATAGAAGTGTCATAGAAACACAAGGGTGGTCTCGTTTGACTCGGGGCAGCACACAGCCAATCATGAATCCCCTCAACACTTCCTAGCCCCTCCCTAGCAACCATTGTCGAGCACCTTAGCAACTAAAATCTATAGAGGGATATCTTCCATTCTGAATGTCACAGAGGCATGGGAGTTGGTTTATATCATTCATACTGACAAGCAACCTTTGGACTTTGATGACTGGCAGCTGCCAAGCCTTTCCCTAGCAACCAAACAGAGTACCCTAGCAACCATTTTGCAAGACCTATATCTCTGCATCAGAATATCGTATAGAGATGTGGTTTGGCTCTTTTGACTCATGCTAGCAAACAGGGCTTCCAACATGCTACACATGCTAGCTGTGAATAGCTACATGCTAATAGCGATTAGGTAAGTGCTAAATCATGCCAAGAAAGTGTTAAGAACTCCAATAGTAACCATCTGTGACAAATACCAACCACCTAGTAACACCATAGCAACCACCCAGAATACCTTAGCAACCACCTAGCAACGCCTAGCAACCACCCAGAATACCCTAGCAACCACCTAGCAACACCATAGCAACCACCCAGAACACCCTAGCAACGCCCTAGCAACCACCAAGAATACACTAGCAACTGCCTAGCAACGCCCTAGCAACCACCCAGAATACCCTAGCAACCGCCTAGCAACACCATAGCAACCACCCAGAACACCCTAGCAACCGCCTAGCAACCACCCAGAATACCCTAGCAACCGCCTAGCAACGCCATAGCAACCACCCAGAATACCCTAGCAACTACCTAGCAACACAACAGCAACCACCCAGAACACCCTTTCAACCGCCTAGCAACGCCCTAGCAACCACCAAGAATAGCCTAGCAACTGCCTAGCAACGCCCTAGCAACCACCCAGAATACCCTAGCAACCGCCTAGAAACACCATAGCAACCACCCAGAATACCCTAGCAACCGCCTAGCAACCACCCAGAACACCCTAGCAACTGCCTGCAACGCCCTAGCAACCACCCAGAATACCCTAGCAACCACCTAGCAACATCCTAGCAACCACCCAGAGTACCCTAGCAACCGCCTAGCAACCACCCAGAACACCCTAGCAACGCCCTAGCAACCACCCAGAATACCCTAGCAACGCCCTAGCAACCACCCAGAATACCCTAGAAACCACCCAAAACACCCTAGCAACCACCTGAACAACATGAATAAGCCATATCTCAGCACCAGAACATCGTACAGACATGTTTGTTGGCTCGTATGAAATCATGTACCACACTCTAGCAACCGAGCGGTGAGTTTTGCCACTGCAAGCACCACTTCACATTTTCTTCTGGAAATGTACATTCTAGTTATTATTATTCTTATTCCACACAAAAGTTTGGCGCGTAACTCGTCCCGCAAATTTTGTCACAGACCCCTGAGTGAGGCGTCAAATCGTGCGGCTCATTGAGGAGAGGTGTGCTATGACTTTTCTAAGCGATCGGACTGTACGATGTTCGCACAGCGGACGAAAAAGCGGCCAAAAAAGTCCCATTGACTTAACATTGCGGAATGTTCAGAAATTCAAATCCCAACTGTCACTTTCACACACACCCACAGAAAAGGGCCTGACAGCCCTGCTGTCAGGCCCTCTCTCTCTCCCTCAGAGGATTTATTTTATCAAGCAGCCAATAAGTAATGGCCTAAAATCTTCATAGCCACACCATAGCAACCAGTTACAGCACCCTAGCAACCGTGGGCGATAGGCACGAGGCCGCAGGCCTCGTGCCATACTAAATAACTCTATAAAAACTCTATAAAAACTCCTTTTAAAAACTCCATAGTAATCATCTGTTAAAAAATACACGCCGACATCACAGACCCCTGATTGAGGCGTCAAATTGTGCGGATTATTGAGGAGAGGTGTGCTGTGACTTTTCTTACCGATCGGGGGTACGGTGTTTGCCCCAGGGGCAAATCATTGGGTAAAAAAAATCCCATAGACTTAACATTGCCACAAACTTTGACGACTCGTAGCACTGACCAATGATTTCTCAGAAACTTGTAATTTACCACATTTGAAGAGGCTGGCAGGCTCTGTAAGAACATACCTCACAATGGGGTAAAAGTTGCACCCCTTGGGGGCAGGAGCTGCTCAAATTTGCCCATTGACTTACTATGGTGTAGGAGTAAAAACTCCATAGTAATCATCTGTTAAAAAATACACGCCGACATCACAGACCCTGATTGAGGCGTCAAATTGTGCGGATTATTGAGGAGAGGTGTGCTGTGACTTTTCTTACCGATCGGGTGTACGGTGTTTGCCCAGCGGCAAATCATTGGGTAAAAAAAATCCCATAGACTTAACATTGCCACAAACTTTGACGACTCGTCAGCACTGACCAATGATTTCTCAGAAACTTGTAATTTACCACATTTGAAGAGGCTGGCAGGCTCTGTAAGAACATACCTCACAATGGGTAAAAGTTGCACCCCTGGGGGCAGAGCTGCTCAAATTTGCCCCATTGACTTACTATGGTGTAGAGTAAAAACTCCATAGTAATCATCTGTTAAAAAATACACGCCGACATCACAGACCCCTGATTGAGGCGTCAAATTGTGCGGATTATTGAGGAGAGGTGTGCTGTGACTTTTCTTACCGATCGGGGGTACGGTGTTTGCCCCAGGGGCAAATCATTGGGTAAAAAAAATCCCATAGACTTAACATTGCCACAAACTTTGACGACTCGTAGCACTGACCAATGATTTCTCAGAAACTTGTAATTTACCACATTTGAAGAGGCTGGCAGGCTCTGTAAGAACATACCTCACAATGGGGTAAAAGTTGCACCCCTGGGGGGCAGGAGCTGCTCAAATTTGCCCCATTGACTTACTATGGTGTATTCGTACATTGCATAGGGATTTTGTATTGAACATAGCTCTGGATCACAGTGTCATAGAGACAAGGGGACGGGCTCATTTTTCTCAGATGACCAATCAGTCTCTCAGGATCATTGTGAAGCTATTAAGCCACGCCCTAGCAACCATTTAGAGCACCTTAGCAACAAGTCCCATAGACTTCCATTGAAAGAGGTCAAAAGAATATCTCCGGATAGAAGTGTCATAGAAACACAAGGGTGGTCTCGTTTGACTCGGGGCAGCACACAGCCAATCATGAATCCCCTCAACACTTCCTAGCCCCTCCCTAGCAACCATTGTCGAGCACCTTAGCAACTAAAATCTATAGAGGGATATCTTCCATTCTGAATGTCACAGAGGCATGGGAGTTGGTTTATATCATTCATACTGACAAGCAACCTTTGGACTTTGATGACTGGCAGCTGCCAAGCCATTCCCTAGCAACCAAACAGAGTACCCTAGCAACCATTTTGCAAGACCTATATCTCTGCATCAGAACATCGTATAGAGATGTGGTTTGGCTCTTTTGACTCATGCTAGCAAACAGGGCTTCCAACATGCTACACATGCTAGCTGTGAATAGCTACATGCTAATAGCGATTAGGTAGTGCTAAATCATGCCAAGAAAGTGTTAAGAACTCCAATAGTAACCATCTGTGACAACTACCAACCACCTAGTAACACCATAGCAACCACCCAGAATACCTAGCAACCACCTAGCAACGCCTATCAACCACCCAGAATACCCTAGCAACCGCCTAGCAACACCACTAGCAACCACCCAGAATACCCTAGCAACCGCCTAGCAACCACCCAGAACACCCTAGCAACCACCTAGCAACACCATAGCAACCACCCAGAACACCCTAGCAACCGCCTAGCAACGCCCTAGCAACCACCAAGAATACCCTAGCAACTGCCTAGCAACGCCCTAGCAACCACCCAAAATACCCTAGCAACCGCCTAGCAACACCATAGCAACCACCCAGAACACCCTAGCAACCGCCTAGCAACCACCCAGAATACCCTAGCAACCGCCTAGCAACGCCCTAGCAACCACCCAGAATACCCTAGCAACCACCTAGCAACACCATAGCAACCACCCAGAATACCCTAGCAACCGCCTAGCAACCACCCAGAACACCCTAGCAACCACCCAAATACCATAGAACACCCTAGCAACAACATAGCAACCACCCAGAACACCCTAGCAACCAACCAAAATACCTTAGCAACAACCTAGCAACCACCGAGAACACCCTAGCAACCACCCAAATACCTTAGCAACCACCCAGCAACCACCCAGAACACCTTAGCAACCCACTAGAAACACCCTAGCAACTTTAAATTACTTCAAACTATACTTTAAACTACTTTAAACTAATTCAAACTTTAAACTAATTTAAACTTCAAACTACTTTAAAATTCTAACTAATTTTAACTTTAAACTACTTTAAACTTTAAACTAATTTAAACTTCAAACTACTTTAAACTTCTTCAAACTTATTGGTCCAAACTTTCACAAGCCAACTTAAAGTTTGTCTCGACGAACTTTTTCTAGTTATTAAGTTGCTTGTGAGAGCCACTTACTGATATTGTACTTAAACTTATTATTATTATTATTCTTTTTCTGAGACTAAAATTTCCAACTCTATCTCCTCCTAGAGCTTTAACTCCACATACTCCAAACTCGGCACGGACACTCAAACTGTTCTGACTCGCGTTGCTATATCTTTTCTAACTGATCGGACTTACGGTTTTCCTAAAAATGACGATCAAAGTCGGAAAAAACTCCCATTGACTTAACATGGCGGAATGTTCAGATTTTCAAACTCCCCAACTGTCAAAAATTCAAATCTAAATCCCTTGAAACTCAAGACTAAATCAAACTGCCATTCTATATACTATATGAGCCATTGAGACTCATTTAAACTAATAAACTCATCTATCTATGACACTTATTTATCTATCTATCTATCTACTTTAAACTAAATTCAAACTTCAAACTAATTTAAACTTCAAACTAATTTTGTTAAAATCCTCTTGTTTCTAAACTCATAAACTTGTACACTAAAAACTCATAAATTCGTACACTTATGAACTCTTAAACTCAAATGAATAAACTTATAAACTCTAAACTCACACACTGTGTAAGTTAGTGTGTGTGTGTATGTGTGTGTGTGAGCTAGTTAGTGTGTGTGTGTGTGTGTGTGTGTGTGTGTGTGTGTGTGGGTGTGTGAAAGAGAGAGTGAGTGTGTGAGCGAGTTAGTGAGTTAGTGAGTGTGTGTGTGTGTGTGTGTGTGTGTGTGAGAGTTAGTGAGCGTGTATGTGTGTGAGTGTGTGAGCGAGTTAGTGTGTGTGTGTGTGTGTGTGTGTGAGCGAGTGAGTGAGCTAATTAGTTTGTGTGTATGTGTGTGTGTGTGCATTAGTGTGTAGTGTGTGTGTGTGTGTGTGTGTGTGCACATAGCAACCACTCAGAACACCCTAGCAACTGACAAACAGCCACCCAGAACACCCTAGCAACCACCCAAAATACCTTAGAACACCCTAGCAACACCTTAGCAACCAACCAAAATACCTTAGAACACCCTAGCAACCACCCTTAACACCCTAGCAATCGCCCAAAATACCTCAGAACACCCTAGCAACACCATAGCAACCACCCAAAATACCTCAGAACACCCTAGCAACACCTTAGCAACCAACCAAAATACCTTAGAACACCCTAGCAACCACCCTTAACACCCTAGCAACCACCCAAAATACCTTAGAACACCCTAGCAACACCATAGCAACCGCCCAAAATACCTCAGAACACCCTAGCAACACCATAGCAACCACCCAAAATACCTCAGAACACCCTAGCAACACCTTAGCAACCAACCAAAATACCTTAGAACACCCTAGCAACCACCCTTAACACCCTAGCAACCACCCAAAATACCTTAGAACACCCTAGCAACACCATAGCAACCGCCCAAAATACCTCAGAACACACTAGCAACACCATAGCAACCACCCAAAATACCTCAGAACACCCTAGCAACACCTTAGCAACCAACCAAAATACCTTAGAACACCCTAGCAACCACCCAAAATACCTTAGAACACCCTAGAACACCATAGCAACCGCCCAAAATACCTCAGAACACCCTAGCAACACCATAGCAACCACCCAAAATACCTCAGAACACCCTAGCAACACCTTAGCAACCAACCAAAATACCTTAGAACACCCTAGCAACCACCCTTAACACCCTAGCAACCACCCAAAATACCTTAGAACACCCTAGTAACACCCTAGCAACCACCCAAAATACCTTAGAACACCCTAGCAACCACCCTTAACACCCTAGCAACCACCCAAAATACCTTAGAACACCCTAGCAACACCCTAGCAACCACCCAAAATACCTTAGAACACCCTAGCAACCACCCATAACACCCTAGCAACTGCCCAAAATACCTTAGAACACCATAGCAACCACCCAGAACACCCTAGCAACCACTCAAAATACCTTAAAACACCCTAGCAACACCATAGCAACCACCCAAAATAGCCTAGAACACCCTAGCAACACCATAGCAACCACCCAGAACACCCTAGCAACTGCCTAGCAACCACCCAAAATACCTTACAACACCCTAGCAACCACCCAAAATACCCAAGAACACCCTAGCAACACCATAGCAACCATCCAGAACACCCTAGCAACTGCCTAAAAACTACCCAGAACACCCTAGAAACCACCCAAAATACCATAGAACACCCTAGCAACAACATAGCAACCACCCAGAACACCCTAGCAACCACCTAACAACCACCCAGAACACCCTAGCAACCAACCAAAATACCTTAGCAACAACATAGCAACCACCGAGAACACCCTAGCAACCACCCAAAATACCTTAGCAACTACCTAGCAACCACCCAGAACACCTTAGCAACCCACTAGAAACACCCTAGCAACTTTAAATTACTTCAAACTATACTTTAAACTACTTTAAACTTTAAACTAATTTAAACTTCAAACTACTTTAAAATTCTAACTAATTTAAACTTTAAACTACTTTAAACTTTAAACTAATTTAAACTTCAAACTACTTTAAAATTCAAACTAATTTAAACTTCAAACTACTTTAAACTTCAAACTACTTTAAACTTCTTCAAACTTATTGGTCCAAACTTTCACAAGCCAACTTAAAGTTTGTCTCGACGAACTTTTTCTAGTTATTATTATTATTCTTTTTCTGAGACTAAAATTTCCAACTCTATCTCCTCCTAGAGCTTTAACTCCACATACTCCAAACTCGGCACGGACACTCAAACTGTTCTGACTCGCGTTGCTATATCTTTTCTAACTGATCGGACTTACGGTTTTCCTAAAAATGACGATCAAAGTCGGAAAAAACTCCCATTGACTTAACATGGCGGAATGTTCAGATTTTCAAACTCCCCAACTGTCAAAAATTCAAATCTAAATCCCTTGAAACTCAAGACTAAATCAAACTGCCATTCTATATACTATATGAGCCATTGAGACTCATTTAAACTAATAAACTCATCTATCTATGACACTTATTTATCTATCTATCTATCTACTTTAAACTAAATTCAAACTTCAAACTAATTTAAACTTCAAACTAATTTTGTTAAAATCCTCTTGTTTCTAAACTCATAAACTTGTACACTAAAAACTCATAAATTCGTACACTTATGAACTCTTAAACTCAAATGAATAAACTTATAAACTCTAAACTCACACACTGTGTAAGTTAGTGTGTGTGTGTATGTGTGTGTGTGAGCTAGTTAGTGTGTGTGTGTGTGTGTGTGTGTGTGTGTGTGTGTGTGTGGGTGTGTGAAAGAGAGAGTGAGTGTGTGAGCGAGTTAGTGAGTTAGTGAGTGTGTGTGTGTGTGTGTGTGTGTGTGTGTGAGAGTTAGTGAGCGTGTATGTGTGTGAGTGTGTGAGCGAGTTAGTGTGTGTGTGTGTGTGTGTGTGTGTGAGCGAGTGAGTGAGCTAATTAGTTTGTGTGTATGTGTGTGTGTGTGCATTAGTGTGTAGTGTGTGTGTGTGTGTGTGTGTGTGCACATAGCAACCACTCAGAACACCCTAGCAACTGACAAACAGCCACCCAGAACACCCTAGCAACCACCCA
The DNA here is from genome assembly GCA_030770095.1 of Gila robusta. Taxonomy (NCBI): domain Eukaryota; kingdom Metazoa; phylum Chordata; class Actinopteri; order Cypriniformes; family Leuciscidae; genus Gila; species Gila robusta. The sequence continues at coordinate 31,776 of JAVALU010002209.1, forward strand.
AAATACCTTAGAACACCCTAGCAACACCTTAGCAACCAACCAAAATACCTTAGAACACCCTAGCAACCACCCTTAACACCCTAGCAATCGCCCAAAATACCTCAGAACACCCTAGCAACACCATAGCAACCACCCAAAATACCTCAGAACACCCTAGCAACACCTTAGCAACCAACCAAAATACCTTAGAACACCCTAGCAACCACCCTTAACACCCTAGCAACCACCCAAAATACCTTAGAACACCCTAGCAACACCATAGCAACCGCCCAAAATACCTCAGAACACCCTAGCAACACCATAGCAACCACCCAAAATACCTCAGAACACCCTAGCAACACCTTAGCAACCAACCAAAATACCTTAGAACACCCTAGCAACCACCCTTAACACCCTAGCAACCACCCAAAATACCTTAGAACACCCTAGCAACACCATAGCAACCGCCCAAAATACCTCAGAACACACTAGCAACACCATAGCAACCACCCAAAATACCTCAGAACACCCTAGCAACACCTTAGCAACCAACCAAAATACCTTAGAACACCCTAGCAACCACCCAAAATACCTTAGAACACCCTAGAACACCATAGCAACCGCCCAAAATACCTCAGAACACCCTAGCAACACCATAGCAACCACCCAAAATACCTCAGAACACCCTAGCAACACCTTAGCAACCAACCAAAATACCTTAGAACACCCTAGCAACCACCCTTAACACCCTAGCAACCACCCAAAATACCTTAGAACACCCTAGTAACACCCTAGCAACCACCCAAAATACCTTAGAACACCCTAGCAACCACCCTTAACACCCTAGCAACCACCCAAAATACCTTAGAACACCCTAGCAACACCCTAGCAACCACCCAAAATACCTTAGAACACCCTAGCAACCACCCATAACACCCTAGCAACTGCCCAAAATACCTTAGAACACCATAGCAACCACCCAAAATACCTTAGAACACCCTAGCAACCAGCCAGAACACCCTAGCAACCACCCAAAATACCTTAGAACACCCTAGCAACACCCTAGCAACCACCCAAAATACCTTAAAACACCCTAGCAACCACCCATAACACCCTAGCAACCAACCAATATACCTTAGAACACCCTAGCAACACCATAGCAACCGCCCAAAATACCTCAGAACACCCTAGCAACACCATAGCAACCACCCAAAACTACCTCAGAGCACCCTAGCAACACCCTAGCAACCAACCAAAATACCTTAGCAACACCATAGCAACCACCTGAACACCCTAGCAACCACCCAAAATACCTTAGAATACCATAACAACCCACTAGAAACACCCTAGCAACTTTAAATTACTTCAAACTAACTTTAAACTACTTTAAACTTTAAACTAATTTAAACTTCAAACTACTTTAAACTTCTAACTAATTTAAACTTAAACTACTTTAAACTTTAAACTAATTTAAACTTTAAACTTTCAAACTAATTTAAACTTCAAACTACTTTAAACTTCAAACTACTTTAAACTTCTTCAAACTTATTGGTCCAAACTTTCACAAGCCAACTTAAAGTTTGTCTCGACGAACTTTTTCTAGTTATTATTATTATTCTGTCAAAAATTTACAACTCAATCTCCTCCTAGAGCTTTAACTCCACATACTCCAAACTCGGCACGGACACTCAAACTGTTCTGACTCGGTATGCTATATCTTTTCTAACTGATCGGACTTACGGTTTTCCTAAAAATGACGATCAAAGTCGGAAAAAACTCCCATTGACTTAACATTGCGGAATGTTCAGATTTTCAAACTCTCCAACTGCCAAAAATTCAAATCTAAACTCCTTGAAGCCCTAGACTGAATCAAACTGCCATTCTATATACTATATGAGCCATTGAGACTCATTTAAACTAATAAACTCATCTATCTATGACACTTATCTATCTATCTATCTATCTATCTATCTATCTATTCTTTCTAATCTTTCTTTCTTTCTTTCTCTTTTTCTTTCTCTCTTTCTTTCTTACTAATCTTTCTATCATCTAACTATTTCTGTCTATCTATCATCTATATCTGTCTATCTATCATCTATCTATCTATCTATCTATCTATCTATCTATCTATCTATCTATCTATCTATCGATCCATCTATCTATCATCTGACTATTATATCTATCTATCTATCTATCTATCTATCTATCTATCTATCTATCTATCTATCGATCCATCTATCTATCATCTGACTATTTTATCTATCTATCTATCTATCTTCCTTTTTCTTTCTTTCTTTCTAACTAATCTATCTTTCGTTCTTTCTTTCTAACTAATATTTCTTTCTTTCTAACTAATCTATCTTTCTTTCTTTCTTTTCTAACTAATCTATTTCTTTCTAACTAATCTTTCTTTCTTTCTAACTAATCTTTCTTTCTAACTAATCTTTCTATCTTTCTTTCTAATCTTCCTTTCTAACTTTCTTTCTTTCTTTCTAACTAATCTTTCTTTCTTTCTAACTAATCTTTCTATCATCTAACTATTTCTATCTATCTATCATCTGACTATTTTATCTATCTATCTATCTATCTATCATCTGACTATTTTATCTATCTATCTATCTATCTATCTTTCTTTTTCTTTCTTTCTAACTAATCTATCTTTCGTTCTTTCTTTCTAACTAATCTTTCTTTCTTTCTAACTAATCTTCTTTCTTTCTTTCTTTCTAACTAATCTATCTTTCTTTCTATCTTTCTTTCTTTCGAACTAATCTTTTTTTTTCTTCTAACTAATCTATCTTTCTTTCTTTCTTTTCTAACTAATCTATTTCTTTCTAAATAATCTTTCTTTCTTTCTAACTAATCTTTCTTTCTTTCTTTCTAACTAATCTTTCTATCTTTCTTTCTTTCTTTCTCTCTTTCTTTCTAATCTTCCTTTCTAACTTTCTTTCTTTCTAACTAATCTTTCTTTCTAACTTTATTTCTTTCTAACTAATCTTTCTATCTTTCTTTCTTTCTCTCTTTCTAATCTTTCTTTCTAACTAATATTTCTTTCTTTCTTTTCTAACTAATCTATTTCTTTCTAACTAATATATCTTTCTTTCTTTCTAACTAATCTTTTTATCTTTCTTTCTTTCTTTCTTTTTTCTCTCTTCCTTTCTTTTTTCTCTCTTCCTTTCTAATCTTTCTTTCAATCTTTCTTTCTTTCTTTCTTTCTTTCTTTCTTTCTAACTAATCTTCCTTTCTAACAGTCTTTCTTTCTAACTAATCTTTCTTTCTTTCTAACTAATCTTTCTATCTTTCTTTCTTTCTCTCTTTCTAATCTTTCTTTCTAACTAATATTTCTTTCTTTCTTTTCTAACTAATCTATTTCTTTCTAACTAATATATCTTTCTTTCTTTCTAACTAATCTTTCTTTCTTTCTAACTAATCTTTCTTCATCTAACTAATATTTCTTTCTTTCTTTCTAACTAATCTATTTCTTTCTAACTAATATATATTTCTTTCTTTCTAACTAATCTTTCTTTCTTTCTAACTAATCTTTCTATCATCTAACTATTTCTATCTATCTATCATCTGACTATTTTATCTATCTATCTATCATCTGACTATTCTTATCTATCTATCTATCTATCTATCTTTCTTTTTCTTTCTTTCTAACTAATCTATCTTTCGTTCTTTCTTTCTAACTAATCTTTCTTTATTTCTAACTAATCTTCTTTCTTTCTTTCTTTCTTTCTAACTAATCTATCTTTCTTTCTTTCGAACTAATCTTTTTTTTTCTTCTAACTAATCTATCTTTCTTTCTTTCTTTTCTAACTAATCTATTTCTTTCTAAATAATCTTTCTTTCTTTCTAACTAATCTTTCTTTCTAACTAATCTTTCTATCTTTCTTTCTTTCTCTCTTTCTAATCTTCCTTTCTAACTTTCTTTCTTTCTAACTAATCTTTCTTTCTAACTTTATTTCTTTCTAACTAATCTTTCTATCTTTCTTTCTTTCTCTCTTTCTAATCTTTCTTTCTAACTAATATTTCTTTCTTTCTTTTCTATCTAATCTATTTCTTTCTAACTAATCTTATCTTTCTTTCTTTCTAACTAATCTTTTTATCTTTCTTTCTTTCTTTCTTTCTCTCTTCTTTCTTTCTTTCTCTCTTTCTTTCTAATCTTTCTTTCAATCTTTCTTTCTTTCTTTCTTTCTTTCTTTCTTTCTTTCTAACTAATCTTCCTTTCTAACTAGTCTTTCTTTCTAACTAATCTTTCTTTCTAACTAATCTTTCTTTCTTTCTAACTAATCTTTCTTCTTTCTTTCTTTCTCTCTTTCTAATCTTTCTTTCTAAATAATCTTTCTTTCTTTCTTTCTTTCTAACTAATCTATTTCTTTCTAACTAATCTTTCTTTCTTTCTTTCTAACTAATCTTTCTTTCTAACTTTCTTTCTAACTAATCTTTCTTTCTAACTAATATTTTCTTTCTAACTAATCTTCTATCTTTCTTTCTTTCTTTCTCTCTTTCTTTCTAACTAATCTTTCTTTCTTTCTTTCTAATATTTCTTTCTTTCTTTCTAACTAATCTTCCTTTATAACTTTCTATCTTTCTTTCTAACTAATCTTTCTTTCTTCTTTCTTTCTAACTAATCTTTCTTTCTAACTAATCTATCTTTCTTTCTTTTCTAACTAATCTTTCTTTCCACTAAAACTACCTACAACTTTAAATTACTTCAAACTATACTTTAAACTTTAAACTACTTTAAACTATTAAAACATTAAACTAATTCAAACTTCAAACTAATTTAAACTTCAAACTCCTTTAAATTCAACTAATTTAAACTTTAAACTAATTTAATCTTTAAACTACTTTAAACTTTAAACTACTTTACATTTCAAACTAATTTAAACTTTAAACTACTTTAAACTTCAAACTTCTTCAAACTTATTGGTCCAAACTTTCACAAGCCAACTTAAAGTTTGTCTCGACGAACTTTTTCTAGTTAAGTTGGCTTGTGAGAGCCAACTTACTGATATTGTACTTAAACTTATTAGTGGTGCTTGCCTATGGCAAAGCAACACTATTGTTATCTCACATACTTATTATTCTTATTCTTCTTATTCTTCTTATTCTTCTGGCCACTTTTTGACGCGCTACTCCTCCCGCAGTTTTTGGCACAGACCCACGAATGAGGTGTCAAAACGTGCGGCCTGTTCGGGAATGGTGTGCTATGACTTTTCTAAGAGATCAGGGGTACGATGGTCGCCCCAGGGGCGAAAAACGGCCCAAAAAAATCCCATAGACTTAACATTGCGAAAAACTTTGACGAGTCATAGCTCAGAGTGTGAATTTCGCAGAAACGTGAAATTTGCCACATTTGAAGAGGCTGACAGACTCTGTAAGAACATACCACACAATGGGGTAAAAGTTGCACCCCTGGGGGGCAGGAGCTGCCCAAAGTTTCCCCATTGACTTACTATGGTGTAGGACGGCCCATGAAATGGGCCGTCCTACACCATAGAAACCGCTTTTATATTGAACATAACTCTGGATCACAGTGTCATAGAGACAAGGGGGCGGGCTCATTTTACTCAGACGACCAATCAGTCTCTCAGGATCATTGTGAAGCTATCAAGCCACGCCCTAGCAACCATTTAGAGCACCTTAGCAACAACTCCCATAGACTTCCATTGAAAGAGATCGAAGGGATATCTCTGGACTGAATTGTCATAGAAACATGAGGGTGGTCTCGTTTGACTCGGGGCAGCAAACAGCCAATCATGAATCACCTCAACACTTCCTAGCCACGCCCTAGCAACCATTGTCGAGCACCTTAGCAACCAAAATCCAATGAGGGATATCTTCCATTCTGAATGTCACAAAGGCGTGGGAGTTGGTTTATATCATTCATAGTGACAAGAAGCCTTTGGAGTTTCATGATTGGCAACTGCCAAGCCACTCCCTAGCAACCAAACAGAGTACCCTAGCAACCATTTTGCAAGACCAATATCTCTGCATCAGAATATCGTATAGAGATGGGGGTTGGTTTATACATTCACATTGACTTTGGAGCTTCATGATTGGCAGCTGCCAAGCCACTCCCTAGCAACCAAACAGAGTACCCTAGCAACCATTTTGCAAGACCAATATCTCTGCATCAGAACATCGTATAGAGATGGGGGTTGGCTCTTTTGACTCATGCTAGCAAACAGGACTTGCTACATGCTACACATGCTAGCAGTGAATAGCTACATGCTAATATTGATTAGCTAAATGCTAAATCATTCCAATAAAATGCTACAAACTCAACAGTAACCATCTTTGACAACTACCAACCACCTAGTAACACCATAGCAACCACCCAAATTACCCTAGCAACACCCTAGCAACCACCCAGAACACCCTAGCAACTGCCTAGCAACGCCCTAGCAACCACCCAGAACACCCTAGCAACCGCCTAGCAACCACCCAGGATACCCTAGCAACCACCTAGCAACGCCCTAGCAACCACCCAGATTACCCTAGCAACCGCCTAGCAACGCCCTAGCAACCGCCTAGCAACCACCCAGAACACCCTAGCAACTGCCTAGCAACCACCCAGAACACCCTAGCAACCGCCTAGCAACCGTCCAGGATACCCTAGCAACTGCCTAGCAACGCCCTAGCAACCACCCAGAACACCCTAGCAACCGCCTAGCAACACCCTAGCAACCACTCAGAACACCCTAGCAACCACCTAGCAATACCCTAGCAACGACTCAGAACACCCTAGCAACCACCTAGCAACACCCTAGCAACCACCCAGAACACCCTAGCAACCACCTAGCAACACCCTAGCAACCACTCAGAACACCCTAGCAACTGCCTAGCAACACCCTAGCAACCACTCAGAACACCCTAGCAACCACCTAGCAACACCCTAGCAACCACTCAGAACACCCTAGCAACTGCCTAGCAACACCCTAGCAACCACCCAGAACACCCTAGCAACTGCCTAGCAAAACCCTAGCAACCAAATGAATACCCTAGCAACCACCCAAAACACCCTAGCAACCACATAGCAACCACTCAGAACACCCTAGCAACCACCTAGCAACCACCTGAACACATGAATAAGCCATATCTCAGCACCAAAACGTCGTACAGACATGTTTGTTGGTTCGTATGCAATCATGTACCACACTCTAGCAACCGAGTGGCGAGTTTTGCCACTGCAAGCACCACTTTACATTTTCTTCTGGAAATGTACATTCTAGTTATTATTATTATTATTCTTTTTCTGAGACTAAAATTTCCAACTCTATCTCCTCCTAGAGCTTTAACTCCACATACTCCAAACTCGGCACGGACACTCAAACTGTTCTGACTCGCGTTGCTATATCTTTTCTAACTGATCGGACTTACGGTTTTCCTAAAAATGACGATCAAAGTCGGAAAAAACTCCCATTGACTTAACATGGCGGAATGTTCAGATTTTCAAACTCCCCAACTGTCAAAAATTCAAATCTAAATCCCTTGAAACTCAAGACTAAATCAAACTGCCATTCTATATACTATATGAGCCATTGAGACTCATTTAAACTAATAAACTCATCTTTCTATGACACTTATTTATCTATCTATCTATCTATCTATCTATCTATCTATCTACTTTAAACTAAATTCAAACTTCAAACTAATTTAAACTTCAAACTAATTTTGTTAAAATCCTCTTGTTTCTAAACTCATAAACTTGTACACTAAAAACTCATAAATTCGTACACTTATGAACTCTTAAACTCAAATGAATAAACTTATAAACTCTAAACTCACACACTGTGTAAGTTAGTGTGTGTGTGTATGTGTGTGTGTGTGAGCTAGTTAGTGTGTGTGTGTGTGTGTGTGTGTGTGTGTGAAAGAGAGTGAGTGTGTGAGCGAGTTAGTGAGTTAGTGAGTGTGTGTGTGTGTTTGTGTGTGTGAGAGTTAGTGAGCGTGTATGTGTGTGTGAGTGTGTGAGCGAGTTAGTGTGTGTGTGTGTGTGTGTGTGTGTGTGTGTGTGTGTGTGTGTGTGAGCGAGTGAGTGAGCTAATTAGTGTGTGTGTATGTGTGTGTGTGTGCATTAGTGTGTAGTGTGTGTGTGTGTGTGTGTGCACATAGCAACCACTCAGAACACCCTAGCAACTGACAAACAACCACCCAGAACACCCTAGCAACCACCCAAAATACCTTAGAACACCCTAGCAACACCTTAGCAACCAACCAAAATACCTTAGAACACCCTAGCAACCACCCTTAACACCCTAGCAATCGCCCAAAATACCTCAGAACACCCTAGCAACACCATAGCAACCACCCAAAATACCTCAGAGCACCCTAGCAACACCTTAGCAACCAACCAAAATACCTTAGAACACCCTAGCAACCACCCTTAACACCCTAGCAACCACCCAAAATACCTTAGAACACCCTAGCAACACCATAGCAACCGCCCAAAATACCTCAGAACACCCTAGCAACACCATAGCAACCACCCAAAATACCTCAGAACACCCTAGCAACACCTTAGCAACCAACCAAAATACCTTAGAACACCCTAGCAACCACCCAAAATACCTTAGAACACCCTAGCAACACCATAGCAACCGCCCAAAATACCTCAGAACACCCTAGCAACACCATAGCAACCACCCAAAATACCTCAGAACACCCTAGCAACACCTTAGCAACCAACCAAAATACCTTAGAACACCCTAGCAACCACCCTTAACACCCTAGCAACCACCCAAAATACCTTAGAACACCCTAGCAACACCCTAGCAACCACCCAAAATACCTTAGAACACCCTAGCAACCACCCTTAACACCCTAGCAACCACCCAAAATACCTTAGAACACCCTAGCAACACCCTAGCAACCACCCAAAATAACTTAGAACACCCTAGCAACCACCCATAACACCCTAGCAACCGCCCAAAATACCTTAGAACACCATAGCAACCACCCAAAATACCTTAGAACACCCTAGCAACCACCCAGAACACCCTAGCAACCACCCAAAATACCTTAGAACACCCTAGCAACACCCTAGCAACCACCCAAAATACCTTAAAACACCCAAGCAACCACCCATAACACCCTAGCAACCAACCAAAATACCCTAGAACACCCTAGCAACACCATAGCAACCGCCCAAAATACCTCAGAACACCCTAGCAACACCATAGCAACCACCCAAAATACCTCAGAGCACCCTAGCAACACCTTAGCAACCAACCAAAATACCTTAAAACACCCTAGCAACCACCCTTAACACCCTAGCAACCACCCAAAATACCTTAGAATACCATAACAACCCACTAGAAACACCCTAGCAACTTTAAATTACTTTAAACTTTAAACTATTTAAACTTTAAACTACTTTAAACTTTAAACTAAGTTAAACTTTAAACTACTTTATATAAACTACTTTAAACTTTAAACTAATTTAAACTTTAAACTTTAAACTAAGTTAAACTTTAAACTACTTTAAACTTCAAACTCCTTTAAACTTCTTCAAACTTTCTGGTCCAAACTTTCACAAGCCAACTTAAAGTTTGTCTCGACGAACTTTTTCTAGTTATTATTATTATTCTTACAAAAAATTTACACCTCTAACTCCTCCTAGAGCTTTAACTCCACATACTCCAAACTCGGCACGGACACTCAAACTGTTCTGACTCGCGTTGCTATATCTTTTCTAACTGATCGGACTTACGGTTTTCCTAAAAATGACGATCAAACTCGGAAAAAACTCCCATTGACTTAACATTGCGGAATGTTCAGATTTTCAAACTCCCCAACTGTCAAAAATTCAAATCTAAATCCCTTGAAACTCAAGACTAAATCAAACTGCCATTCTATATACTATATGAGCCATTGAGACTCATTTAAACTAATAAACTCATCTATCTATGACACTTATCTATCTATCTATCTATCTATCTATCTATCTATCTATCTATCTATCTACTTTAAACTAAATTCAAACTTCAAACTAATTTAAACTTCAAACTAATTTTGTTAAAATCCTCTTGTTTCTAAACTCATAAACTTGTACACTAAAAACTCATAAATTTGTACACTTATGAACTCTTAAACTCAAATGAATAAACTTATAAACTCTAAACTCACACACTGTGTAAGTTAGTGTGTGTGTGTGTATGTGTGTGTGTGTGAGCTAGTTAGTGTGTGTGTGTGTGTGTGTGTGTGTGTGTGTGTGTGTGTGTGTGAAAGAGAGAGTGAGTGTGTGAGCGAGTTAGTGAGTTAGTGAGTGTGTGTGTGTGTGTGTGAGAGAGTTAGTGAGCGTGTATGTGTGTGTGAGTGTGTGAGCGAGTTAGTGTGTGTGTGTGTGTGTGTGTGTGTGAGCGAGTGTGAGCTAGTTAGTGTGTGTGTGTGTGTGCATTAGTGTGTAGTGTGTGTGTGTGTGTGTGTGTGTGTGCACATAGCAACCACTCAGAACACCCTAGCAACTGACAAACAACCACCCAGAACACCCTAGCAACCACCCAAAATACCTTAGAACACCCTAGCAACCACCCAAAATACCTTAGAACACCCTAGCAACCACCCATAACACCCTAGCAACCACCCAAAATACCTTAGAACACCCTAGCAACACCATAGCAACCACCCAAAATACCTTAGAACACCCTAGCAACCACCCAAAATACCTTACAACACCCTAGCAACCACCCAGAACACCCTAGCAACCACCCAAAATACCTTAGAACACCCTAGCAACACCCTAGCAACCACCCAAAATACCTTAGAACACCCTAGCAACCACCCATAACACCCTAGCAACCGCCCAAAATACCTTAGAACACCCTAGCAACACCATAGCAACCACCCAAAATACCTTAGAACACCCTAGCAACACCCTAGCAACCAACCAAAATACCTTAGAACACCCTAGCAACACCATAGCAACCGCCCAAAATACCTCAGAACACCCTAGCAACACCATAGCAACCACCCAAAATACCTCAGAACACCCTAGCAACACCTTAGCAACCAACCAAAATACCTTAGAACACCCTAGCAACCACCCTTAACACCCTAGCAACCACCCAAAATACCTTAGAATACCATAACTTTAAACTACTTTAAACTTTAAACTAAGTTAAACTTTAAACTACTTTAATCTATAAACTACTTTAAACTTTAAACTAATTTAAACTTTAAACTTTAAACTAAGTTAAACTTTAAACTACTTTAAACTGATTGAAACTTTAAACTATTTAAAACTATAAACTACTTTAAACTTCAAACTCCTTTAAACTTCTTCAAACTTTCTGGTCAAAACTTTCACAAGCCAACTTAAAGTTTGTCTCGACGAACTTTTTCTAGTTATTATTATTATTCTTACTAAAAATTTACAACTCAATCTCCTCCTAGAGCTTTAACTCCACATACTCCAAACTCGGCACGGACACTCAAACTGTTCTGACTCGGTGTGCTATATCTTTTCTAACTGATCGGACTTACGGTTTTCCTAAAAATGACGATCAAAGTCGGAAAAAACTCCCATTGACTTAACATTGCGGAATGTTCAGATTTTCAAACTCCCCAACTGCCAAAAATTCAAATCTAAACTCCTTGAAGCCCTAGACTGAATCAAACTGCCATTCTATATACTATATGAGCCATTGAGACTCATTTAAACTAATAAACTCATCTATCTATGACACTTTTCTATCTATCTATCTACCCATTCTTTCTTTCTAATCTTTCTTTCTCTCTCTTTTTCTTTCTCTTTCTTTCTTTCTTACTAATCTTTCTATCATCTAACTATTTCTATCTATCTATCATCTGACTATTTTATCTATCTATCTATCTATCTATCTATCTATCTATCATGACTATTTTATCTATCTATCTATCTATCTTTTTCTTTCTTTCTTTCTAACTAATCTATCTTTCATTCTTTCTTTCTAACTAATCTTTCTTTCTTTCTTACTAATCTTTCTTTCTAACTAATCTATCTTTCTTTCTATCTTTCTTTCTTTCTAACTAATCTATCTTTCTTTCTTTCTTTCTTTCTAATCTTTCTTTCTCTCTCTTTTCTTTCTCTCTTTCTTTCTTACTAATCTTTCTATCATCTAACTATTTCTATCTATCTATCATCTGACTATTTTATCTATCTATCTATCTATCTATCTATCTATCTATCTATCTATTTTCTTTCTTTCTTTCTAACTAATCTATCTTTCATTCTTTCTTTCTAACTAATATTTCTTTCTTTCTTACCAATCTTTCTTTCTTTCTAACTAATCTATCTTTCTTTCTTTCTAACTAATCTATCTTTCTTTCTTTCTAACTAATCTATATTTCTTTCTTTCTTTCTTTCTAACTAATCTATCTTTCTTTCTTTTCTAGCTAATCTATTTCTTTCTAACTAATCTTTCTTTCTTTCTAACTAATCTTTCTTTCTTTCTTTCTTTCTAATCTTCCTTTCTAACTTTCTTTCTTTCTTTCTTTCTTTATAACTAATCTTTCTTTCTAACTTTCTTTCTTTTTAACTAATCTTTCTATCTTTCTTTCTTTCTAATCTTTCTTTCTAACTAATCTTTCTTTCTTTCTTTCTTTTCTAACTAATCTATTTCTTTCTAACTAATCTTTCTTTCTTTCTAACTAATCTTTCTATCTTTCTTTCTTTTCTCTCTTTCTTTCTAATCTTTCTTTCAATCTTTCTGTCTTTCTAACTAATCTTTCTATCTTTCTTTCTTTCTCTCTTTCTAATCTTTCTTTCTAACTAATCTTTCTTTCTTTTCTAACTAATCTATTTCTTTCTAACTAATCTTTCTTTCTTTCTAACTAATCTTTCTATCTATCTTTCTTTCTTTTTCTTTCTTTCTCTCTTTCTTTCTAATCTTTCTTTCTTTCTTTCTTTCTTTCTTTCTTTCTTTCTTTCTAACTAATCTTTCTATCTTTCTTTCTAAAAAAGTTCTAATTATTTATCTATCTATCTATCTATCTATCATCTGACTATTTTATCTATCTATCTATCTATCTATCTTTTTCTTTCTTTCTTTCTAACTAATCTATCTTTCATTCTTTCTTTCTAACTAATCTTTCTTTCTTTCTTACTAATCTTTCTTTCTTTCTAACTAATCTATCTTTCTTTCTATCTTTCTTTCTCTCTAACTAATCTATCTTTCTTTCTTTCTAATCTTTCTTTTTCTCTCTTTTTCTTTCTTACTAATCTTTCTATCATCTAACTATTTCTATCTATCTATCATCTGACTATTTTATCTATCTATCTATCTATCTATCTATCTATCTATCTATCTATCTTTCTATCTATCTATCTATCTATCATCTGACTATTTTATCTATCTATCTATCTATCTATCTATCTATCTATCTATCTATCTATCTTTTTCTTTCTTTCTTTCTAACTAATCTATCTTTCATTCTTTCTTTCTAACTAATCTTTCTTTCTTTCTTACTTATCTTTCTTTCTAACTAATCTATCTTTCTTTCTATCTTTCTTTCTTTCTAACTAATCTATCTTTCTTTCTTTCTTTCTTTTCTAACTAATCTATCTTTCTTTCTAACTAATCTTTCTTTCTTTCTAACTAATCTTTCTTTCTAACTAATCTTTCTATCTATCTTTCTAATCTTCCTTTCTAACTTTCTTTCTTTATTTCTAACTAATCGTTCTTTCTTTCTAACTAATCTTTCTATCATCTAACTATTTCTATCTATCTATCATCTGACTATTTTATCTATCTATCTATCTATCTATCATCTGACTATTTTATCTATCTATCTATCTATCTATCTTTCTTTTTCTTTCTTTCTAACTAATCTATCTTTCGTTCTTTCTAACTAATCTTTCTTTCTAGCAACACTATAGCAACCACCCAAAATACCCTAGAACACCCTAGCAACTGCTAGCAACCCCAGAACACCCTAGCAACCACCCAAAATACCTTAAATCACCCTAGCAACACCATAGCAACCACCCAAAATACCCTAGAACACCCTAGCAACACCCTAGCAACCACCAGAAACACCCTAGCAACCCCTAGCAACCACCCAGAACACCCTAGCAACCACCCAAAATACCTTAAACACCCTAGCAACACCATAGCAACCACCCAAAATACCTAGAACACCCTAGCAACACCATAGCAACTACCCAGAACACCTAGCAACTGCCTAGCAACCACCCAGAACACCCTAGCAACCACCCAAAATACCTTAAAACACCCTAGCAACACCATAGCAACCACCCAAAATACCTAGAAACCCTAGCAACACCATAGCAACCACCCAGAACACCTAGCAACCCTAGCAACCACCAGAAACCCAACACCAAAACACCTTAGCAACACCTAGCAACCACCCATAACACCCTAGCAACCACCTAAAATACCTTAGCAACCACCTAGCAACACCCAGAACACCTAGCAACCCACTAGAAACACCCTACAACTTTAAATTACTTCAAACTTTAAACTACTTTAAACTTTAAACTACTTTAAACTTCAAACTAATTTAAACTTTAAACTAATTTAAACTTAAACTACTTTAAACTTAAACTAATTTAAACTTCAAACTTTAAACTAATTTAAACTTCAAACTACTTTAAACTTCAAACTACTTTAAACTTCTTCAAACTTATTGGTCCAAACTTTCACAAGCCAACTTAAAGTTTGTCTCGACGAACTTTTTCTAGTTATTAAGTTGGCTTGTGAGAGCCAACTTACTGAAATCCTATTTAAACTTATTATTATTATTCTTCTGAGCGGAAAAAATTCTGACTCTAACTCCTCCTAGAGCTTTAACTCCACATACTCCAAACTCGGCTCAGACACTCAAACTGTTCTGACTCGAGTTGCTATATCTTTTCTAACTGATCGGACTTACGGTTTTCCTAAAAATGACGATCAAAACTCAGAAAAAATCATTTGAAAATCCCATTGACTTAACATTGCGGAATGTTCAGACTGTCAAACTCCCCAACTGTCAAAATTTCAAATCTAAATACCTTGAAGCCCTAGACTGAATCAAACTGCCATTCTATACACTATATGAGCCATTGAGACTCATTTAAACTAATAAACTCATCTAACTATTGCACTTATCTATCTAATCTTAAACTCATAATAAATTAATAAACTCTAAAATTGAACTCTTAGACTCATTTAAACTTATAAACTCTAAACTCATAAACTCTAAATTCATAAACTCATACTCTTATAAACTCTCATAAACTATTAAACTCATAAATTAATAAACTCTGGACACTTACTCATTTAAACTTATAAACTCTAAACTCATAAATTAATAAACTCTGAACTCTTACTCATTTAAACTTATAATCTCATGAATTTATACACTTATAAACTCATAAACATAGAAACTCATGAATTCATAAACTTATGAACTCTCATGAATTCATACTTATGAACTTTAAAACTCATAAATAGTTCACCATAGCAACTTCCCAGAACACCCAAGCAACCGCTCAAAATACCCTAGCAACACCCTAGCAACCACCCAGAACACCCTAGCAACCAACCAAAATACCTTAGAACACCCTAGCAACCGCCCAAAATACCTTACAACACCTTAGCAACACCATAGCAACCAACAAAAATAACTTAGAACACCCTAGCAACCACCCTAAAAAGCCTAGAATACCCTAGCGACACCATAGCAACCACCCAGAACACCCTAGTAACCACCCAAAATACCTTAGAACACCCTAGCAACACCATAGCAACCACCCAGAACACCCTAGCAACCACCCAAAATACCTTAGAACACCCTAGCAACACCATAGCAACCACCCAAAATACCTTAAAACATCCTAGCAACACCATAACAACAACCCAAAAAAGCCTAGAACACCATAGCAACACCATAGCAACCACCCAGAACACCCTAGCAACTGCCTAGCAACAACCTAGAACACCCTAGCAACCACCCAAAAGAGGTTAGAACACCCTAGCAACACCATAGCAACCACCCAGAACACCCTAGCAACTGCCTAGCAACCACCCAGAACACCCTGATAACCACCCAAAATACCTTAAATCACCCTAGCAACACCATAGCAACCACCCAAAATACCCTAGCAACACCCTAGCAACCACCAGAAAACCCTAGCAACTGCCTAGCAACCACCCAGAACACCCTAGCAACCACCCGAAATACCCTAGAACACCCTAGCAACACCATAGCAACCACCCAGAACACCCTAGCAACCACCCAAAATACATTAGAACACCCTAGCAACACCATATCAACCACCTAAAATACCTTAGAACACCCTAGCAACCACCCAGAACACCCTAGCAACCACTCAAAATACCTTAAAACACCCTAGCAACACCATAGCAACAACCCAAAATAGCCTAGAACACCCTAGCAGCACCATAGCAACCACCCAGAACACCCTAGCAACTGCCTAGCAACCACCCAAAATACCTTAAAACACCCTAGCAACACCATAGCAACCACCCAAAATAGCCTAGAACACCCTAGCAACACCATAGCAACCACCCAGAGCACCCTAATAACTGCCTAGCAACCCCAGAACACCCTAGTAACCACCCAAAATACCTTAGAACACCCTAGCAACCACCAGAACACCCTAGCAACCCCCCCAAATACTTTAGAACACCCTAGCAACACCATAGCAACCACCCAGAACACCCTAGCAACCACCCAAAATACCTTAGAACACCCTAGCAACACCATAGCAACCACCTAAAATACCTTAGAACACCCTAGCAACACCATAGCAACCACACAGAACACCCTAGCAACCACCCAAAATACCTTAGAACACCCTAGCAACACCATAGCAACCACCTAAAATACCTTAGAACACCCTAGCAACCACCCAGAACACCCTAGCAACCACTCAAAATACCTTAAAACACCCTAGCAACACCATAGCAACCACCCAAAATAGCCTAGAACCCCTAGCAACACCATAGCAACCACCCAGAACACCCTAGCAACTGCCTAGCAACCACCCAAAATACCTTAAAACACCCTAGCAACACCATAGCAACCACCCAAAATAGCCTAGAACACCCTAGCAACACCATAGCAACCACCCAGAACACCCTAGCAACTGCCTAGCAACCACCCAAAATACCTTACAACACCCTAGCAACCACCCAAAATACCCAAGAACACCCTAGCAACACCATAGCAACCATCCAGAACACCCTAGCAACCACCTAACAACCACCCAGAACACCCTAGCAACCAACCAAAATACCTTAGCAACAACCTAGCAACCACCGAGAACACCCTAGCAACCACCCAAAATACCTTAGCAACCACCTAGCAACCACCCAGAACACCTTAGCAACCCACTAGAAACACACTAGCAACTTTAAATTACTTCAAACTATACTTTAAACTTCTTTAAACTAATTCAAACTTTAAACTAATTTAAACTTCAAACTACTTTAAAATCCTAACTAATTTAACTTTAAACTACTTTAAAATTCAAACTAATTTAAACTTCAAACTACTTTAAACTTCTTCAAACTTATTGGTCCAAACTTTCACAAGCCAACTTAAAGTTTGTCTCGACGAACTTTTTCTAGTTATTATTAGTGTGAATGCTTCAAGCATTCACACTATTGAAATCCAAATCTTTATTATTATTCCGTATTCTTCCGTGGTCGCTTTCTTCTCCTCTCTACTTTGTGCTACAAAAACCATTCAACTATCAAAATGTTCAGCTTTTAAATGACTTGTGTGCTATTACTTTTCTTTTTGATGTGACTTTCAGATTTCTTAAAAATTAATATTAAAAACCATAAAAATCCCATTGACTTTCATTGCAACATGTTCAAATTGAGCCAAGACTACGGTGGCCCAGTAGTGTACAACACAAAACTCAAATCTAAACTCCCTGAAGCCCTAGACTCAATTAAACTACCATTCTATATGTACTAATGAACTTTATCTATCTATCTATCTATCTATCTATCTATCTATCTATCTATCTATCTATCTATCTATCTATCTTCTTTCTTTCTTTCTTTCTTCTTTCTTTCTAACTAATCTATCTTTCTTTCTTTCTTTCTATCTAATCTATCTTTCTTTCTAACTAATCTATCTTTCTAACTAATCTATCTTTCTTTCTAACTAATCTATCTATCTTTCTTTCTTTCTAACTAATCTTCTTCTTTCATTCTTTCTTTCTTTCTTTTTCTACCTAATCTTTCTTTCTTTCTTCCTAATCTTTCTTTCTACCTAATCTATCTTTCTTTCTATCTATCTATCTATCTTTCTATCTATCTATCTTTCTATCTATCTATCTTTCTTTCTTTCTTTCTTTCTTTCTTTCTTTCTAACTAATCTATCTTTCTTTCTTTCTTTTCTAACTAATCTATCTTTCTTTCTAACTAATCTATCTTTCTAACTAATCTATCTTTCTTTCTAACTAATCTATCTATCTTTCTTTCTTTCTAACTAATCTTTCTTTCTTTCATTCTTTCTTTCTTTCTTTTTTCTACCTAATCTTTCTTTCTTTCTTCCTAATCTTTCTTTCTACTAATCTATCTTTCTTTCTTTCTTTCTCTCTCTTTCTCTCTACCTAATCTTTCTTTCTTTCTTTCTTTCTTTCTTACTTTCTTTCTTTCTTTCTTTCTTTCTTTCTTTCTTTCTTTCTTTCTAATCTTTCTTTCTTTCTAACTAATCTATCTTTCTTTCTTTCGAACTAATCTATCTATCTTTCTTTCTTTCTAACGAATCTATCTTTTTTCTTTCTCTCTAACTAATCCATCTTTCTTTCTTTCTAACTAATCCATCTTTCTTTCTAACTAATCCATCTTTCTTTCTAACTAATCCATCTTTCTTTCTTTCTAACTAATCCTTCTTTATTTTTCTTTCTTTCTTTCTTGCATTTCAGTTAAGCATTTCAAGCATTCACACGCATGTTCCGCAGGAAATGCAATTTTTCTAGTTAAGTTGGCTTGTGAGAGCCAACTTACTGAAATCCTATTTAAACTTATTATTATTATTCTTCTGAGCGGAAAAAATTCTGACTCTAACTCCTCCTAGAGCTTTAACTCCACATACTCCAAACTCGGCACGGACACTCAAACTGTTCTGACTCGAGTTGCTATATCTTTTCTAACTGATCGGACTTACGGTTTTCCTAAAAATGACGATCAAAACTCAGAAAAAATCATTTGAAAATCCCATTGACTTAACATTGCGGAATGTTCAGACTGTCAAACTCCCCAACTGTCAAAATTTCAAATCTAAATACCTTGAAGCCCTAGACTGAATCAAACTGCCATTCTATATACTATATGAGCCATTGAGACTCATTTAAACTAATAAACTCATCTAACTATTGCACTTATCTATCTAATCTTAAACTCATAATAAATTAATAAACTCTAAAATTGAACTCTTAGACTCATTTAAACTTATAAACTCTAAACTCATAAACTCTAAATTCATAAACTCATACTCTTATAAACTCTCATAAACTATTAAACTCATAAATTAATAAACTCTGGACACTTACTCATTTAAACTTATAAACTCTAAACTCATAAATTAATCAACTCTGAACTCTTACTCATTTAAACTCATAATCTCATGAATTTATACACTTATAAACTCATAAACATAGAAACTCATGAATTCATAAACTTATGAACTCTCATGAATTCATACTTATGAACTTTAAAACTCATAAATAGTTCACCATAGCAACTTCCCAGAACACCCAAGCAACCGCTCAAAATACTCTAGCAACACCCTAGCAACCACCCAGAACACCCTAGCAACCAACCAAAATACCTTAGAACAGCCTAGCAACCGCCCAAAATACCTTACAACACCTTAGCAACACCATAGCAACCAACAAAAATAACTTAGAACACCATAGCAACCACCCAGAGCACCCTAGCAACCGCCTAGCAACCCCAGAACACCCTAGTAACCACCCAAAATACCTTAGAACACCCTAGCAACACCATAGCAACCACCCAGAACACCCTAGCAACCCCCCAAAATACCTTAGAACACCCTACCAACACCATAGCAACCACCCAGAACACCCTAGCAACCACCCAAAATACCTTAGAACACCCTAGCAACACCATAGCAGCCACCTAAAATACCTTAGAACACCCTAGCAACACCATAGCAACCACCCAGAACACCCTAGCAACCACCCAAAATACCTTAGAACACCCTAGCAACACCATAGCAACCACCTAAAATACCTTAGAACACCCTAGCAACCACCCAGAACACCCTAGCAACCACTCAAAATACCTTAAAACACCCTAGCAACCACCCAAAATACCTTAGAACACCCTAGCAACACCATGGCAACCACCCAGAACACCCTAGCAACCACCCAAAATACCTTAGAACACCATAGCAACACCATAGCAACCACCTAAAATACCTTAGAACACCCTAGCAACACCATAGCAACAACCCAGAACACCCTAGCAACAACCCAAAATACCTTAAAACACCCTAGCAACACCATAGCAACAGCCCAAAATACCTTACAACACCCAGAACACTCTAACAACCACCCAAAATACCTTAAATCACCCTAGCAACACCATAGCAACCACCCAAAATACCCTAGAACACCCTAGCAACCACCAGAACACCCTAGCAACTGCCTAGCAACCACCCAGAACACCCTAGCAACCACCCAAAATACCTTAAAACACCCTAGCAACACCATAGCAACCATCCAGAACACCCTAGCAACCACCCAAAATACCTTAAAACACCCTAGCAACACCATAGCAACCACCCAAAATACCTTACAACACCCTAGCAACACCTAGCAACCACCCAAAATACCTTAAATCACCCTAGCAACACCATAGCAACCACCCAGAACACCCTAGCAACCACCCAAAATACCTTAGAACACCCTAGCAACACCATAGCAACCACCTAAAATACCTTAGAACACCCTAGCAACCACCCAGAACACCCTAGCAACCACTCAAAATACCTTAAAACACCCTAGCAACACCATAGCAACCACCCAAAATAGCCTAGAACCCCTAGCAACACCATAGCAACCACCCAGAACACCCTAGCAACTGCCTAGCAACCACCCAAAATACCTTAAAACACCCTAGCAACACCATAGCAACCACCCAAAATAGCCTAGAACACCCTAGCAACACCATAGCAACCACCCAGAACACCCTAGCAACTGCCTAGCAACCACCCAAAATACCTTACAACACCCTAGCAACCACCCAAAATACCCAAGAACACCCTAGCAACACCATAGCAACCATCCAGAACACCCTAGCAACCACCTAACAACCACCCAGAACAACCTAGCAACCAACCAAAATACCTTAGCAACAACCTAGCAACCACCGAGAACACCCTAGCAACCACCCAAAATACCTTAGCAACCACCTAGCAACCACCCAGAACACCTTAGCAACCCACTAGAAACACCCTAGCAACTTTAAATTACTTCAAACTATACTTTAAACTACTTTAAACTAATTCAAACTTTAAACTAATTTAAACTTCAAACTACTTTAAAATCCTAACTAATTTTAATCTTTAAACTTACTTTAAAATTCAAACTAATTTAAACTTCAAACTACTTTAAACTTCTTCAAACTTATTGGTCCAAACTTTCACAAGCCAACTTAAAGTTTGTCTCGACGAACTTTTTCTAGTTAAGTTGGCTTGTGAGAGCCAACTTACTGATATTGTACTTAAACTTATTATTATTATTATTATTATTCTTTTTCTGAGACTAAAATTTCCAACTCTATCTCCTCCTAGAGCTTTAACTCCACATACTCCAAACTCGGCACGGACACTCAAACTGTTCTGACTCGCGTTGCTATATCTTTTCTAACTGATCGGACTTACGGTTTTCCTAAAAATGACGATCAAAGTCGGAAAAAACTCCCATTGACTTAACATTGCGGAATGTTCAGAAATTCAAATCCCAACTGTCACTTTCACACACACCCACAGAAAAGGGCCTGACAGCCCTGCTGTCAGGCCCTCTCTCTCTCCCTCAGAGGATTTATTTTATCAAGCAGCCAATAAGTAATGGCCTAAAATCTTCATAGCCACACCATAGCAACCAGTTACAGCACCCTAGCAACCGTGGGCGATAGGCACGAGGCCGCAGGCCTCGTGCCATACTAAATAACTCTATAAAAACTCCTTTTAAAAACTCCATAGTAATCATCTGTTAAAAAATACACGCCGACATCACAGACCCCTGATTGAGGCGTCAAATTGTGTGGATTATTGAGGAGAGGTGTGCTGTGACTTTTCTTACCGATCGGGGGTACGGTGTTTGCCCCAGGGGCAAATCATTGGGTAAAAAAAATCCCATAGATTTAACATTGCCACAAACTTTGACGACTCGTAGCACTGACCAATGATTTCTCAGAAACTTGTAATTTACCACATTTGAAGAGGCTGGCAGGCTCTGTAAGAACATACCTCACAATGGGGTAAAAGTTGCACCCCTGGGGGGCAGGAGCTGCTCAAATTTGCCCCATTGACTTACTATGGTGTAGGAGTAAAAACTCCATAGTAATCATCTGTTAAAAAATACACGCCGACATCACAGACCCCTGATTGAGGCGTCAAATTGTGCGGATTATTGAGGAGAGGTGTGCTGTGACTTTTCTTACCGATCGGGGGTACGGTGTTTGCCCCAGGGGCAAATCATTGGGTAAAAAAAATCCCATAGATTTAACATTGCCACAAACTTTGACGACTCGTAGCACTGACCAATGATTTCTCAGAAACTTGTAATTTACCACATTTGAAGAGGCTGGCAGGCTCTGTAAGAACATACCTCACAATGGGGTAAAAGTTGCACCCCTGGGGGGCAGGAGCTGCTCAAATTTGCCCCATTGACTTACTATGGTGTAGGAGTAAAAACTCCATAGTAATCATCTGTTAAAAAATACACGCCGACATCACAGACCCCTGATTGAGGAGTCAAATTGTGCGGATTATTGAGGAGAGGTGTGCTGTGACTTTTCTTACCGATCGGGGGTACGGTGTTTGCCCCAGGGGCAAATCATTGGGTAAAAAAAATCCCATAGACTTAACATTGCCACAAACTTTGACGACTCGTAGCACTGACCAATGATTTCTCAGAAACTTGTAATTTACCACATTTGAAGAGGCTGGCAGGCTCTGTAAGAACATACCTCACAATGGGGTAAAAGTTGCACCCCTGGGGGGCAGGAGCTGCTCAAATTTGCCCCATTGACTTACTATGGTGTAGGAGTAAAAACTCCATAGTAATCATCTGTTAAAAAATACACGCCGACATCACAGACCCCTGATTGAGGCGTCAAATTGTGCGGATTATTGAGGAGAGGTGTGCTGTGACTTTTCTTACCGATCGGGGGTACGGTGTTTGCCCCAGGGGCAAATCATTGGGTAAAAAAGAATCCCATAGACTTAACATTGCCACAAACTTTGACGACTCGTAGCACTGACCAATGATTTCTCAGAAACTTGTAATTTACCACATTTGAAGAGGCTGGCAGGCTCTGTAAGAGCATACCTCACAATGGGGTAAAAGTTGCACCCCTGGGGGGCAGGAGCTGCTCAAATTTGCCCCATTGACTTACTATGGACTATTGCATAGGGATTTTGTATTGAACATAGCTCTGGATCACAGTGTCATAGAGACAAGGGGACGGGCTCATTTTTCTCAGATGACCAATCAGTCTCTCAGGATCATTGTGAAGCTATTAAGCCACGCCCTAGCAACCATTTAGAGCACCTTAGCAACAAGTCCCATAGACTTCCATTGAAAGAGGTCAAAAGAATATCTCCGGATAGAAGTGTCATAGAAACACAAGGGTGGTCTCGTTTGACTCGGGGCAGCACACAGCCAATCATGAATCCCCTCAACACTTCCTAGCCCCTCCCTAGCAACCATTGTCGAGCACCTTAGCAACTAAAATCTATAGAGGGATATCTTCCATTCTGAATGTCACAGAGGCATGGGAGTTGGTTTATATCATTCATACTGACAAGCAACCTTTGGACTTTGATGACTGGCAGCTGCCAAGCCATTCCCTAGCAACCAAACAGAGTACCCTAGCAACCATTTTGCAAGACCTATATCTCTGCATCAGAACATCGTATAGAGATGTGGTTTGGCTCTTTTGACTCATGCTAGCAAACAGGGCTTCCAACATGCTACACATGCTAGCTGTGAATAGCTACATGCTAATAGCGATTAGGTAGTGCTAAATCATGCCAAGAAAGTGTTAAGAACTCCAATAG
The DNA here is from genome assembly GCA_030770095.1 of Gila robusta. Taxonomy (NCBI): domain Eukaryota; kingdom Metazoa; phylum Chordata; class Actinopteri; order Cypriniformes; family Leuciscidae; genus Gila; species Gila robusta. Next base: position 56,040 of record JAVALU010002209.1, read on the forward strand.
TAACCATCTGTGACAACTACCAACCACCTAGTAACACCATAGCAACCACCCAGAATACCTTAGCAACCACCTAGCAACGTCCTAGCAACCACCCAGAATACCCTAGCAACCGCCTAGCAACACCATAGCAACCACCCAGAATACCCTAGCAACCGCCTAGCAACCACCCAGAACACCCTAGCAACCACCTAGCAACACCATAGCAACCACCCAGAACACCCTAGCAACCGCCTAGCAACGCCCTAGCAACCACAAAGAATACCCTAGCAACTGCCTAGCAACGCCCTAGCAACCACCCAGAATACCCTAGCAACCGCCTAGCAACACCATAGCAACCACCCAGAATACCCTAGCAACCGCCTAGCAACCACCCAGAACACCCTAGCAACCGCCTAGCAATGCCCTAGCAACCACCCAGAATACCCTAGCAACCACCTAGCAACACCATAGCAACCACCCAGAATACCCTAGCAACCGCCTAGCAACCACCCAGAACACCCTAGCAACCACCCAAAATACCATAGAACACCCTAGCAACAACATAGCAACCACCCAGAACACCCTAGCAACCAACCAAAATACCTTAGCAACAACCTAGCAACCACCGAGAACACCCTAGCAACCACCCAAAATACCTTAGCAACCACCCAGCAACCACCCAGAACACCTTAGCAACCCACTAGAAACACCCTAGCAACTTTAAATTACTTCAAACTATACTTTAAACTACTTTAAACTAATTCAAACTTTAAACTAATTTAAACTTCAAACTACTTTAAAATTCTAACTAATTTTAACTTTAAACTACTTTAAACTTTAAACTAATTTAAACTTCAAACTACTTTAAACTTCTTCAAACTTATTGGTCCAAACTTTCACAAGCCAACTTAAAGTTTGTCTCGACGAACTTTTTCTAGTTAGTGTGAATGCTTCAAGCATTCACACTATTGAAATCCAAATCTTTATTATTATTCCGTATTCTTCCGTGGTCGCTTTCTTCTCCTCTCTACTTTGTGCTACAAAAACCATTCAACTATCAAAATGTTCAGCTTTTAAATGACTTGTGTGCTATTACTTTTCTTTTTGATGTGACTTTCAGATTTCTTAAAAATTAATATTAAAAACCATAAAAATCCCATTGACTTTCATTGCAACATGTTCAAATTGAGCCAAGACTACGGTGGCCCAGTAGTGTACAACACAAAAACTCAAATCTAAACTCCCTGAAGCCCTAGACTCAATTAAACTACCATTCTATATGTACTAATGAACTTATCTATCTATCTATCTATCTATCTATCTATCTATCTATCTATCTATCTATCTATCTATCTATCTATCTATCTATCTATCTATCTATCTTTCTTTCTTTCTTTCTTTCTTTCTTTCTAACTAATCTATCTATCTTTCTTTCTTTCTAACTAATCTATCTGTCTTTCTTTCTTTCTTTCTTTCTTTCTTTCTTACTAATCTATCTATCTTTCTTTCTTTCTAACTAATCTATCTATCTTTCTTTCTTTCTAACTAATCTATCTATCTTTCTTTCTTTCTAACTAATCTATCTATCTTTCTTTCTTTCTCTTTCTAACTAATCTATCTATCTTTCTTTCTTTCTCTTTCTACCTACCTAATCTATCTTTCTTTCTTTCTCTTTCTAACTAATCTATCTATCTATCTTTCTTTCTTTCTAACTAATCTATCTATCTTTCTTTCTTTCTAACTAATCTATCTATCTTTCTTTCTTTCTTTTTTTCTAATCTTTCTTTCTTTCTTTCTAACTAATCTATCTATCTTTCTTTCTTTCTAACTAATCTATCTATCTTTCTTTCTTTCTCTTTCTACCTACCTAATCTATCTTTCGTTCTTTCTAATCTTTCTTTCTTTCTTTCTTTCTTTCTTTCTTTCTTTCTTTCTTTTTTTCTAATCTTTCTTTCTTTCTTTCTAACTAATCTATCTTTCTTTCTCTTTCTAACTAATCTATCTATCTTTCTTTCTTTCTAACTAATCTATCTATCTTTCTTTCTTTCTAACTAATCTATCTATCTTTCTTTCTTTCTAACTAATCTATCTTTCTTTCTTTCTTTCTTTCTTTCTTTCTTTCTTTCTTTCTCTTTCTACCTACCTAATCTATCTTTCTTTCTTTCTAACTAATCTATCTTTCTAACTAATCTATCTTTCTTTCTTTCTAACTAATCTATCTTTCTTTCTTTCTAACTAATCTTTCTTTCTTTCTCTTTCTTTCTTTCTTTCTTTTTTCTACCTAATCTTTCTTTCTTTCTTTCTTTCTTTCTTTCTTTCTTTCTTTCTTTCTAATCTTTCTTTCTTTCTAACTAATCTATCTTTCTTTCTTTCGAACTAATCTTTCTTTCTTTCTTTCTTTTTTCTACCTAATCTTTCTTTCTTTCTTTCTTTCTTTCTTTCTTTCTAATCTTTCTTTCTTTCTTTCTAACTAATCTATCTTTCTTTCTTTCTTTCTAACTAATCTATCTATCTTTCTTTCTTTCTAACTAATCTATCTATCTTTCTTTCTTTCTAACTAATCTATCTATCTTTCTTTCTAACTAATCTATCTATCTTTCTTTCTTTCTAACTAATCTATCTTTCTTTCTTTCTAACTAATCTATCTATCTTTCTTTCTTTCTAACTAATCCATCTTTCTTTCTTTCTAACTAATCTTTCTTTCTTTCTAACTAATCTATCTATCTTTCTTTCTTTCTAACTAATCTATCTATCTTTCTTTCTAACTAATCTATCTATCTTTCTTTCTTTCTAACTAATCTATCTATCTTTCTTTCTAACTAATCTATCTATCTTTCTTTCTTTCTAACTAATCTATCTATCTTTCTTTCTTTCTAACTAATCCATCTTTCTTTCTTTCTAACTAATCCTTCTTTATTTTTCTTTCTTTCTTTCTTTCTTTCTACCTAATCTTTCTTTCTTTCTTTCTTTCTTTCTTTCTTTCTTTCTTTCTTTCTTTCTTTCTTTCTTTCTTTCTTTCTCTTTCTACCTACCTAATCTATCTTTCTTTCTTTCTAACTAATCTATCTTTCTAACTAATCTATCTTTCTTTCTTTCTAACTAATCTATCTTTCTTTCTTTCTAACTAATCTTTCTTTCTTTCTTTCTTTCTTTCTTTTTTCTACCTAATCTTTCTTTCTTTCTTTCTTTCTTTCTTTCTTTCTTTCTTTCTTTCTAATCTTTCTTTCTTTCTTTCTAACTAATCTATCTTTCTTTCTTTCGAACTAATCTTTCTTTCTTTCTTTCTTTCTTTTTTCTACCTAATCTTTCTTTCTTTCTTTCTTTCTTTCTAATCTTTCTTTCTTTCTTTCTAACTAATCTATCTTTCTTTCTTTCGAACTAATCTATCTATCTTTCTTTCTAACGAATCTATCTTTTTTCTTTCTCTCTAACTAATCCATCTTTCTTTCTTTCTAACTAATCCATCTTTCTTTCTTTCTAACTAATCCTTCTTTATTTTTCTTTCTTTCTTTCTTTCTTTCTTTTTTCTACCTAATCTTTCTTTTTCTCTTTCTACCTAATCTTTCTTTCTTTCTTTCTACCTAATCTTTCTTTCTACCTAATCTATCTATCTTTCTTTCTTTCTTTCTCTTTCTACCTAATCTTTATTTCTACCTAATCTATCTTTCTAACTAATCTATCTATCTTTCTTTCTTTCTAACTAATCTATCTATCTTTCTTTCTTTCTAACTAATCTTTCTTTCTTTCTCTTTTTCTTTCTAACTAATCTATCTATCTTTCTTTCTTTCTAACTAATCTTTCTTTCTTTCTCTTTTCTTTCTAACTAATCTATCTATCTTTCTTTCTTTCTAACTAATCTTTCTTTCTTTCTCTTTCTTTCTTTCTACCTAATCTATCTTTCTTTCTTTCTTTCTCTCTCTCTCTCTACCCAATCTTTCTTTCTTTCTTTCTCTCTTTCTTTCTTTCTTTTTTCTACCTAATCTTTCTTTCTTTATTTCTTTCTTTCTTTCTTTCTCTACCTAATCTTTCTTTTTCTCTTTCTACCTAATCTTTCTTTCTTTCTTTCTACCTAATCTTTCTTTCTACCTAATCTATCTATCTTTCTTTCTTTCTTTCTTTCTTTCTTTCTTTCTTTCTTTCTTTCTTTCTCTTTCTACCTAATCTTTATTTCTACCTAATCTATCTTTCTTTCTTTCTATCTAATCTATCTTTCTTTCTAACTAATCTATCTTTCTTTCTTTCTAACTAATCTATCTATCTTTCTTTATTTCTAACTAATCTATCTATCTTTCTTTCTTTCTAACTAATCTTTCTTTCTTTCTCTTTCTTTCTTTCTAACTAATCTATCTATCTTTCTTTCTTTCTAACTAATCTTTCTTTCTTTCTCTTTCTTTCTTTCTACCTAATCTATCTTTCTTTCTTTCTTTCTCTCTCTCTCTACCCAATCTTTCTTTCTTTCTTTCTCTCTTTCTTTCTTTCTTTTTTCTACCTAATCTTTCTTTCTTTCTTTCTTTCTGCCTAATCTTTCTTTCTACCTAATCTATCTTTCTTTCTTTCTTTCTTTCTCTCTCTCTTTCTCTCTACCTAATCTTTCTTTCTTTCTAATCTTTCTTTCTTTTTTTTCTAACTAATCTATCTTTCTTTCTTTCTTTCTAACTAATCTATCTATCTTTCTTTCTAACAAATCTATCTTTTTTCTAACTAATCTCTTTCTTTCTTTCTAACTAATCTATCTTTCTTTCTTTCTCTCTAACTAATCCATCTTTCTTTCTAACTAATCCATCTTTCTTTCTTTCTAACTAATCCTTCTTTATTTTTCTTTCTTTCTTTCTTGCATTTCAGTTAAGCATTTCAAGCATTCACACGCATGTTCCGCAGGAAATGCAATTTTTCTAGTTATTATTATTATTCTTCTTACTAAAAATTTACAACTCAATCTCCTCCTAGAGCTTTAACTCCACAAACTCCAAACTCGGCACGGACACTCCAACTGTTCTGACTCGGTGTGCTATATCTTTTCTAACTGATCGGACTTACGGTTTTCCTAAAAATGACGATCAAAGTCGGAAAAAACTCCCATTGACTTAACATTGCGGAATGTTCAGATTTTCAAACTGGCCAACTGCCAAAAATTCAAATCTAAACTCCTTGAAGCCCTAGACTGAATCAAACTGCCATTCTATACACTATATGAGCCATTGAGACTCATTTAAACTAATTAACTCATCTATCTATGACACTTATCTATCTATCTATCTATCTACCCATTCTTTCTTTCTAATCTTTCTTTCTTTCTCTTTTTCTTTCTCTTTCTTTCTTTCTTTCTTACTAATCTTTCTATCATCTAACTATTTCTATCTATCTATCATCTGACTATTTTATCTATCTATCTATCATCTGACTATTTTATCTATCTATCTATCTATCTATCTTTTTCTTTCTTTCTTTCTAACTAATCTATCTTTCATTCTTTCTTTCTAACTAATCTTTCTTTCTTTCTTACTAATCTTTCTTTCTAACTAATCTATCTTTCTTTCTATCTTTCTTTCTTTCTAACTAATCTATCTTTCTTTCTTTCTTTCTAATCTTTCTTTCTCTCTCTTTTTCTTTCTCTCTTTCTTTCTTACTAATCTTTCTATCATCTAACTATTTCTATCTATCTATCATCTGACTATTTTATCTATCTATCTATCTATCTATCTATCTATCTATCTATCTATCTATCTATCTATCTATCTATCTATCTATCTATCATCTGACTATTTTATCTATCTATCTATCTATCTATCTATCTATCTTTTTCTTTCTTTCTTTCTAACTAATCTATCTTTCATTCTTTCTTTCTAACTAATCTTTCTTTCTTTCTTACTAATCTTTCTTTCTTTCTAACTAATCTATCTTTCTTTCTTTCTAACTAATCTATATTTCTTTCTTTCTTTCTTTTCTAACTAATCTATCTTTCTTTCTTTTCTAGCTAATCTATTTCTTTCTAACTAATCTTTCTTTCTAACTAATCTTTCTTTCTTTCTTTCTTTCTAATCTTCCTTTCTAACTTCTTCTTTCTTTATAACTAATCTTTCTTTCTAACTTTCTTTCTTTTTAACTAATCTTTCTATCTTTCTTTCTTTCTAATCTTTCTTTCTAACTAATCTTTCTTTCTTTCTTTCTTTCTTTTCTAACTAATCTATTTCTTTCTAACTAATCTTTCTTTCTTTCTAACTAATCTTTCTATCTTTCTTTCTTTTCTCTCTTTCTTTCTAATCTTTCTTTCAATCTTTCTGTCTTTCTAACTAATCTTTCTATCTTTCTTTCTTTCTTTCTCTCTTTCTAATCTTTCTTTCTAACTAATCTTTCTTTCTTTCTTTTCTAACTAATCTATTTCTTTCTAACTAATCTTTCTTTCTTTCTAACTAATCTTTCTATCTATCTTTCTTTCTTTCTTTCTCTCTTTCTTTCTAATCTTTCTTTCTTTCTTTCTTTCTTTCTTTCTAACTAATATTTCTATCTTTCTTTCTTTCTCTCTTTCTTTCTAATCTTTCTTTCCATCTTTCTTTCTTTCTTTATAACTAATCTTTCTATCTATCTTCTTTATTTTTCTCTTCTTTCTTCTTCTTTCTTTCTTTCTTTCTAACTAATCTTCCTTTCTATCTTTCTTTCTTTCTAACTAATCTTTCTATCTTTCTTTCTTTCTCTCTTTCTAATCTTTCTTTCTAACTAATCTTCTTTCTTTCTAACTAATCTTTCTTTCTTTCTTTCTAACTAATCTTTCTATCTTTCTTTCTAATCTTTATTTCAATCTTTCTTTCTAATCTTTCTTTCAATCTTTCTTTCTTTCTAACTAATCTTCCTTTCTATCTTTCTTTCTCTCTTTCTAATCTTTCTTTCTAACTAATCTTTCTTTCTTTCCTTTCTAACTAATCTATTTCTTTCTAACTAATCTTTCTTTCTTTCTAACTAATCTTTCTATCTATCTTTCTTTCTTTAATTCTAATCTTTATTTCAATCTTTCTTTCTTTCTTTCTAACTAATCTTTATATCTTGCTTTCTTTCTCTCTTTCTAATCTTTCTTTCTAACTAATCTTTCTATTTTTCTTTCTTTCTTTTTTCTTTCTTTCTTTCTCTCTTTCTTTCTAATCTTTCTTTCAATCTTTCTTTCTTTCTTTCTTTCTTTCTAACTAATCTTTCTTTCTTTCTAACTAATATTTCGATCTTTCTTTCTCTCTTTCGTTCTCTCTTTCTTTCTAACTAATCTTTCTATCTTTCTTTCTTTCTCTCTTTCTTTGTAATCTTTCTTTCTTTCTTTCTAACTAATCTTTCTTTCCCACTAGAAACACCCTAGCAACTTTAAATTACTTCAAACTATACTTTAAACTTTAAACTACTTTAAACTATATAAAACTTTAAACTGATTCAAACTTTAAACTAATTTAAACTTTAAACTAATTTAAACTTCAAACTAATTTAAACTTCAAACTACTTTAAAATTCAAACTAATTTAAACTTTAAACTAATTTAAACTTTAAACTCCTTTAAAATTCAGACTAATTTAAACTTTAAACTAATTCAAACTTTATGCTACTTTAAACTACTTTGAAATTCAAACTAATTTAAACTTTAAACTACTTTAAACTTCAAACTTCTTCAAACTTATTGGTCAAAACTTTCACAAGCCAACTTAAAGTTTGTCTCGACGAACTTTTTCTAGTTAAGTTGGCTTGTGAGAGCCAACTTACTGAAATCCTATTTAAACTTATTAAGTTGGCTTGTGAGAGCCAACTTACTGAAATCCTATTTAAACTTATTATTATTATTATTAAGTTGGCTTGTGAAAGCCAACTTACTGATATTGTACTTAAACTTATTATTATTATTATTCTGTCAAAAATTTACAACTCAATCTCCTCCTAGAGCTTTAACTCCACATACTCCAAACTCGGCACGGACACTCAAACTGTTCTGACTCGGTATGCTATATCTTTTCTAACTGATCGGACTTACGGTTTTCCTAAAAATGACGATCAAAGTCGGAAAAAACTCCCATTGACTTAACATTGCGGAATGTTCAGATTTTCAAACTCTCCAACTGCCAAAAATTCAAATCTAAACTCCTTGAAGCCCTAGACTGAATCAAACTGCCATTCTATATACTATATGAGCCATTGAGACTCATTTAAACTAATAAACTCATCTATCTATGACACTTATCTATCTATCTATCTATCTATCTATCTATCTATCTATCTATCTATCTATCTATCTATTCTTTCTAATCTTTCTTTCTTTCTCTTTTTCTTTCTCTCTTTCTTTCTTACTAATCTTTCTATCATCTAACTATTTCTGTCTATCTATCATCTATCTATCTATCTATCTATCTATCTATCTATCTATCTATCTATCTATCTATCTATCCATCTATCTATCATCTGACTATTCTAACTATCTATCTATCTATCTATCATCTGACTATTTTATCTATCTATCTATCTATCTTCCTTTTTCTTTCTTTCTTTCTAACTAATCTATCTTTTGTTCTTTCTTTCTAACTAATATTTCTTTCTTTCTAACTAATCTATCTTTCTTTCTTTCTTTTCTAACTAATCTATTTCTTTCTAACTAATCTTTCTTTCTTTCTAACTAATCTTTCTTTCTTTCTAACTAATCTTTCTTTCTAACTAATCTTTCTATCTTTCTTTCTAATCTTCCTTTCTAACTTTCTTTCTTTCTAACTAATCTTTCTTTCTTTCTAACTAATCTTTCTATCATCTAACTATTTCTATCTATCTATCATCTGACTATTTTATCTATCTATCTATCTATCTATCTTTCTTTTTCTTTCTTTCTAACTAATCTATCTTTCATTCTTTCTTTCTAACTAATCTTTCTTTCTTTCTAACTAATCTTCTTTCTTTCTTTCTAACTAATCTATCTTTTTTTCTATCTTTCTTTCGAACTAATCTTTTTTTTCTAACTAATCTATCTTTCTTTCTTTCTTTTCTAACTAATCTATTTCTTTCTAAATAATCTTTCTTTCTAACTAATCTTTCTTTCTTTCTTTCTAACTAATCTTTCTATCTTTCTTTCTTTCTTTCTCTCTTTCTTTCTAATCTTCCTTTCTAACTTTCTTTCTAACTAATCTTTCTTTCTAACTTTATTTCTTTCTAACTAATCTTTCTATCTTTCTTTCTTTCTCTCTTTCTAATCTTTCTTTCTAACTAATATTTCTTTCTTTCTTTTCTAACTAATCTATTTCTTTCTAACTAATATATCTTTCTTTCTTTCTAACTAATCTTTTTATCTTTCTTTCTTTCTTTTTTCTCTCTTCCTTTCTTTTTTCTCTCTTCCTTTCTAATCTTTCTTTCTTTCTTTCTTTCTTTCTTTCTAACTAATCTTCCTTTCTAACAGTCTTTCTTTCTAACTAATCTTTCTTTCTAACTAATCTTTCTTTCTTTCTAACTAATCTTTCTATCTTTCTTTCTTTCTCTCTTTCTAATCTTTCTTTCTAAATAATCTATCTTTCTTTCTTTTCTAACTAATCTATTTCTTTCTAACTAATCTTTCTTTCTTTCTAACTAATCTTTCTTTCTAACTTTCTTTCTAACTAATCTTTCTTTCTAACTAATATTTCTTTCTTTCTAACTAATCTTTCTATCTTTCTTTCTTTCTCTCTTTCTTTCTAACTAATCTTTCTATCTTTCTTTCTAATCTTTCTTTCTTTCTTTCTAACTAATCTTCCTTTATAACTTTCTAATCTTTCTTTCTAACTAATCTTTCTTTCTTCCTTTCTTTCTAACTAATCTTTCTTTCTAACTAATCTATCTTTCTTTCTTTTCTAACTAATCTTTCTTTCCCACTAGAAACACCCTAGCAACTTTAAATTACTTCAAACTATACTTTAAACTTTAAACTACTTTAAACTATATAAAACATTAAACTAATTCAAACTTCAAACTAATTTAAACTTCAAACTCCTTTAAAATTCAGACTAATTTAAACTTTAAACTAATTTAATCTTTAAACTACTTTAAACTTTAAACTACTTTGAAATTCAAACTAATTTAAACTTTAAACTACTTTAAACTTCTTCAAACTTATTGGTCCAAACTTTCACAAGCCAACTTAAAGTTTGTCTCGACGAACTTTTTCTAGTTATTATTATTATTCTTACAAAAAATTTACAACTCTATCTCCTCCTAGAGCTTTAACTCCACATACTCCAAACTCGGCTCAGACACTCAAACTGTTCTGACTCGGTGTGCTATATCTTTTCAGACTGATCGGACTTACGGTTTTCCTAAAAATGACGATCAAAGTCGGAAAAAACTCCCATTGACTTAACATTGCGGAATGTTCAGATTTTCAAACTCCCCAACTGCCAAAAATTCAAATCTAAATACCTTGAAGCCCTAGACTGAATCAAACTGCCATTCTATATACTATATGAGCCATTGAGACTCATTTAAACTAATAAACTCATCTATCTATGACACTTTTCTATCTATCTATCTACCCATTCTTTCTTTCTAATCTTTCTTTCTCTCTCTTTTTCTTTCTCTCTTTCTTTCTTTCTTACTAATCTTTCTATCATCTATTTCTATCTATCATCTGACTATTTTATCTATCTATCTATCTATCTATCTATCTATCTATCTATCTATCTATCTATCTATCATCTGACTATTTTATCTATCTATCTATCTATCTATCTTTTTCTTTCTTTCTTCTTTCTAACTAATCTATCTTTCATTCTTTCTTTCTAACTAATCTTTCTTTCTTACTAATCTTTCTTTATTTCTAACTAATCTATCTTTCTTTCTATCTTTCTTTCTTTCTAACTAATCTATCTTTCTTTCTTTCTTTCTAATCTTTCTTTCTCTCTCTTTTTCTTTCTTACTAATCTTTCTATCATCTAACTATTTCTATCTATCTATCATCTGACTATTTTATCTATCTATCTATCTATCTATCTATCTATCTATCTATCTATCTATCTATCATCTGACTGTTTTATCTATCTATCTATCTATCTATCTATCTATCTATCTTTTTCTTTCTTTCTTTCTAACTAATCTATCTTTCATTCTTTCTTTCTAACTAATCTTTCTTTCTTTCTTACTAATCTTTCTTTCTAACTAATCCATCTTTCTTTCTATCTTTCTTTCTTTCTAACTAATCTTTCTTTCTAACTAATCTTTCTATCTTTCTAATCTTCCTTTCTAACATTCTTTCTTTCTTTCTAACTAATCTTTCTTTCTTTCTAACTAATCTTTCTATCTTTCTAATCTTCCTTTCTAACTTTCTTTCTTTCTTTCTAACTAATCTTTCTTTCTTTCTAACTAATCTTTCTATCATCTAACTATTTCTATCTATCTATCATCTGACTATTTTATCTATCTATCTATCTATCATCTGACTATTTTATCTATCTATCTATCTATCTATCTTTTTCTTTTTCTTTCTAACTAATCTATCTTTCGTTCTTTCTAACTAATCTTTCTTTCTTTCTAACTAATCTTCTTTCTTTCTTTCTTTCTAACTAATCTATCTTTCTTTCTTTCTTTCTAACTAATCTATCTTTCTTTCTTTTCTAACTAATCTATCTTTCTTTCTTTCTTTTCTAACTAATCTATTTCTTTCTAAATAATCTTTCTTTCTTTCTTTCTAACTAATCTTTCTTTCTTTCTTTCTAATCTTTCTATCTTTCTTTCTTTCTTTCTCTCTTTCTTTCTAATCTTCCTTTCTAACTTTCTTTCTTTCTAACTAATCTTTCTTTCTAACTTTATTTCTTTCTGAATAATCTTTCTATCTTTCTTTCTTTCTCTCTTTCTAATCTTTCTTTCTAACCAATCTTTCTTTCTAGCAACACCATAGCAACCACCCAAAATACCCTAGAACACCCTAGCAACACCCTAGCAACCATCCTAAATAGCATAGAACACCCTAGCAACACCATAGCAACCACCCAGAACACCCTAGCAACCACCCAAAATACCTTAAAACACCCTAGCAACACCATAGCAACCACCCAAAATACCCTAGAACACCCTAGCAACTGCCTAGCAACCACCCAGAACACCCTAACAACCACCCAAAATACCTTAAAACACCCTAGCAACACCATAGCAACCACCCAAAATACCCTATAAAACCCTAGCAACTGCCTAGCAACCCCAGAACACCCTAGCAACTGCCTAGCAACCACCCAGAACACCCTAGCAACCACCCAAAATACCTTAAATCACCCTAGCAACACCATAGCAACCACCAGAAAACCCTAGCAACTGCCTAGCAACCACCCAGAACACCCTAGCAACCACCCAACATACCCTAGAACACCCTAGCAACAACATAGCAACCACCAAGAACACCCTAGCAACCACCCAAAATACCTTAAAACACCATAGCAACACCATAGCAACCACCCAAAATACCTTACAACACCCTAGCAACACCATAGCAACCACCCAGAACACCCTAGCAACTAATATAAACTTCAAACTACTTTAAAATTCAAACTAAATTTAAACTTTAATTTAAACTAAACTAATTTAAACTTCAAACTACTTCAAACTACTTTAAACCTTAAACTAATTTAAACTTATTTAAACTTTAAACTAATTTAAACTATAAACTAATTTAAACTTCAAACTACTTTAAACTTCAAACTAATTTACATTTTAAACTAATTTACATATTAAACTAATGTAAACTTCAAACTACTTTAAACTTCTTTAAACTTTCTGGTCCAAACTTTCACAAGCCAACTTAAAGTTTGTCTCGACGAACTTTTTCTAGTTATTATTATTCTTCTGAGCGGTAAAATTTACAACTCTAACTCCTCCTAGAGCTTTAACTCCACATACTCCAAACTCGGCTCGGACACTCAAACTGTTCTGACTCGGTGTGCTATATCTTTTCTAGACTGATCGGACTCACGGTTTTCCTAAAAATGACGATCAAAGTCGGAAAAAACTCCCATTGACTTAACATTGCGGAATGTTCAGAAATTCAAATCCCAACTGTCACTTTCACACACACCCACAGAAAAGGGCCTGACAGCCCTGCTGTCAGGCCCTCTCTCTCTCCCTCAGAGGATTTATTTTATCAAGCAGCCAATAAGTAATGGCCTAAAATCTTCATAGCCACACCATAGCAACCAGTTACAGCACCCTAGCAACCGTGGGCGATAGGCACGAGGCCGCAGGCCTCGTGCCATACTAAATAACTCTATAGAAACTCTATAAAAACTCCTTTTAAAAACTCCATAGTAATCATCTGTTAAAAAATACACGCCGACATCACAGACCCCTGATTGAGGCGTCAAATTGTGCGGATTATTGAGGAGAGGTGTGCTGTGACTTTTCTTACCGATCGGGGGTACGGTGTTTGCCCCAGGGGCAAGTCATTGGGTAAAAAAAATCCCATAGACTTAACATTGCCACAAACTTTGACGACTCGTAGCACTGACCAGTGATTTCTCAGAAACTTGTAATTTACCACAATTGAAGAGGCTGGCAGGCTCTGTAAGAACATACCTCACAATGGGGTAAAAGTTGCACCCCTGGGGGGCAGGAGCTGCTCATATTTGCCCCATTGACTTACTATGGTGTAGGGATTTTGCATAGGGATGCATTGCATAGGGATTTTGTATTGAACATAGCTCTGGATCACAGTGTCATAGAGACAAGGGGACGGGCTCATTTTTCTCAGATGACCAATCAGTCTCTCAGGATCATTGTGAAGCTATTAAGCCACGCCCTAGCAACCATTTAGAGCACCTTAGCAACAAGTCCCATAGACTTCCATTGAAAGAGGTCAAAAGAATATCTCCGGATAGAAGTGTCATAGAAACACAAGGGTGGTCTCGTTTGACTCGGGGCAGCACACAGCCAATCATGAATCCCCTCAACACTTCCTAACCCCTCCCTAGCAACCATTGTCGAGCACCTTAGCAACTAAAATCTATAGAGGGATATCTTCCATTCTGAATGTCACAGAGGCATGGGAGTTGGTTTATATCATTCATACTGACAAGCAACCTTTGGACTTTGATGACTGGCAGCTGCCAAGCCATTCCCTAGCAACCAAACAGAGTACCCTAGCAACCATTTTGCAAGACCTATATCTCTGCATCAGAACATCGTATAGAGATGTGGTTTGGCTCTTTTGACTCATGCTAGCAAACAGGGCTTCCAACATGCTACACATGCTAGCTGTGAATAGCTACATGCTAATAGCGATTAGGTATGTGCTAAATCATGCCAAGAAAGTGTTAAGAACTCCAATAGTAACCATCTGTGACTAATACCAACCACCTAGTAGCACCATAGCAACCACCCAGAATACCTTAGCAACCACCTAGCAACGCCTAGCAACCACCCAGAATACCCTAGCAACCGCCTAGCAACACCATAGCAACCACCCAGAATACCCTAGCAACCGCCTAGCAACCACCCAGAACACCCTAGCAACCACCTAGCAACCACCCAGAATACCCTAGCAACCACCTAGCAACACCATAGCAACCACCCAGAACACCCTAGCAAACTTTTCTTTCTTTCTAACTAATCTTTCTTTTCTTTCTAACTAATCTATCTTTTTTCTTTCTTACTAATCTTTCTTTCTTTCTTTCTAACTAATCTATCTATCTTTCTTTCTTTCTAACTAATCTTTCTTTCTTTCTTTTTTCTGACTATTTTTCTTTCTTTCTTTCTTTCTAACTAATCTATCTGTCTTTCTATCTTTCTTTCTTTCTTTCTTTCTACCCAATCTTTCTTTCTTTCTACCTAATCTTTCTTTCTTTCTTTTTTCTATTTTTCTTTCTTTCTTTCTAACTTTTCTTTCTTTCTAACTTTTCTTTCTTTCTAACTAATCTTTCTTTCTTTCTAACTGATCTTTTATTCTTTCTTTCTTTCTTTCTAACTAATCTATATTTCTTTCTAACTAATCCATCTTTCTTTCTAACTAATCCATCTTTCTTTCTAACTAATCCAACTTTAATTCTTTCTAACTAATCCATCTTTCTTTCTTTCTTTCTTTCTTTCTTTCTTTCTTTCTTTCTTTCTAACTAATCTTTCTTTCTATCTAATATTTCTTTTTCTCTCTAACTAATCCTTCTTTCGATCTAATCTTTCTTTCTTTCTTTCTATCTAATCTTTCTTTCTTTCTTTCGAACTAATCTTTCTTTCTTTCTATCTAATTTTAAATTAAATTGAATTTAATTAGTACCTTTAATTTAATTTAATTTAATAAACTAATTTAAACTTCAAACTACTTCAAACTTCAAACTACTTTAAACTTTAATTTAAACTTCTAACTACTTTTAACTTTAAACTAATTAAAACTTATTTGAACTTTAAACTAATTTAAACTATAAACTAATTTAAACTTCAAACTACTTTAAACTTCAAACTAATTTACATTTTAAACTAATTTACATATTAAACTAATGTAAACTTCAAACTTCTTTAAACTTCTTTAAACTTTCTGGTCCAAACTTTCACAAGCCAACTTAAAGTTTGTCTCGACGAACTTTTTCTAGTTATTATTATTCTTCTTACTAAAAATTTACAACTCAATCTCCTCCTAGAGCTTTAACTCCACAAACTCCAAACTCGGCTCGGACACTCAAACTGTTCTGACTCGGTGTGCTATATCTTTTCTAACTGATCGGACTTACGGTTTTCCTAAAAATGACGATCAAAGTCGGAAAAAATCCCATTGACTTAACATGGCGGAATGTTCAGATTTTCAAACTCCCCAACTGTCAAAAATTCAAATCTAAATCCCTTGAAACTCAAGACTAAATCAAACTGCCATTCTATATACTATATGAGCCATTGAGACTCATTTAAACTAATAAACTCATCTATCTATGACACTTATCTATCTACCTATCTACCCAGTCTTTCTTTCTAATCTTTCTTTCTCTCTCTTTTTCTTTCTCTCTTTCTTTCTTTCTTACTAATCGTTCTATCATCTAACTATTTCTATCTATCTATCATCTGGCTATTTTATTTATCTATCTATCTATCTATCTATCTATCTATCTATCTATCTATCATCTGACTATTTTATCTATCTATCTATCTATCTATCTATCTATCTATCTATCTATCTTTCTTTTTCTTTCTATCATCTAACTATTTCTATCTATCTATCATCTGACTATTTTATCTATCTATCTATCTATCTATCTATCTATCTATCTATCATCTGACTATTTTATCTATCTATCTATCTATCTATCTTTCTTTTTCTTTCTTTCTAACTAATCTATCTTTCTTTCTTTCTAACTAATCTTTCTTTCTTTCTTTCTTTCTTTCTAACTAATCTTTCTTTCTTTCTTTCTAACTAATCTATCTTTCTTTCTATCTCTCTTTCTTTCTAACTAATCTATCTTTCTTTCTTTCTTTTCTAACTAATCTATCTTTCTTTCTTTTCTAACTAATCTATTTCTTTCTAACTAATCTTTCTTTCTTTCTTTCTTTCTCTCTTTCTTTCTAATCTTCCTTTCTAACTTTCTTTCTTTCTTTCTTTCTTTCTAACTAATCTTTCTTTCTAACTTTCTTTCTTTCTAACTAATCTTTCTATCTTTCTTTCTTTCTCTCTTTCTAATCTTTCTTTTTAACTAATCTTTCTTTCTTTCTTTCTTTCTTTCTTTTCGAACTAATCTATTTCTTTCTAACTAATCTATCTTTCTTTCTTTCTAACTAATCTTTCTATCTATCTATTCTTTCTAATCTTTCTTTCTTTCTTTCTTTCTTTCTTTCTTACTAATCTTTCTTTCTTTCTAACTAATCTATCTTTCTTTCTTTCTTTTCTAACTAATCTATCTTTCTTTCTTTTCTAGCTAATCTATTTCTTTCTAACTAATCTTTCTTTCTTTCTTTCTAACTAATCTTTCTTTCTAACTTTCTTTCTTTTTAACTACTCTTTCTATCTTTCTTTCTTTCTAATCTTTCTTTCTAACTAATCTTTCTTTCTTTCTAACTAATCTTTCTATCTTTCTTTCTTTTCTCTCTTTCTTTCTAATCTTTCTTTCAATCTTTCTTTCTTTCTAACTAATCTTTCTATCTTTCTTTCTTTCTCTCTTTCTAATCTTTCTTTCTAACTAATCTTTCTTTCTTTCTTTTCTAACTAATCTATTTCTTTCTAACTAATCTTTCTTTCTTTCTAACTAATCTTTCTATCTATCTTTCTTTCTTTCTTTCTCTCTTTCTTTCTAATCTTTCTTTCTTTCTTTCTTTCTTTCTTTCTAACTAATCTTTCTATCTATCTTTCTTTCTTTCTTTCTCTCTTTCTTTCTAATCTTTCTTTCAATCTTTCTTTCTTTCTTTAAAACTAATCTTTCTATCTATCTTTCTTTCTTTCTCTCTTTCTTTCTAATCTTTCTTTCAATCTTTCTAACTAATCTTTCTTTCTTTCTTTCTAATCTTCCTTTCTAACTTTCTTTCTTTCTTTCTTTCTAACTAATCTTTCTTTCTAACTTTCTTTTTAACTAATCTTTCTATCTTTCTTTCTTTCTAATCCTTCTTTCTAACTAATCTTTCTTTCTTTCTTTCTTTCTTTCTTTCTAACTAATCTTTCTATCTTTCTTTCTTTCTCTCTTTCTTTCTAATCTTTCTTTCAATCTTTCTTTCTTTCTAACTAATCTTTCTATCTTTCTTTCTAATCTTCCTTTCTAACTTATCTTTCTTTCTTTCTAACTAATCTTTCTATCATCTAACTATTTCTATCTATCTATCATCTGACTATTTTATCTATCTATCTATCTATCTATCTATCTATCTATCATCTGACTATTTTATCTATCTATCTATCTATCTATCTTTCTTTTTCTTTCTTTCTAACTAATCTATCTTTCGTTCTTTCTTTCTAACTAATCTTTCTTTCTTTCTAACTAATCTTCTTTCTTTCTTTCGAACTAATCTATCTTTCTATCTTTCTTTCTTTCGAACTAATCTATCTTTCTTTCTTTTCTAACTAATCTATCTTTCTTTCTTTCTTTTCTAACTAATCTATTTCTTTCTAAATAATCTTTCTTTCTTTCTAACTCATCTTTCTTTCTTTCTTTCTAACTAATCTTTTTATCTTTCTTTCTTTCTTTCTCTCTTTCTTTCTAATCTTCCTTTCTAACTTTCTTTCTAGCTAATCTTTCTTTCTAACTTTATTTCTTTCTAACTAATCTTTCTATCTTTCTTTCTTTCTCTCTTTCTAATCTTTCTTTCTAACTAATCTTTCTTTCTAGCAACACCATAGCAACCACCCAAAATACCCTAGAACACCCTAGCAACTGCCTAGCAACCCCCAGAACACCCTAGCAACCACCTAAAATACCCTAGAACACCCTAGCAACACAATAGCAACCACCCAGAACACCCTAGCAACCACCCAAAATACCTTAAAACACCCTAACAACACCATAGCAACCACCCAAAATACCTTACAACACCCTAGCAACACCATAGCAACCACCCAGAACACCCTAGCAACCACCCAGAACACCCTAGCAGACTAATATAAACTTCAAACTACTTTAAAATTCAAACTAAAATTAAACTTTAAACTAATTTAAACTATAAACTAATTTAAACTTCAAACTACTTCAGACTTCAAACTACTCTAAACTTTAATTTAAACTTCTAACTACTTTTAACTTTAAACTAATTAAAACTTATTTGAACTTTAAACTAATTTAAACTATAAACTAATTTAAACTTCAAACTACTTTAAACTTCAAACTAATTTACATTTTAAACTAATTTACATATTAAACTAATGTAAACTTCAAACTTTAAACTTCTTTAAACTTTCTGGTCCAAACTTTCACAAGCCAACTTAAAGTTTGTCTCGACGAACTTTTTCTAGTTTCAATTGTCTTTCTTTAGTTTTATATCTATTCTTACATTGTTTTGATGTGCATGATAATTAGGTTGGTTGGTCTTGATTACCAAATATAAAAATTAATTAACAAATAAATAAAAGCAGAAAATAAATTAATGGAAAAAAAATTAGTTTGATTAAGAATAAATCATATTTATTTTATCAAGTCGTTCATTCCTTTATTTTCCTATTATCAAATTTATATTTTTATTCATTTACATATTTAAATCAAATCAAATGAAATCCCTTTATTGTCACACAACCATATACACAAGTGCATCAGTGGGTGAAATTCTTAGGTGCAGTTCCGAGCAACATCGCAGTCATGACACGATGTGACGTACTGTATAACAATTACAGCAAACAAAATTACAATTATTTATTCATTTTTAATTTCTGCAGGTTTGGTACAATGTACTTATTGTGTTCATGTAGTATTGTAAAACACTTGTGCTAATATTGAGGTGTGATACGGGTAAGGTTAGGGTCAGGTGTGTGTGATACGGGTAAGGTGTGTGTGATACGGGTAAGGTTAGGGTCAGGTGTGTGTGATACGGGACACTTAAAAATGATGGGTTAAAAATAACACAACTTGGGTTGTTTTATAACCCAACCACTGGATCAATATTGCACCAGACCAACAGTAGTTATTTTGACCCAGCAAGATGGGTTGGTCATTTTTAACCCAACATATGAGTTAAATATTCTACCCAAATGCTGGGTCAAATTAAATACAATTCTGGGTTGATTCAACTACATTTTTGTTATATAGTGTATCCATTTGCTGGGTCAAATTAACCCATATGCCAGATTAATTCTAGCACACTGCAGTACAATTGAAGAAAATAAATGGCAATAGACTACCCATAGCTATAAAACTGTTAAACTACAAACCTAGAATACATGCTAGATTTATGCATATATTATGCAATAAACACTTAAACAATACAAAAACAAAACAATGGAATCTTTGAAAAAAAATATTTTATTACTTTAATATCAACAATATAGTGGAACTGGTGCAGTTAATATCACTTAAGTAGGAAAACATTCAATTATGAATGAACTGGCTGAACATTTAACAGTCAACGGGAGCCATTAGCTCTGCAAGTATTCTACTTTGAATAAATTGGACCTTTTTAGACTCTCCTCCTGCATTTCATATATTACAGTCTGTATGAATGCCACACATGTTCACACTGCTTCGGGTATTTAATGTCAAAGACAGAATGCCTTAAAGCAGACATCAATGGCTTCGAGTGCTTCTTGTTCCAGGGCCTGTCCAGCTATTATGGCAAAGGCCTGAAATCACTCGGATCATTTCCCAGCGTCGGGATGTATGGCCTCATGCCTTGGCCTCATGGAGGTACTCCACCATGTTTATTCCAGGCTAAAAAAGAAAGAATACAAGAGAGGAAGTGAGAGAGTGCGAGTGAGTGAGGAACAAATGTCTACCGACTACTATAGTAGAATTAAAATATAGACATTGCGAGGACCATTTTCCTGGAGAAATTATTGTTTTATGATAAGTCTAATGATTTAAGTCTAATGATTACTTTTATGATTTAAGTCTAGTTAGCTTTACAATTTGGAAAAGATTTAGTGCATCTCTAATTCAAAAAGTTGAACTGTAATAGTCTACATTTCATTGCACATAATGAAATATTCCAAACCTTTTTTGATTAACTCTTGATGGTTATGGCATACAGCTCACATTACAGAAAACTATTTTAAAAAGGATTCAGACCTCAATTGAGCTAAAAACATACCTGCAAACTCAGAAGGTCTGAAAAAGGTGACACATTTTATACCCCCACCTCCTTTATTCTTTCAAGCAGACATATTTATTTGTATGAATTAAATATAATTAATCCTTATTAAGGCTATTAACGAGCAGTGAATGCCTTTCTCTTTTCCTTTTGTTGCTTGATCAATATTAAGGACACGGGCCGCATTAGGTTTATTACCCACTGTCACTTTAAGACATACGATCATTTCCAATGACAAGCGGATCCAGACATAGACATCATATAGATAGACGCCCTATCGACCGCTACTGCTATTGGCGCGGACGAGCCGTGGGGCCGCCATCTTAAACCGGTCACCCGCTCCGCTCAGTGTAATCTGTTTGGCAGGTGCAATGAGCTGTCAGCGCATTTAATTAATCATATCTCACTGAATACCGAACTGATTTTCACGCGGGTTTTTTTTAGGGCTGAACGATTATGGAAAATAATCTAATTGCAATTTTTTTAACCAATATTGCGATTGCGATTTAATATGCGATTACTTTAAGTTCTTTACCTTCTGTATTAGTCGAAAAAGACAAGCAATAAATCATTGTACAGTAGGGATGGGAATCTTTAGGCAGCTCATGATCCGATCTAATTTTTTTCTTATTAATTAATCTTAATAACACTTAAAATATGTATTTAATTACATGTGTAAATATACATACTTTAAATATGTATATATTAGGGGTGTAACGGTTCACAAAATTCACGGTTCGGTTCGATACGATACAGTGGTGTCACGGTTCGGTTCGGTTCGGTTCGATACAATATAGCAAAAAGAAAAATGCCAGAGAAATTTCCTATTTATTAAAAGAAAAATTATTTTTAAATAAGTGTGAGTTTTCCTACGTCTTGAAACTTTTAGTTTTATAAATGGGGGTAATCTTTGAAGGATGAACAAATAATGTTTTGGTCATCACATTAAAAATAACATTTAAATATGATAATGTTTGAGTTTTGAAGTGCTGGAAAAAGATGTGTGAAGTACTTGAAAGCATTTTACTATTTCTGCCAAACTTCCATGGTTACAGTGAGTGTTACTACAGTAAATCCATGGTGAATGTTGCTGATCTGTGGACTTAAAACCTATAACTAATTCATTCATGGAACAATGTTTCTCCTGGTTTCCACGTCAGCGCTGTTTGATCCGTTAATAACGGAGAAATTTTAATGCTTCTCACTAGATCTCGCAGTCATGTTATTACTTCAGTGGCGAATTCAAATGCTTTGTTTACCGGATCTCCCAGCGCTGTGTAACAGTGTCGCTTGATCAAGATCGGCTCGCGCTGCACTGATGTTGATGGTCCGAACTGATAAACGATCCGTGAAGCACAAAATAATGAGTAGCGCAGTTTCGTTCCACTTTCATTACGTTCGCCATTTGATGTTGCGCAACGTTGTGATGGTGGATTTTGGTCAGCAGGAAAAATGGTCCAACGAATCGTTCGGTTCGTTCGAATGCGTACCGAATACCGAACCGAAAGCCTCGTACCGAACGGTTCAATACGAATACATGTATCGTTACACCCCTAGTATATATATATATATATATATATATAAACACATTTAATTAAACCAATTACATGTTAAGAATTTTAAATGGGCTATAAACTAATATAGCTTCAAAATATAAAAGCTAGTAAATAAAGAGGAACAAAAAAAAAAACATTGCAAGCAATAAACAAAGAGTGCTTTCAGTATTTAAAAGTAGGCTGTCTGAACGTTTTCCATTCAAGAGCTGGAGTGATTTTCCCCCTATACGATAAGCTGCATTCACACTAATGCACATATCTCTTTTGAAATTGTAAATGTGGTTTGTCCTGTTGGTTTAAGATATAACTGACCGTGTTTACATTAATTTCGCGTCAAAAGCATTTTGAGATGCAAGTACATTTAACCAATGAGTCGCTCACAGCCGCATGCACGAGCGCTCTTCACAAAGCGCGCGTAAGTATTTTAAAATGAAAGCAGCTTTCTCAGTGATTTTCACATTTTTAATATATAAGCCAACTGCATTCCAAAATACATAAATAATGCCTTTGTGGAGCATTTGTAAGGAAAATTCCGGCGGCCAAGACCGCGCACTGCAAGAGTAACATCAAAGCGGCAAAACCTGTGCAATGAAGCCCGCGACTGTCCTTGTAATATAACTTTATGAAAACTTATTTTTCGGAAGGTTCGAGCGGTGTCGTGTGTGTGTGTGTGTGTGTGTGTGTGTGTGTGTGTGTGTGTGTGAGAGAGAGAGAGAGAGAGAGAGAGAGAGAGAGAGAGAGAGAGAGAAATTAGAAGCAAGCAGAATACGGTTGTTTCTAAAGCACGCGCAGCGTCATCACGCATCTGTGTTTAAAAACTAAGCTCAGACTCGATTCTGAAATTCTCTGAATCGATCCAGAATTGTTGGAGAGAGAATAAATAACACAATATCACATACATAAAAAATAAACTGTTCTTTCCTGTATGCCAGACCTATGCGTAGTGTGCCAAATTGATGCTTGATCTGCAGACTGCTTTTCTCTCGCGTGTCACGTGACCAGTGTAATCGCAGCTTTTGCGGTTACAAAATCGCATTTCATCATATCGCGATATTATCGCAAATGCAATTAATCGTTCAGCCCTAGTTTTTTTGCTGCAAAGGTCATGCACGTAGCTACGATACAGGACACATTTAATATTTTGTTCACAAAATACAACCAATAGTACGGTAATGTTAAATGTTAAATCTTACTTGTGAAAAGTAATCCCCGAGTGATGGTCCGCCGATGTGAGCAGGAATATGCTGCACAGTGCTCTGGCATCTACTGCTGCTATGCAACGCAAATAGGAGTATGACCGGTTTAAGATGGCGGCCGCATTTCTTGCGCCACAGCGGCCAATAGGGCATCTAGTCTCTATATGATATCTATGGATCCAGAATTGCACTGAATCTGATGCACATCCCATACACTCACAACTGTTTAAGACAAAGCCGTCATATTTTACGTGAATACTCTCCAAAACGAACATTTAGACATAATGTTGTGTGTGCATTTGTCAGAAACGAAACAGAGCTCGATTCAGTCCTTGCGCTGTCTATAAGTGTCTATGGCTGCACGCTTCGGGTCGGGTGTGTGCGCACAGAAAGATGAGACCAACTCCTGCTGGGTAGATCAGCACGTTACAGTACAAATGTGCGCATCTACCACGCAGGACATCAGTTCTGACTGGATCGCTTCCCAAATCGTCACTATCTAACATTTTCGTCTAGTTTTTATTCGTTGACGAAAATGTCAATAGATTTATCATATTTTTTGTCAAAACTAGTTTTTATAATTTAGTTATCGCCTCATTTTTATCTGTGAAAAATGTCGTTGATGAAAATAATGATGAAAATTATTCATCAACGAAATTAACACTGTAATGCAGTGGAGGAGATAGCCTTGCCAAAATCCTTCACATTGAACTAACATTGTAGGCTAACAACACAATTTGCTGATCTTACGTTAGCTGACTTGCCGACAAGCTTACTTTCCATTATAACGTTAATGTTAAACATGTTAACTAACAACAAAGTTAGAGAAAACAATTATATTGTTGGCAGATAACAGCACATACCTCAAAACTAATGTCTGTCCAAAGTAGCACCAGAGAATTTCTCAATCCGCGAGAAAGCTGCAGCCAGGGGCTTTTCAAAGACTATGCTGCCGTTATCTTGACTGTGATTGGCCAAATGACTCGCGTGATGTACCAAAGATGTTTGTGAAGAAGACCGCAGTTGGTTTTTGAAACTCACGTTTATGGGAAATGAATAAATAATTTCAGTAAACGCAACTCACTACTCTGCTCCTAATGTGTGTGCACTTACTTGGATGGGATAAATGCAGAGGTCAAATTCCAAGTATGGGTTACCATACTTGGCCATCACGTGTCACTTTCACTTTCATATCTGGCCGATAGGCAGCCGGGTCAGGTGGTCAGATAGGTGGCCCGAAATGCAAGGCCAGGATGCTTTGATAGTGACCAACTTTTGTTGTAAGCTTGTAGAACGGCTATTTTCAGAATACTGTCAGGCTATATTTGATGCCTGTCCCCAAAAGTATAGTTAAACAACCCTGGCAGGGCTCCAGTCTAACTTTTCCACTGGTTGCACTGGTGCTACCAACTTTCTCAGTTGGTCGCACCAACATATGATTTGGTCGCACCTTTTTTTTTTTTTTTGCTACATTAATCAATGCATGTTGATGAATAGTGGTTTTAATGGACCAAGGCTAGCAAAGGCTTTCTGGGTTGCAGCATAAATACCTGTAATATATTATATAAAAACATTTTTATATTTATACTATATATATTATATAGTAAAAATATAATTATATTATATATTACATTTTATTATATATTACGTTATATTATATTACCTTTTTAACCCAACATTTGGGTTTGTCCATATTTGACCCAAATTTGAGTTTAAACAACCCAGCATTGTTTAGGAGTGTATAAATCTATCTATTTACATTTGAATTATATTATATTATATCTATCTATCTATCTATCTATCTATGTATCTATCTATCTATCTATCTATATCATCTTTCTATCAGCATCATCTTTCTATCTTTTAAAAATCATTAAACATTCAAATGTTTGCATTACATTTTAAAAGATTAGAGTATTATAATACGCTGATACAGATTTTCCGTTATCAAAGTTTATAGTTGTAACAAAAATCAGAAATCTCACGCTCCTTACCTTCTGCATTTTATAATCATTTTCCTCTGTCGATCGATTACTCTCATCTAACCGCTGAAAAGACGTAGGAAGGGGCTCGGTATTTCGTGAGACCTTTTCATTTTTATATGCCTTAATTCCTGAATTCGTAATTGCCGCGTTTCACCATCAGTGTGCGATGCGCGTGACGTGTACGTTCGTCAATAAATAAACTGCACGTGTCTTGCGGAAGAACACTGTAGCCGGAGCTACTTCTCTCCGTTAATGTCTATGGCGAGTCACGCAGGCACTGGGCAACTCCGCAGCCGAGCCGAGCCCGGGATAAAATAGTCAGGCTATAAACACTTATTATAAGCGTACCGTAGGGATTCAGGATAAGTCAAAAACACCGTTTGGAAAATGGATTCATGATGTAGCCTACTCGTTCATTTTGAGCATAAGTTACGGACTGCAGCAGCTGATACAACGGCGTTCTGTTGCGCGAGCGTCCACTCGCACAAATGCGACCACATACAATTTTAACTCGCACATTCTCAAAAAACGGTCGCATATGCGACCAATTTGGTCGCAGTCTGGAACCCTGCCTGGATATGCATGTGTGCGTGCTTGAGCTCAGATATGTTGATAAAATGAATAAAGTTTCCCATTTAGATGTGCTTGAGGACTTACGGGCTTATGTTCGATGAAGGCCAAGCTGCATTCCTGGATGGTGTGGCGAACCACTTTCGCACCGCGGCCACGGCCAGCTTTGTATGTTGTAGGTGGAAGCAAGGCTGGCAGCTGCCTCAGGGCAAGTTACCCAACGCCTCAGGCCGAGTTACCCAACGCCATCTGTAGGAAGACATAGGTGTCAATACGATGTGGAATTGCATACCTGTGATTTTGTCCAACTAAAATAAAGCTGATTTCCGCGCAAAATAAGCGGGGCTTGCATGATTTCATAATCCCCGCAATTTCATCGCATAAAATTGCATAAATATCCCGCATATTCCATCGTATTTTTTAAGAAAAAGTGCCGCATAATCAAGGATTTTTGCCCGCAATTTTTTTTGCATTTTTCTGGAAGGACTGGTTAATGTTATTAGTTACACTAGTACTGCTGTGTTTACTCTGCTGTGAAAACTCGGAATTTTTAGTACCCAATTAGCAGAGGTGTCAAGTAACGAAGTACAAATACTTCGTTACATTACTTAAGTAGAAATTTTGGGTATCTATACTTTACTTGAGTAATTATTTTTCAGCCGACTTTTTACTTCTACTCCTTACATTTTCACGCAATTATCTGTACTTTCTACTCCTTACATTTTAAAAATAGCCTCGTTACTCATATTTCATTTCGGCTTGTTTTCATTTCGGCTTCGTTAAAAAAATGGCCAATTACACAAACGTTTAATAGATCTAAGTCCCGCCTCCTGAACATCGCTAAACTGATTGCAGTGTTTCCCCTAGGTTTACAGCTTTGGGGGGGGGGGGGGCGTAGGGGGGGATGATTGGTTGGGGAAATTGACAGACACCAACACTTAAAGGAGTCATGGTGTTCGTTTGTTTCTTTTAATGGCAGCAGTGAATATATTAGCTGAACAATTATTTGAACTGTACATTACACTAAACATTTGAACATTTATTTTTATGTAATTTATCCACAAAGTGTGCAGCTTTTGTCACTGCAGTGTATCTTTCTGGGCTTCTGGAAGAACATTTTTTAATACGTGGGTCGTTATAACTGACGTTCTCAACTACTTTCTATGTTACTTTCTCCTGCCCGCAACATTTATGTTTTGTCCCGCTCCCGCCCGCAAATAGACTTATTTCTGTAGCCTACCTCCAAATACTTTCAAGTTAGCCTACGTGTCGCCATCATACACATCAGCATAATGCTCCTGATAAATGATTTGTTATTAAAGCATTAACACACAAACCACTGTTTGTGTTATAACATAAAAACAAGCAGATACTGCAATAATTCCTAAAAAGCTGACAGTTCATCGCGATCTCACACATCTGCACAATGAATCTTTCATAATATATACACTTTGTTTGTTATAATTAGAGGATTTGCCAGCATACAGAATTCAGCACTGAACAAAAAGTCCGTTTTGAGCGGTGAGGGGAAACTACCTTAAATGCTTCTGATTGGCCATTGCGTTCAAGAAATCAACACATATGTCTGTGATTGGCTACATCGCTCAACGCTGCAAACATGTTATAAAAAGAAACTCTGGCCTGTAAATCATTTCTATTTTGTTTTAGTTGTTCTTGTTGCTTTTCTGCAACATATGAATAAAAGTGTATTAGTTTTTATATGTTTTATTCATAGATATTTCTAGTTTGCGGGAGTCCCGCGAATCGTTTTATTCTCCCGCAACGCGCACACACAGAGTGAGTGCATTACCGCCCGCGCCATCAAATCTAGTCCCGCGCCGCACTCTATTGCGTTGGCAGTGCACGTCTCTCAAGGGCCCGGCCCGAGGATAGTGACGGGTCGGGTCAAGTTCAGGCTCGGGCAGAGAATCTAAGCTCTAAGTTACTTACCAAGATCAGTCTTGTACAGCCAAGGGGAGTATTTCCCCTCTGACAGCCAAGCTGGGTCAAAACCTGTCATCCGGTGATGACTGGACTTTTGATGCTCGTCAGGGGCAGGATGCGCAGCACTTAGACTTGGAGCAGGAGAGCTACTCCGGCTGCTACTCGCAGTAGAGCGATTGTTGCCATCTTCAGTTCCCTGTGAGCGTTTAAAAAACGCAAATATTTTTGTCTTATTTTCATCTCGTTGACGCGACATATTTCCCGCCGCGCGCTCTCTGTCCGCAAGTGCTCATCTGTATGTGACTCAAGTGTTTGTTTGTGTGTGAGTGAGTACATGCCATCGTGGAAATAAGATAAATAACATATTACTTAAGGGATATTTATTTTGTTTAATAAAATAACAAATTGTAATCTGGCGCTATAAAGACAATCAAATCAAATTTACTTGACCTTCAAGGGGGGCGGGGCGAGCCGTTAGGAGGGCGGGGCGCCCCCCTTATATAATGGTAGGGGAAACACTGGATTGGCTTTGTGTTTTCTTTCTAACTTGTGAGAGGCTGTTACATTTGTTTGTGCAAAGCGGCAAAACTCATCCGAAGGAATTAGGAAACCTAGTGAGGGAGAAATCAACAGTTTTCTGCTCAAGAATACGGGGTAAATCGCGTCAAATATTGATTTGGGGACAGCCGTTTTTACAATATAGTAGCCTACTGTTGTAAGATGATCGCGGGATAAGTGGCAAACATAATCGAGAGTGTGTGTGTGTGTGTGTGTGTGTGTGTGAGAGAGAGAGAGAGAGAGAGAGAGAGTGAGAGTGAGAGTGAGTGTGCATGTGTATGAGAGAGAGAGTGAGTGTGTGTGAGAGTAACCCTACATCAAAATATCCCCATAAAGATGGAAATATCTGAAATCCTTGTCGTTTTTTTTTTAAACGGCTTATAAATCAGACTAAGTGATGTTTTTGGAAAATGCAGGTAGTTATCTGTGATAGGGTTAGTGTAGGGGGGTACAATACACAGTTTGTACAGTATAAAAATCATAATGTCTAAAACTCCCCATAAAACATGAAAAAATAACATTGCTTGGTCTGTTGAAATGAGAGGCCTGTTTGATCAAGTTGAACCCTTGTCATCCCAGTATCATCAGCTGGACTGAAAGAAGTTTCAGTGCACTTAGGAC
Source organism: Gila robusta (assembly GCA_030770095.1). NCBI lineage: Eukaryota > Metazoa > Chordata > Actinopteri > Cypriniformes > Leuciscidae > Gila > Gila robusta. The sequence goes on from JAVALU010002209.1 coordinate 85,100, forward strand.
GCTGAAAACATGTCTCAGAGCAACGGTCACAATGACACTTGACAGTATCGCTGTGTGTCGTGTCCAACAGGACAAACTTGACAGTATTGATGCAAAACATATATGCCAACAGTTAATTTCTGTTAAAGGGATAGTTCACTTATTTAAAAATGAAAATTCTGTCATCATTTACTCACTCTCAAGTTGTTTCAAACCAGTTTCTTTCTTCTGCTGAACACAAAAGAAGATATTTTGAAGAATGTCGATAACCAAACAGTTGATGGTAGCCATTGACTTCCATAGTATTTTTTTCCCTACAATGGAAGTCAAAGGCTTCAATCAACTGTTTGGTTATCGACATTCTTCAAAATATCTTCTTTTGTGTTCAGCAGAAAAAAGAAACTGGTTTGAAACAACTTGAGAGTGAGTAGCCTAAATGATTTTCGTTTTTGGGTGAACTATATCCTTTTAATGAAAGATGTAGACGTGTTTGGCTTCTTCAAAAAGCAAGGAACAAGACAGTATTGCACTATTGCATTGAACTATGAACGGAGTAAAGTTAAGTCTCTGTTAAACTGCCTCCTTGTCTTTATTAGTTACCTGTAACATTACAGAATTCATGAATAACGTATTGTTAAGGTCAATATAGACTAAAAACCTTAATACATTATCCTATTAATTTCCTGATTCCTCCGCTTCTGTGGATGTCCCCAGTCCCCACCAAACTCAAAATCAAACATACGCCTTTAAAGACAAGTATAAACATATACCATTTCGATGATAACATGCCTCTGAAGTTTGACTTTTTGCACCATTACAATACTTATAGGCAACTAGTCATCATATCTTCCTCTCCATGAAACACATGTTAATGCTCAGTAGTACACACATATGGTTCTTTAATGTATTTGCATTTTACTAAAATGGAAATTGGACTGAAATTCATTTTCTATGGGCATATATGCGGCTGAAACAGGTAGTGCATCCCAAATTTTTCAACATTAACATTTTAATATAACGTTATAGTCATGGCCTTTAGAAAGATGTGTTTCAAGGAGGTGGTAGTGCACTATAGGCCCCTGTGGCGCGGCCTGAGCTTTTGTCCTTAATGGCATTTTTTTTCTTGCATTAGGCTACTTTTACTTTTATACTTTAAGTAGTTTTGAAACCAGTTACTTTTACACTTTTACTTGAGTAAAAAGCTTGAGTTGATACTTCAACTTCTACAGGAGTCTTTTTAAACCCTAGTATCCATACTTCTACTTGAGTAACGAATGTGAATACTTTTGATACCTCTGCCAATTAGCAAAAATGTATTTAACTCTATTCCTATGATGATGTCACTGACTATTCTCAGAGCTGTTGTTTTTCACTGTGTAACATGTTCGAGAATTGTTCAAATACAGGTATTAATAACTAAAGCAAATTTACACTTTTTATTTTTTATTTTAGTTAGCTACAGTAATGATAGCGGCCAAAATGATGTGAAATTGCACTGTTTTTGGTCAAAAACCTTCAAAAATGTTGGACAGAGGAATGCTTAAGCCCCCCCCACCCCTCTTATTATAATATAATATAATATAATATAATATATTACCTGGTGTTAATCCATCCAATGGCAATGTCAGCTTCCCCTCCTGTCTTGCCAGGTACAGGATCTTCTCAGCATAAATGGGTAGCCAAGTTTCAAACTATTTTGATGCAGCATCCCCATGCAGGACAAGAAAGTCCTGTGCAATCTAGAAAATGGAAAATTTTATATTTTTAAAACCAATTCAATGTGACACACTAATAAAAGGTTATAAACAATGCATCTTCATATGTAAGATCATATTTCCCTATACCTACCATGCCTTTGGTCATTAGGCGAGGGAACTCTTCGAGGATCTGATCGATGGTCCAATTGTTGTCCCTAATCCACTTGGCCCTGTAGACTGCCGTGTTCTGCATGTAGGACTCTATCTGGCTGAGGGGCTGAGAATTGTTTCTCAACCATTCTTTAAGCTGTGACGCACGTTCGTCTGATATGGTACATTCTGTAAAAAAGAACAAGAAAGTTGTCAGTCACTGAAATATGGGTGTTTTGCTTCATCAAATAATTTTTCAGTTTAATAATTACCTGGTATAAGAGCCCTTGCAAGGGCGCCATCATCTGGCGTTTGTGGTGGTGTCTGTGCCGTGCTTCGCTGGTTGATCTCAGACGCTTCCTGACGTTCCACAGCCTTTCCTCCAGGAATCCAGAGGCTGGCCGGTGGCTCCGTCCTGGGGTGTACCATATTTCCTGCCAAGAAATCTAAATCTTTAATGAATAGACATGAGGCATGTTTGACTTTGACAGCGTGGGCTACGGTTAGAAAAGGGTTTGTCTGTATGTCTGTCTGTCCTCAGAGAAGATGATCAATTATTGTTCCTGCTGCTTAGTGCATAATGTTACCGGTCTCAAACAGTGAAGGATGAGATATATTCTATATTATACTTTTAAGCAACTTCAATAACATCTGGATACAACTTTACATGCGTTTTGTCTTGTACCATCACACTGTGTTTCCACTCAACACTTTCAAGTTTTGCTTTATCTATTTTATAGATATATTGAAGTTCTGAACAAAGAGAAATCAGGATACATTCTATGAAACAAACAGAATAACTTCGATGGAATAACCAATCAATAATGATTAACAGTCTCACTTGATGTAAATATGTTGTTGTTTTTTTTACACTAGTGTACGGTTTTAAAGAAAAAACATCATTTTGAATTTCACTTTTCCACATAAACAAAATGGTGTGACTAACTCAATATAACACATTATACAGCTCAACCTGGATAATCTATCAAGATTACACAGGAAATATAGTAATTGTTGTATAATTGCTTCAATTCTCTTACTTGCACATCACATCACATTTTCTACGATCATCGTGAGTTTGGACTGCTTAAGGCGGGCATACACTGTGCGAATTTCGTCCGATTTTGAGCCGAATTCTGACTCGTGCGACTCTTTTTCGGGTCGGGCCGATTTTCAGCTTTGTCGTGCGTCGTTTGTCGTGCAGTGTTCGTGCAGTGTACAGGGAGAAACGAGAGGCGATTAACGTCTCCCGATCGGCAATCGGATGGTCGGATGAATTTCTGGGATGTCAGAAATTTTGGTCGCTCCTCGTGACTATATCGCACAGTTGAAGCAGAGCTACGAACCGATTGCCCTAAACTCAGTGTTTTTTTCCCTCACTGCGCCTGCGCGAAAACAGAATTTTAACCATTTCAATCTGCAGCATACGAAAAGAGGGAACTCTTTAAGTTCTGTAGTTCAAACTAGCTACAAATTATTGTTGCTTACCTCCAGTTTGTCCAGTTATTACCCACGTCTTCCAAGCCACCTGCGATGCAACACCGTGTCTCTTTTATTAATTTGTTAAACAATGTTTTTTGAAATAAACCTGTTTTTAATTTTCATTGATGACTACTTATTGCAGTGTTCGGACATATTATAGACTGTTAATATAATTATATGCCTATAATTCATTGTAATCGACCTAAATGTTGTAGACCATTTTCAATGAGGATCCTAGCTGCGTTTACATGGTTCAATCGGAATGAAATCAATCCGATTGATGAATCCGAACACGGTGTTTACATGAACGATAGATAAAGTAATCGGGTTGATGTGCGCGTTTATATGTCACAAGATTCAAATCGGAATTGATTTTTTGACATGCGCACACTGCACGAATATGCCGCTGTTCGTGCATAACTATTCTCCTCTATTGCATAACTATTCTCCTCTATTGGTTCTTTATTTTTTTTTAAACAGCAGACTTAATATTTATCCATCTCTGGTCATGATTTGGAGACGATGAGCATGAACCGCTTTGCCGTGCTGCTTATATTGATCACGCAGTAAAACTAGTCGTCTATGGATGATAATCTTAAACAAGCACTGGTGGGACGTTGTCCTGCTTCACTTCACAGACGCTGAGTGAAATGAGAATTTTTTAATAACGGAACACTCATTTTATATTCACTTTATTCAACAGGAAGAACAGCTCGTTCCGTGCGTCATACGTCATTACGCTATTTCAACGTCTTTGCACATGCGCAATCCTTTTAGTTTCGGTTTTCAATCCGATTAAGTGTTTACATGTTCTCTCGATCGGATTACAAAAGGAGTAAACCACCCCTTTCAATCGGATCTAAATTTCAATCGGATCGAGCTCAATCGGATTGATTACGGTGTTTACATGAAGGTTTTTTAGTCCGATTGAGCCGTCAATCCGATTATAAGTGTCCATGTAAACGCAGCTATTGAAAATTGTACAAAACATTTAGGTCGATTACAATGAATTATAGGCATATAAATTATATTATTATTATTTTATTATTCCTCGAGGAGTAAGCTTCTATGTAATATTTTATTATCCTCACAGCGCATTGTAGTGATGTGCTGTGAAATTATTGCGTGGCAAATTAATTATAATAGCAGATCAATTTAATAATAAAATTAGCCTTCCCTAATACAATAATACTAATAATAATTTAATACATAAATTGGAAGTGCTAAATCATCTTGATATTGATAGCTGATGCTTGTTTTGACAATATCTCTGGATACACGATATCGTCTAGGGTTTATCGCACATATTTCACACGTGTAGTGTGAGCAGTCAAGTCGCAGCTCGACGATCGGACCGTATAGTGTGAGCATATAAATCCCGAGCTTTGGCTTTACATCGCATGCGATTTACTCGTTCAGTGTGAGTAGGTACCTTGCTGAAATCGCACAGACATCGCACAGTGTATGCCCGCCTTTACTCAGCTGGAGATTGCATCGACGGAATCACACATCAAATAATCATCTGAACACTTACAATCAGTAAAACTGACCAAACAGAGTCTAAAAGCATTTATGAATGTCTCAAGTATCACTACTGATCGATATTGATCCATACAAAACATTTTACAAACCTGTATAAAATGATGAGAAACACACATTAGTGTCTGCAGCGTTCTGGCGCTTTCTTTTAATGACTTTGCCCTTTGACCAGAACGTCATTTCTCATCGCTCTAGCGCAGGGGTCACCAACCTTTTTTCATTTGAGAGCTACTTTTAAAAAAAGATAGTGGCCGAGAGCTACTCATGTAGGCTAATACAATACTTAAATCTCTTAAATAATGTCTCATAACTCTCATATTAACAACTATCTAAACTGTTTTAGACCTAAAAGAGTTTTTGTAGGCCTATATATGTCACCCTTAAATGTCAGAGAAAAGAACAGAATCAGAGATTAATTTTTTTAAAGAAAATTGTACTTTGCATATTATACTGTAAAAACACATAATTATAGTTGATTTTATAGTGCATCTTAACTAGAGATGAAATGGCATGAAAATTTCATTTCATGATTATAGTCACCAAAATGATCATGGTTATCACAGAATCCTGTTCAAAAAGTACTAATACTACACAATAAAATCAATTCACCAAGGTTTATGTCGAAAACCAGCAAATAACAAATATAATTAGAATTCATTTGCACTTTTTGTTTACATAAACAAAATAACAACATTAAAAATGATGGCCAGATTTTAAAGGAGTGTCTTGCGACATGTTATCTACTAACATGTAGCCTACAAGTTCAAATAAAGTTTTGACAAAAAAAGATTTATAAAAAGCTCGCATATTTCAGCCTTTAATTCATTTTTATAAAAAGAATGAGTCAAAAAAGATGAATTACTGACGTTCACAATGCACATTAGCTTATCTTTCATTATTAATAGTAAAATTCGATCCGATTTTCCCGTGGCGTCTGTCGTTGCTATGCAACCATGCACTGCGCTCTCCACAACGACAGAGAAGTTTTAGTAGCTAATGGATTTTTCATCTCGCTGCGCCTGGAAAAAATGAGCGCGTCGCTTCAATTATGAGCTTCCTACATTTGAAATAACGAACTTCAGCGCGAAAAAGACGCGATATGTGAACGCCCCCTTGGTGAGCTACCTCCAATCAGGCCACGAGCTACTGGTAGCTCGCGAGCGACGTGTTGGAGACCCCTGTCATAGACCATTGGCAACCGCAATGCTAGCTCCACAGATGAGGCATACAGCTTTATCTTTAACGTTAGTGAAGAGGAATTCTGTCTCCCACTCCTCGTTAAAATAATAAGTCTTCTTCTTTTTTGCATGACCTGCATCATCAGCCATAATTAATCTTTTTTTCTTTTTTATAGTTCAATTTATCTTATGTATGTACTGTCTGCCCCCGACCGCCTCAACTCACAGAAGTTACGTTACGTTTTTGTTTTTTTTAAACGTGCTCGACGTGCAGATTCAAAATATTTTAAATTATTTTATTATGTTTTAATAGTATATGAAATGTTACCATTAGTTATTTTCTCATTTTATGCCATCATCATAAATAATAAAAAATAAATAAATTTATAGAACGTGCTCGGCGGGCGACTCAGAGACTCCATGCGGGCTACCAGGTGCCCGCGGGCATAGACATCATATAGGTAGACGCCCTATCGACCGCTACTGCCTATTGGCACGGACGAGAATTGGAGCCGCCATCTTAAACCGGTCACCCGCTCCGCTCAGTGTAATCTGAATGGCAGGTAAAATGAGCTGTCAGCGAATTAAATTAATCATATCTCACTGAATACTGAACTGATTTTCACGCGGTTTTTTTTTTGCTGCAAAGGTCATTCATGTAGCTATGATACAGGACACATGGTTCGGCGTATTTTAATATCCATAGTAGGCTTAAGAGTAATATAATATTCTGATATAAGATATAAAGTGACCAGACACATTATGTGTGATGAAGGATATAATGTATTTTATAAATCACACACTATAAATATAATAAAGAAGCAGAAACAGATAGTTGCAGTAAATTAAGATATTTTAATAAGTTGAAGAAACAATTTATGATTTGTGACACGCACATACACACGAACAGACACACAAACAAACACGAACAGACACACACACACACACTCTCTCTCTCTCTCTCTCTCTCTCTCTCTCTCTCACACACACACACACACACTTTCACACACAGAACGCAGCCACCGAATCCACCGAACGCAGCCACCTGTAATAAAAGTTGAGAAGAAGCTTTTCAACATTAAGCCTATACCTTTTTTATTGTATGTGGATGTGGGAGGGGAAAATGTCGAGACTAAAGCCCTATTCGGATTAACTTTACAAGGGTAGATGGAGTAAGTTAATAATGTAATTTTACCACAGGACTAATATCAATGTAATATCAATAGCCAAATCGCATGTGATAAGATATAGGTTATCAATAACACTAGAAGTTGGAGGGGTAACTCAATTTGCGCATCGCTGTCATGCGTGTATTACATTGCTTCCTGATATCATGTGCGCAAACACAAATAACCTATACAACAGGGCAGTTGAATGCTTATCTGATAACCTAGAAGCTCTTGTAATTATTACTTTAACAGTTACCCCACCTCTCCATGCCGGGTGAACACCGGCTGATGCAGTAAACAGCATTTCACAACGATTTCAGTACAGTAATAGCAAATATCCTTGCTCCTTCTCGATTATCTGGTAATATTCTATTCACAAAATACAACCAATAGTACGGTAATGTTAAGACTTACTTGTGAAAAGCCCTATTTTCGATGGTCCGGCGATTAGAACAGGAAAATGCTCCACAATGCTCTGACATCTTATCTGCTGCCACGCAACGAAACTAGGAATACGACCGGTTCAAGATGGCGGCCGGATTTCTCGGTTTCCAGCGGCCATTAGGGCATCTAGTCTCTATATGATATCTATGATTGGCACGGACGAGAATTGGAGCCGCCATCTTAAATCGGTCATCCGCTCTGCTCAGTGTAATCTGAATGGCAGGTAAAATGAGCTGTCAGCGCATTAAATTAATCATATCTCACTGAATACTGAACTGATTTTCACGCGGGTTTTTTTGCTGCAAAGGTCATTCATGTAGCTATGATACAGGACACATGGTTCGGCGTATTTTAATATCCATAGTAGGCTTAAGAGTAATATAATATTCTGATATAAGATATAAAGTGACCAGACACATTATGTGGGATGAAGGATATAATGTATTTTATAAATCACACACTATAAATATAATAAAGAAGCAGAAACAGATAGTTGCAGTAAAGTAAGATATTTTAATAAGTTGAAGAAACAATTTATGATTTGTGACACGCACATACACACGAACAGACACACAAACAAACACGAACAGACACACACACACACACAGTCTCTCTCTCTCTCTCTCTCTCTCTCTCTCTCTCTCACACACACACACACACTTTCACACACAGAACGCAGCCACCGAATCCACCGAACGCAGCCACCTGTAATAAAAATTGAGAAGAAGCTTTTCAACATTAAGCCTATACCTTTTTTATTGTATGTGGGAGGGGAAAATGTCGAGACTAAAGCCCTATTCGGATTAACTTTACAAGGGTAGATGGAGTAAGTTAATAATGTAATTTTACCACAGGACTTCTGTAATATCAATAGCCAAATCGCATGTGATAAGATATAGGTTATCAATAACACTAGAAGTTGGAGGGGTAACTCAATTTGCGCATCGCTGTCATGCGTGTATTACATTGCTTCCTGATATCATGTGCGCAAACACAAATAACCTAAGTTATACAACAGGGCAGTTGAATGCTTATCTGATAACCTAGAAGCTCTTGTAATTATTACTTTAACAGTTACCCCACCTCTCCATGCCGGGTGAACACCGGCTGATGCAGTAAACAGCATTTCACAACGATTTCAGTACAGTAATAGCAAATATCCTTGCTTCTTCTCGATTATCTGGTAATATTCTATTCACAAAATCCAACCAATAGTACGGTAATGTTAAGACTTACTTGTGAAAAGCCCTATTTTCGATGGTCCGGCGATTAGAACAGGAAAATGCTCCACAATGCTCTGGCATCTTATCTGCTGCCACGCAACGAAACTAGGAATACGACCGGTTCAAGATGGCGGCCGGATTTCTCGGTTTCCAGCGGCCAATAGGGCATCTAGTCTCTATATGATATCTATGGGTAGACGCCCTATCGACCGCTACTGCCTATTGGCACGGACGAGAATTGGAGCCGCCATCTTAAACCGGTCATCCGCTCCGCTCAGTGTAATCTGAATGGCAGGTGAAATGAGCTGTCAGCGCATTAAATTAATCATATCTCACTGAATACTGAACTGATTTTCACGCGGTCTTTTTTGCTGCAAAGGTCATTCATGTAGCTATGATACAGGACACATGGTTCGACGTATTTTAATATCCATAGTAGGCTTAACAGTAATATAATATTCTGATATAAGATATAAAGTGACCAGACACATTATGTGTGATGAAGGATATAATGTATTTTATAAATCACACACTATAAATATAATAAAGAAGCAGAAACAGATAGTTGCAGTAAAGTAAGATATTTTAATAAGTTGAAGAAACAATTTATGATTTGTGACAGACACACAAACAAACACGAACAGACACACACACACCCACTCTCACTCTTTCTCACACACACACACACACACACTTTCACACACAGAACGCAGCCACCTGTAATAAAAATTGAGAAGAAGCTTTTCAACGTGTTTGCAACAGTAATTTCTAAAAATTAAATTCGGACAACATTAAGCCTATACCTTTTTTATTGTATGTGGATGTGGGAGGGGAAAATGTCGAGACTAAAGCCCTATTCGGATTAACTTTACAAGGGTAGATGGAGTAAGTTAATAATGTAATTTTACCACAGGACTTCTGTAATATCAATAGCCAAATCGCATGTGATAAGATATAGGTTATCAATAACACTAGAAGTTGGAGGGGTAACTCAATTTGCGCATCGCTGTCATGCGTGTATTACATTGCTTCCTGATATCATGTGCGCAAACACAAATAACCTAAGTTATACAACAGGGCAGTTGAATGCTTATCTGATAACCTAGAAGCTCTTGTAATTATTACTTTAACAGTTACCCCACCTCTCCATGCCGGGTGAACACCGGCTGATGCAGTAAACAGCATTTCACAACGATTTCAGTACAGTAATAGCAAATATCCTTGCTCCTTCTCGATTATCTGGTAATATTCTATTCACAAAATACAACCAATAGTACGGTAATGTTAAGACTTACTTGTGAAAAGCCCTATTTTCGATGGTCCGGCGATTAGAACAGGAAAATGCTCCACAATGCTCTGGCATTTTATCTGCTGCCACGCAACGAAACTAGGAATACGACCGGTTCAAGATGGCGGCCGGATTTCTCGGTTTCCAGCGGCCAATAGGGCATCTAGTCTCTATATGATATCTATGCCCGCGGGCACCATGTTGGAGACCACTGCTCTAGCGCAATGCACCACCTACAGGCCTATTTCAGAATAAACTTAAATCTATATAACATTGAAATAACTTTTTTTAGACTCTTGTAAATACTTAAACTGAAGACAGAGAGAATATTTTCTACTATCTTTCCCTGTCATATTTTCAGTCCGTCACAATAACAGCAGGCATCAAACAGCACAGGAGCATTTCTAGGAGGATTGAGATGTATTTTGTCTGTTAACTGACTGTTTTAGCTTCCCTTGATTGGCAAGGATCACTGGTGATCCTGATTTTTTGTTGTTCAAAATTCATTACTCGTCAAAACATCACACTGTTACTTGATCTGGACAAACTCAGCATCATAAGAAAGGTTTAAGACTCCAGCTTCGATGTTTGACCACTGTTTATGATTAAACTGGTTTGCAGTGACATTCATTTCTTAATTTATGCCAGGAGTGCAAAATAATTAATCTGTAATGTTCGTTATTTTGAATAGAAATCATCACTCATAAAACATTCTGTTCCCAAGGAGCAGGGGCGGTTCTAGGGTGAGTGGATATCCGGGGCTTAGCCCAGAGAAATCCATGTATGTGTCAGGATACAAGGAATACACTTTAAATAAAATGTTTAATATTTGTTTTTTTTTGTTTTTCTTTAATTTTTTTTTAACAAGGTAAATCTTTCTGGCTTATTAAAATTAAAAGTCACAATGTCACACAGAGTTAAACTGAAACATCAATCCACCCTCATCAACAAAAATGCAATAATGCTTTCCAAAGTAAGAATACCAAACATTCCAAGATGCTATTTACAAACAAAGGGAACAGAACAGGTCAAGTTCAACATCAGGTCAAGTGCAATTGATAGCGATTACACAGCACTTACAATTTGCACAAATAATCCTATGAGGCTAATGTATCAAATATCAAATTTGGAATACAGAAATATGAAATATTGAAAAAATTAGAATGGTACTTTGCCACTAGATGGCGCCCCTGCTTAAAATAATAGCTAATTTAAAAAAAATGAACAGAAGTAGCCTAATTCAGGGAAGTTTTTTTTTTTAAGAAATCAAATATAATAAAGATACAAAATATAGTTTTGGGTACAGGACCTATGCTCCTTAATAAAGATGAGTAATAGGTCTACTTATTTAGAATACTGAGAATTACAGGTTTTAAAGCAATATATATATATATATATAGGCTATAATTTTTATATAATTTTTTTTTTTTTTGAGATAGCAAGAAACCACAGTTTTAAAGGATTGGTTAGATTTAGTTTCTAACGCACACAATGGAAAGGATAACATGAAATTAAGAGCAAAAGTATACTTTTTAAGATATTGGCAACTCTAAAATCAAAGAATATTTTATCAAATAAAGGAATATATCTACATTAATTACCTTTTTTAATATACCCCCCCCCCCTTAATATAGTTATTTATTATTTTATTTATTTACTTATTTAATATTATTATTATTATTTGATATTTAAATAATATTACTTGAATTACTTATTAGGAATGTGTCATTATAAGAGAGTTTGATATAAAAATTCTGAATGTTTAATTCTTTATTAATATTTATTTATCTATTTTTTGTATTTTTTCCCTTTTTTAATATGTAAAAGTGTTTAACTATATACTTATTGGTTATTGTTCTAATTATGTTTTTTATGTGTTGGTGGTGGGTATTATCACAAATGGGGAAAAAGAGAGGGAAAAATTTAAGTAAAAATAATTTAATATGATTAAATAAAAATAAAGTAAAAATAATGTAATATAATTAAATTTGTATAATTGTGTTAAATGTGTTTGAATTGAAACATAATAAAGTACATTACATTTTTTTAAATTCTATATTTTAGCTATATATATATATATATATATATATATATATATATATAAAATATTTGTTGTTATATGTTATATATAAATATTAATCCTCAACCAAATCCTAATCCTACCCTAACCCATAGTAAGTACATGTAGTTAATTAATATTACACTGTACTTAAATATATAATTACACTGTAACAATGGCACCTTAAAATAAAGTGTAACCGTGTATTTTATGATAGCAATAACTGCAAAGTGACTATTGTAATGGGTTAATCAAATAGGCTTATATACTGTAAAACCAGAGAGAAATGTATTCAGACATTTTTAAAACACTCTAATTAAATCTTACATCATTTTAGCCTTATTATTTTGATTTTTTGTATACTATATTTAATTTTGGACTGATCAAATAATAGTATGTGAGAGTGTCAGTGGTAATATCACTGTGTAACAACTCAGGCTTAGCCTGACAGTTAGCCTGCCTGCAAGAGTAACTGAGTTTGAACTATTTTAAATTTGCTTTATGAAATCAACCAACAATAAGTCTGACTAACCAAAATAAGCCTGGCTTGTATTATAATCTTGTTTTATGGAACAGCCCTCAGGTTGCAACAAAGCCCTTAACCTAAAAAAAAACCATTAGTTTCAAAATAAGAATTTTAATTAGGCTATGTCATTTCAAGTCTGATATTGTGATATTTCAACCCGGTATCACGCCAAAGCGTGTAATACACACGCTGGTCCACTATCGGATGCGTGTCAGTGTCACGCTTTGCCTCTTCTAGGCGTGTACATGACACGCATGAGTGTAGTTAGCATACCAGCAGGGGGCAATCATTTCCTCAATGCCAACAACTCTCCACGCACCAAAGAGAAAGCGATATTGCATTCCCGCCGTCCAGGTTGGTCAGGACATTTTGTTTATTATAGTGCTGTCATTAAGAAATCCTAACGTTGCTGTAGCCTTAACGTTATATTTGTGTGTGGGCTGTGGAGATGTTTAATCTATGGGCCTGTTAACGTTACTGGGGTCAATAACGTTAATGGAAATTGATATTAATTGGCTAATTAATTAATGACAGAAAGCAGCGTTCGATCCTGAAATATGATACTGATGTTGTCGAGTATCCTATGCTGATGTTATATCGACAGGATCGATCCTCACATAAAAAATAAGCTAATAAATGGAACAAAACAACAACTATTTTTGCGAATAATTGTTTTGGAAAGAACTATTTCTCCTGCTAATCAAAACATAAAAGGCGAAACCAATCAATCACAGAGAGCGTTCGCTGTTGACGTTTCGTTCACAGCGTTTGTTCAAATATACCGTAGGTCTGAGTTTCCTAAAAGCATCATAAGCAATAAGCATACAATCTTAAGTCTCACGATGCGTTTGGGAAACGAATATCTGAACATGTGAGTATCAGATGATAGAGAAACCATCGGAAGTTATTTCACAATAAACAAATGTTGATGTCAGTAAGATTATTTTATGGACATTACTAGTTTTATTTAGCAAGGATAAATAAATTGATACAAGTGACAGGGCTTTTACATACCAAAAAAAACTATTTCATGTAAATGCTGTTATTTATTTTTTTAAATCAAATAATTCTGATGCTGAAAATTCAGCTTTTATCACAGGAATAAATCATATTTTACAATATTCAAATCGAAAAAAAAAATAGATATCCTATTTTAAATTGTTTTTACTGTATTTTGGATCAAATACATGCAGCCTTGGTGAGCAGAAGGGACTTATTTTAAAAAACATTAAAAATCTTACCGACCCCAAACTTTGAACAGTACTGTACATGGGACATTTATTATTATTATGCTAGTTTGTGCAAACAGATTTATTTAAATTGATTGTTAAAATTTCAAATGGATTGTGTTATGATCTGTAATTGCGGTTAATAAATCTGTCAGAAGAAAATGTGCAAAAGTTTTACCTTTTGGTGTATAACAACACTGGCAGCCCTTTAAAAAAATAACACTGGTTTTACTACGGTAACCATATATACACGACTAATTACAGGCGCATCTGATAACGTGTATTCAGATTTAGCATATTAATGATGCATTCACCACCTCATATATCACGACACACTGCTTCTGTTCATGAATGCAGTTTACATGCTGAATATGCATTGTGCGATAACAGAATCACAGTTATCTTCTTTATGTTGTTACAGTTCTGCATGTATAATATGACAGATCCAGGAAGCTTTGCTGCAAGAGAATTAACTGTGTTTTTGTTTTGTCCAACAGCTCCTGTTTTTACCCACCATCATTCCCTGTTACCTCCACCTGTACATCTTTAATATAAAACCAACGGCTCTTTTAAGAGCCACTCATATTCTCCTCTTTCTGCCTCTCTCTCACACACGCTCTTTATTCTATTTCACTCTCTCACACACACTCTCTCTTTCATACACACTCTCTCTATTTCTCTTTCTCCCTCACACTCTCATAGACACTCTCTCTATTTCTCTCTCTTTCTTCCTCTCTTCCAGAAGCCTAGTGTCTTCAAGTAAGTATTGCTTTTTAAAAAAAAAAATTAAATCTCGTCCTGTTTTGTTTGTGTGAAAGAAGTACTTCTCAAAATCTTTTTGTGTCTCCCGCTTACTCTATCTATGATAGAAATGCCAGGCCAAGGTTCAACTAGGCGATATTGTATGGTCTGCCATACAGATCTAAATGTGGCCTGCAAAACTTGCAACACATGCAAGGAAGAACAGCCACATAAGCTGAGGCTAAAAAAAAAACTAAAAAAATTTGATCAGAAGAGGGAGAGCTGGGTGCTTATGCAAAAAAAAAATCGGACCACCTCTCATATCCAGGATGAAGCTGTGTTGTTGGTATGCAATTGCTTTTATTGTTTTTATACAGGTTATTTTCCAAATGTTGCTATATAATTTTTAAAAAAAAAATATTTTATTTTGTATGTGTCCTTGTATTTTTAGCTCGAAAAATTGCAGGCCCTGGGATTAAGGGGGGTTCTACTTTTGTCCAAGCCTGTAAAAAAGCAGAATGATTGGGTGTCTGAGGTTTTGACACCCCGCTGTGAGCTGAATGAGACCTCACATACATGCCTCGAAAGAATTAAGGTCCTATATGATATTTTTATTCAAGGTAAGAATATTCTTTTTTTTTTTTTTTTTTTAATTCCTGTATTTGATGCTGTCACAGGTAAGGCTGTTAATTGAAACCATCAATTATCATTGATTGTTTTCCCTTACAACTAAAACTAAACTAATTGGGAGAGGTTAAAAGTTTAGCAGCTAGCTATTTAAAGGTTCTCTAAGCAATCCTGGGTGACGTCACTTCTTGTTGACGTTCGAACTACTGTAGGAAAACGGAGAAACGGAGGCTAGCTAGACCTTCCCTCCTCCTCATCCGCACACTAACCCCCCAAACCACACCCCCAAACCCTTCTTGTCGATCATTGGCTTGAACAGTTTGTTATGTTTCGGGAGCGGGTCGCCACAGTTTGTTTTTGTTGCTGTGTGTGGAGCCTGGGCTGTCTACAGAGATCGCGTTTCTTTACAGTGTGTTTAGGGGACAGGCAGCCAGCGGATAGTGAGGAGATGTTTGCTGTATGTGACAAATGTTTTGGCCTAAAAACGCGTGACATCGCTTAGAGCACCTTTAAACTTCGTGATCCATGCACATTATAGATGTCGCAGATCAGGGCTGTACACTTTTTAGGTGGTAACACTGGTTCTTGTAGAGTAACTTCACGATAGCATATATTTTATTATTTGTTTGTTTATAACAAACTATGACATTGATGAACGAATTATGACTCCAGCAGCCATATCACCCTGTAAATATAATAATAATAATAATTCATTACATTTATATAGTGCTTTTCTGGACACTCAAAGCGCTTTACATAGAAGGGGGGATCTCCTCAACCACCACCAATGTGCAGCATTCACCTGGATGATGCGACGGCAGCCATATTGTGCCAGAACGCCCACCACACACCAGCTTACTGGTGGAGAGGAGACAGTGATGAAGCCAATCAGTATATAGGGATTATTAGGAGGCTGTGATGGACAGTGGCCAAGGGGCAAATTTGGCCAGGATGCCGGGGTTACACCCACTGTGACTGGTTGCCCACTGAAGCCGAGCAGGGCTGAGCCTAGTTAGTACCTGGATGGGAGACTCCGTTTTCACAGCATAAATTCAAGTTTTTACAGGTTGGTCCCATGGACTTTTATTGTATTTTTCAATAGGTTCCGAGTGCCTGACAACTGTGAGGGGGTGAATTTTTTTCTAACTCGTTAGTTTAGATTGTATTTAGATATAAAATGTATGACGAATAAGGGCGTGGTTAACTTTGACAGCGTGATTGACAGCTGAAAACGGGCTGCGCCCCGTGGAATTCCTGAAATTTGACGTCTCGGCCATGATCTGACACAACACATCACACTACCTCGGGATCCTTTCTGAACATTTGAATTTTGGATTTCCCAAGATGGCACTGTCCATATCCCCATAAACGGCCTTAAAACCGTTCTTCAGAAAGTCTATGGGTGACGTCACAGACACTTTGTCCATATTTTTTACAGTCTATGGGTGTAACCCTGGTGTCCTGGCCACATTCCCTTCATTGGCCCTTGCCATGGCCTTCTAATAATTCCCATCCATTGAATTGGCTCTATCACTCTCTCTCCTCTCCACTGTAGCTGGTGTGTGTGTGTGTGAGCGCACTGGTGCTGTTGTACTGTGGCTGCCACATGTCTTGAGAACATCCACCTATTAAATCAATACTACTTGGTAGAACAGCACTTGTTAGGTCTATACACATCTCTTTTTGCTACTATGGCTGAAACTAACGATTATTTTTACTTTTTTTTTTTTTTTTCTTGATTAATCGATTGGATGTTTGTTCTATAAAATGACGTAAAATTGTGAAAGGTTGATCAATGTTTTTTAAATAATTCTGTACTTCTATAATGTAGGCTGGACCCCACAAGGTGCTGTAGAAGAAGTGAATGAAGCTTCATCAGCTCCAGTTGAATTACCAATGGAAAACACCAGGTCACCAGAAACACCAATGGTCATACTGAATCAACAGGAAGCAGTGGACCTGCTTAATCCCCCAACAGCTCCAACGGGACCCCCAGCAGCCCTTATTAGACCACCCTCAGTACAACCACAGCAGCAGTCCCAGAACCTGGGAAAAAGACCCCACTCCCCAAAAAGACCTGTAGCACCCTCTCCAGCTTCTCTTGATAAAGGTAAGCATATAGCTACAGTATATGAAGAGTATTGAAAATAAGTTATAAGCCCCACAAAACCGTACTCTTACTTTGTGTAATGTGAAACTGTAAACAAAATCAGAGTCCTGAAACATTTGTTATTATTATTATAATCCTGAAAAAAAAATACACAACTGTTTTCAACATTGATAATAATGATATATTACACAGTGTGTCTGTGACTGTCACTTTACTCCAGGGGCTCTAGGGGGATTGTCCCTGTAAGTGCACTGTAAGTCGCCTTGGATAAAAGCGTCTGCCAAATGCAAATATACTGTGTGTATATATATTATATATATGTATAAATGTTTCTTGAGCATCATATTAGAAGAATGATTTCTGAAGGATCATGTGACACTGAAGACTGGAGTAATGCTGAAAATTCAGCCTTGGTTACAGGAATAAATTACATTTTAAAATATGATCAAATAGAAAACAGTTCTTTTAAATTGTACAAATATTTCACAAAAATACTGTTTTTGCTGTATTTTCGATCAAATAAATGAAGCCTTTGAGACCTCTGAGTCTTCTTTTAAAACATTAAAAAATCTAACCGTTCTAATAATTTTGGCCACCCCTGTAATATATTTTAAAACTATTATTGGATTAGAACCTTTCATTAAATTCCATGAACTGCTGCTGTTCTTTTTCACTTCATTACTTCAATCATGCCTGTGTTTGCCCATATTTAGGACATTGTTTCTGTGTGTTTTGGTGTCTTCCCATTCGTGGTGCACAATATATTGACTCACTATCGTTATTGCAATATCACGGTGTGCAATATCATATGAAAATGTTGCAGATAGTATGCAATATTCCATTTGTTTTGTGGAGAGTTGCATCTGTCAACTTTGGGGCTTAGTTGTGTTCAATTTAGAGCCCGCTTAACCTGCTATATAATGATCATGTTTCATTGGCTAGTTGCACGTGTAAGCACATGGGTCCACTACATGAACATACCCTATAGAACACCACAGGATGTGTGTGCATACTTCGACAGTATGTGAGTGAAGAGGGAGAGAGAGAAGAGAGTCAGAGCAAAAGAAATAACAGAAAAGATGATGAGTGTGGTTCTGGGAGACAATGAAAACATGGAGATTGGGGGCGAAAAATGATCAAAAACAGGGCCAATCAACATTTGTGTTTTTACATATGTTTAAGAGTATCCAAATTAATATCGTTATCACAATATTCACGATCAATATTCCAATATCTTAATTTGTCAATATCGTGCAACCCTACTTCCCATAGACACTTTGAAATTGATTTTGCACGATTTTAAAACCATTCATGTTAAACATCTAGATATTTGTACTCAGATCTCTTATATGGTCTGAAAAACCTACAGAAAAGTCTGGAATTTTTAAATGTGTATTATTCGATTATTCGAAATTGGTCTGTGTCTAAAGAGCATTTTTAAAGGTCTTTGTCTCGCCTTTGAAAAACATTTTGACAAATAATAAAGCTCAGTCTTCATTATAAACTGTGCCTAATTGTATTCCTCATGTGGTTGAAATGGATGCAACAATTTGCAAATTATTTTAAATAATTTTTACATATTTTAATTTTTCTCTGTATTTAACAGATGAAGTTGTGGAAGAAGGCTGTCCTGCTCCCACTACCGTGCGGCCAAATAAAAGGAAAGGTATGTTGATGTACTGTGTGTAAATCGGGATTTATATTAATTGTTGTGAGTTTTCATGAAGGCTGTATTTGCATTTGTAAGTGGCTGTGGTCTATTAGGTTTGGGCGATGTCCAAATCCATATGGTCATTTGTTTATTTAACAGTAGGGCTGAACATCTAATCAAAATCTTATCGAAATCACAATATGGGCTACTGCAATTTTCAAATCACAGGATGTGCAATATTTGTTAAATGAAAAATTTGTGTTAAAATACCATTTTAAATTAAATCTAATGGCGCTGCAGAGATGTCCTGGCCGACAAATCATATTCTACAGCTCTTTGTTAGATACAAATCCTTGCAAAAATGACACCATAATCATTTAAATATGTTGTTATTACATTGTTTGACAGTGGAAGTTGTGGAAGGAGGCTGTCCTGCTCCCACTACAGTGCGCCCAAATAAAAGGAAAGGTGTGTTGATGTACTGCTTGTCCAGCTTTCTGTATAGGAGTGTGGACTGAATAACACAACATTGACTAGTATGATGGTTTTAGTTTTCACAGTCAAAAGCATGTTAGTCTGTTAGTCTCTAGCATGTTAGACAGCGATTAACAACTCCCAGGTAGCCCAATAGAGATTCATTTGAATTCATGGATTTAACTTGTCTTTGTTAGGCAATATATTTATCACAACTGCCCAACCCTAAAGTTTGTGTTGATTACAGTACATTGCGAGAGTTCAATACAACTTCTGTACCATAATAACTACAATATGAAAACTGTAACTAAGTACAACCCATTCTAGCTTAATAACAACTTATCATTCTATAATTGCTTGTTTATTGTAGTGTTAAGCTTTGTGAATGTAATATGTTCTCCCTTCAGAATGCCCACATACAGTGACAGGGAGCCAGGATTATTACCCTGTGAAGAGGGTTGCCAAATACAAAGTTATTAAGGTTAAATACCATAGGTTACATAATGTTCTTTTATTGGTGTAATGGTCTTGAAAAAGTATTGATGATTGGTATAACTGCTAAACAGCAAATATTTGAAACTGAAAAAGTCTCACTATTTTTAGGGCCAAAAATGGAAGCAAGTGGAGTGGGAGCCATGCAAACTCTGGTATGTACGACTTCTCATGGGTAACACATGGCCAATTAGTTTTACATGTACAAACTATTGACATATGTTATATAAGATTAAGGTAAGATTTGTCTATATAGTTAAATATATTCTTTCTTTTGGTGTTTTGATGACGGTGGCCCAAACTACACGGTCTGCATTATGTGAAAGTCAGTCTCTCTCTCTCTCTCTCTCTCTCTCTCTCTCTCTCTCTCTCTCTCTCTCTCTCTCTCTCTCTCTATCTCTCTCTCTCTCTCTCTCTCTCTATATATATATATATATATATATATATATATATCTATCTCTCTATCTATCTATCTCTCTATCTCTCTCTATATCTATCTATCTATCTATCTCTCTATATCTATCTATCTATCTCTCTATCTCTATATCTATCTATCTCTCTATCTCTATTTGGAGCTTCAAGAGAAAAGCAAAGGAGACATGACCTGTTGCCTTAAGGCTAACGCAATTTAACACTCAATACTTAGAATTCACTGTTACCTTGCGGATGGCTTATATGCCCCATGTAGTTACATTGGAGCTCATTTTTGATTAAGTTTCTCAAAAGTAATGTAATCGGAGACATTTTTCATTTTAGGACATCATTATCATAAATCTACAATGCACAGATACAGAAATTGTCTGTTACAGCATTACTGCCTTAATTAATAACTGGATCAATATATTTAGTGTCAGCTCGTGATCTTCATTTGTCACACATGTTGTCTCACATTAGCCTACTGTGATGTACTGTAATGAAACCCCACTAAAAGACAGCTATTTGGAAAACATCTAAAGGAAGTCTTAACGTGTCTATTTGTGTCTGCAGTTCATCTGCAGAACCAAAACATCTAATTGCATATTTCCTTTTTGTGTTACAGTGGAAAGAAGTGGCCATTGGAGTGGGTGTCGGATATGGACACTTGTTAGTGCTTCTAACAGGTGCCCAAGAAGGTGCTGGAGCACTTTTTTGTGTGTGTAATAGTTTGCCTTTTTTCTTGCTGTTGTCAAAATAAACGCTTCTTGCAACTGGACCCTTTCATTGCCACTTTCAGGTGTATTTCATTTTGAACTTTATATTGGATATTAATACTTTCATGTTTTGCACTCCAATTATTGTCACTTTTGAGCATGTTTAGTTATGATTTGTCATTGTTGTTTACTGTACTTTCTTCAATAAAGCAGACACACTATTTATTGAATAGTACACTGCATTAAATGAGCATCCAAGACAACATAAAATGTATCTTTGAATTTATTCAGAGATTAGTTTTATAAAGATAAAAATTTGTAGCTTTTGATCCTTTATTGTCTCTATATAGAAGCCATACTGTCTCCTATGAATAATACATGATATCCTGTCAGTGTTAGGCTATTGAAACATATCAATCATCCACACTAATTAATTGATCGCATATTTTGCCTACACATTTCATCTGTCAAACAATGGAAATGCCTTTGCTTACAGCACCAAGATTTTAAATGGCAACCTGTTGTACAACTTTATACAAAGCTTTTTTACATAAAGTTTGACAAATTTGGGAAATACTCAAATAAATGTTTTAAATATGTAAAACTACATTACATTATGTGTTGAGTAATTGTACCATAATTTAAAATAATGTGAACTGTTGCAAGTCCTATCAATCGCATTGTGAAGTTTTGTTCAATGAAAATGGTTTTAAAAGTGTCGGTGACCTCATAAAGCATTATACATATGTGTTGTGTCATTATGACATACAGTTCGTGACTTTACTTTGTCCTGGATGGAGCTGCCCCTGGATCCCCCTTCCTCTTCAGATGGCACTGACTGTTATTACCCACAGTGTATAGATTACTTTTACTAAGATTAATGCAAACAGATGTCTTTTATTAACAAGGTAATGTACAGGATTGCATTTATTCATAGCAATCAAGTATCTTTACTTCAGTTGAGCACAGGACTTTTCAAAGATCATGTGAGCTGAGGTGTCAACCTAGTCTGCTGAACTTTTGTCCCAACCAGTCTGCCTCCTGTCTTTTGGTCTTGGACCAGGTTTTAATGTTTTTTTGTGTGTGTGAAACTGACCCTGAATCAGATCTCATGATTAGGTGTATTGCTCTGCTTGTGGTTTAGGCTGGTGTGAGTTTTACAAAGTAATACAAAAGTAATTAGTAAATCTAATTACTGTATTGCTCTTGGAAATATGGGAAGTGTAATATAATGACATAATTACCGGTATGTAAGGTAAATTAGATGACAATAGTCTATATAGCCACTTAGCCATATGACCACAGCAAAAAAAATAAACACGTACGAACTATAAAAAGATGGTATGAGAGGATGGACACTGGATATCTATAATGGTACTGTGATTGATAGATTTTTTTTAATGTAACTCACCTCTGTATTTTAATTCATATTCATGAACAGCATTAATTTGAGATCACTCAGGACAGCTTTTTTTTATTAGGTTAGGGTTTGTGAAAAATAAACGTTCCATGAGGTGACATCTGTGATTCAAATAAGTAATTAATGTATTAGGCCACTTTGTCCAACAAATGTCATTTTAAATAACTTTTATACATGAGACCTGTTCATGTCTCTTTGAAATGCATGCATGACACAAGGGCTGAGTGGGCAGAGTGAAAATGTTTAATTTTGTCATATGATTAAACCAAATACATCACTGGAAAGGTCTTGATCAGCCGAACAACAGCCTTGTAATCTGAAGGCTGTACCTGGCTCCTGCTTTGAAATATTGACCTCTGAACTTTGATATTGATGCATGTTGTGAGTCTTATAATTCAGCAACTGAATGGGCTACAATGATGAAACCAACTGTTATATAAAGCTCTTTAACTCTTCCATCATGAGGGCTACCGTTGGGTGCGATCACCAATAGGGGGCATCACCAAAAATGGTAAAAATTGAATCTCGTCAAGTTATCACTTATATTTTAAAATTCTGACCAAACTATAGTGTTTCACATCCGCCCATATCCATGAGTGCACTCTCAGTTTTATACTCCAGACATCCATTTACATATTTTAATCATTTACAAAAACAAAACTACAATTCCCTGTTGCAGCAGATTACAACGTGATAGACAGCCCGTTAAATATGTAGTTCTTCGGGTGGGCAAAATAGGGTTGTAAGTAGGGTTTCAAAAAGAACTATGGTATAAAGTAACTTCCTAACAGAGAAGCTACTGAAAAAGCATATTAGGTGTTGTATGAATTCAGATAAAAAAAATCGTCTTATGGTTATTATTTTTTGCCAAAATTGCTTATTTGGGAGATTCATGCTAGTTGCTAAGGTAACCGTGAAGGCGCATGCGCGTGGCCTGACCACGGAAACGGAAGGGTGCGTAAAAATAATTAATAAAAAAAACGTGTTAGGGAAACAAATATAACTGACATTGCCAACAAATAATTTAAAAATATGTCATCCTTTATTAAAAATTGTGTTTTCATGTTGAAATCAAGGCACAAGTTATTAGAGGGCGTTTTCATTGATACTTTGCAGGCAGGGTACGACTGGTCGCCAGTCCACACAACCACTCCCATTCACACTTGAGGCAAGTTTTAGAGTTTCCAATTAACCTATTATATTCGTTTTCTTTAGGTTAAATATTTTCAACTTATATGGGAAAATATAATATACAGAAAATATATACAGAAATACAGAAAATAATTATAAAAATAACTTTATTTGCATAGCACTTTTGTTTAAGAACAAAGTGATATGTGATACAAAGAACACTAGGACATTCATACATAAATATATGTAGGCCTATGTATAAAATTGTAGACATAAATTCAAGCAAATAGCCTATGATTGTAAGCTGATATTTACAACACCAGTTGTCTAGTGTTAATTCTTGTATCCAGAGCGAAGTTATGCAGCAGGATAAATGAAAAACTTATCTTATGGCTATAATTTACTAATTAATACAACACATAACTCTATACCTACTTGACAATTAACATGTGAAAATTTTATTTTGTATGATTTATTTTAGTTATATAGCCTGTATACAACTGGCATTCAATGTTAAGATAAAAATGAAAAAAATCAGTAATTTAACATCTTATTTTCAAGAAAACAGAAAAACATTAAACAAGGTGTATAGAGTTTAAAACAATCAAACTATTACATCAATGTATTGTACAATTTTTGTACAGTAAAGGTCATTATGTTGACAAAATGAGATGGGCAAAGCTTGGGTAGATCATCACTGCAAGAGGCTGCTGTCATTCGCAAGCTCTAGCACCACAGTTGACTGCAGAAATAGTCTGTGAAACATCGGAGGTGAAACTTAAAAACCGACCTGCTGTTTGTAAACTGAGTTTTGGAGAATCACATAAAAATAATAACAATAGTTTCCTTACACACTGCAGGAAACAATAGTCCAAAATAAAAGCACTGTATCAGACATCCATTACACTTCAAAAAGTTTTTTGTTTTCCTTGAAACACACCTGCAGTCCAGTCATAATTGACACGCAGTCTAAACGCATCACACCAGTTAAGCACTCATTTACACTGGTTCAAAATCACTGTCATCTGAACTCTCATAATCAACTTCTTCATGGTCCTCCGGTATCTCCTCAGGTCCATCCTCCAGCAGAGAAGCAGCATTTGGTCCTAAAGCCAGGCTGTAACTCGAGCATACGACTTGGAACTTTTCCTCCACATCTGCAAGCCTTTTCTGAAGAAGACACAGTAGCCCACGATGACCCTCTTCACTTAAACTGCCTAGAAGGAAAAATAAAAAAAAACTAGGCATGACAATACTTCCATTAAGATAGTGTTGTTGAGCTATTCATTAACTGACTTTACTGAAGAACTACAGACCATTTAGATCCAGCCACAAGGAAGCAATAATATAACACTTGAGGATCTCAAAGTGAGTGGGATTTTATAGGATCCCCAAAAGCATTACAGCAAGAATCTAATGAAAGTTAGCTTTTTACCACGGTTTCTGCCAGAAGACATTTCTGATATCATTGTCCTAATGTTTCCAGCCAGCTCTCTGAGATAGGTGCAGTGCTGTCTCATCTCCCTCATCACAATGATCTTTTCCTCTTGAAGCCGCACTTTTGACATGTACACATCAAAAATCTTCTTCTTGGTAAGGATGTTGTTGGATTCTGAAGTCACAAAAATAACATCCCTTCGATACAAATTTGACCTGTACAGTCTAAACAGCAGGCAAAATACAAAACGTGTATGAACATCCCATTTACTGGTGCAGGGTGCAAAAATGTAATAGAAATTGAATCAGATCAAAAATGTGGTATATATTTACAGTAGCATATACATCATTAGTTTGCTTAATCTCACACACACTAGAGAGAAATTGCTACTTACCACTGCTGTGCACTTCCCACGGCCATATTAGACTGTCTCCTCCCCCCACGGAGAAACTGCTCTCCACCTTCTCTTCAACGATGCGCTCCTCATCTGGCACCTGCTCATTGTAGAGCTTGATTGTTTCCAGGAGTTTTCTCTTCTCTTCCCACAATTTTCTTCGACGCAAGTGTCGGATTTTGTTGCTGTCTATAAAAAAACAAAAAACAAACAAAAAAAAACATTATGCACACGCATGTGTATACAGATATCAGAAAGTTACATGAAATACTTACAACTGACTTCAGAATTAATACATCAAAATGTAAAAAAAAAAATCAAATGACAAAAGGAATAATAGCCCTAAATTAGTACAATTAAAAGGAAGATATTTTAAAATGAAGGACCTTAAAACACTATAATACCAAAACAATACAGATAAGACATCTGAAAGTAATAAAAAAAAGACACAAATATTAGATGAGTTTTCAACATACCAGTGTGATTATAAAGGCTGGCTTTTTTTTGATGAACACCAAGAAACATTTGTTCAATTGTTTTCTGAAGGTTATGTTGGTCATCACATCTGGTACCTACAGAATCTTAAAGCAACAACAATAATACAAGCAAATTATTAGGATGTCTTGCAAGTTCAAGTTTATTTAGAGCACCAAATCACTGTTAACAGTGTCAAAGGAGTTTACAAGCCCACAAGTTTATAGCAAACAAAAACAGGACAACACCCCCTTACTTAATCCTTATGATTGTCAAAGATTCTCACTTATACAATTGCAGTATTAGTAAACTACTTAGAAGAATGTCCAAAAAATACTGTACCATCAGTAGCCCATTGTCTGACATCATGTACCCACTGATGCACAGTGTTCTCAGGACACCCCAGCTCACTGATCAAATCCTGCAGTTTCTGAGACTCAGCCTCAACCTTTTTGAAAGTCTGGTGTAAAAAAAAAGAAAGGATTTTTGACTTTGCAATCATAAAAAGTGAGGAAAATCATGAAAAGCTTTGTACACATAACATAATACCTTGATGTATCTGCTGGAGAGTGCAAGATGAAGGCCTTCCCACTTCCGTCGGTTCCACCCAATAGCATGGACTGTTAGCATGTCGTTCCTGGCTTTAAACATCAAAATGATGTGATGGAGGAAAGTCCCATTCATGGTATTTCCAGTTCATTCACGCATTGAAAATTGATTTTTAATTTAAGAGAGATGTAATGCAGTTTTATTAATGTACTGTATATTAGAATATTTACAGCTGTATATTTGCTATATTATATAGTATTTGTAATCTCAGTACAAAGTATTAGACAGTTAGAATAAAAAATAATAATAATAAATAAATAAAATAAAAGACAGGTTTCGTAAAAATAATATAAATGAGCAATAATTACCAGGTTTTGTCATGTACTTGGTTGTGAGGGCACAACGAGACAGGTAGCTGTTTACCATTTCGACCTCCTCCCCTGCAGTTGTGCCAGCACCTTCCTGATTTTTGCCACTCCAGATTATCTTACAAATCAGCATGGCACTTAAATTAGTCATATAGAGTGTATTATATAAGTAATAATACAAAATATTTGAAATGGTATGATAAAGGATATGCAGTACCTCACACTTGGTTGAATGAGCCTTGGCATGCATGACAGAAAGGAATGGTCTCATCTGCAGTAAAGGTCTGAGTTCCAACATGGAGACTGCCAACTTCTCAAGATAAGGCCAATACTTGCAAGCAATATCTGTGCAATAGAACTGTCCGTTTGTGGTTGCTTGTAGCTCCTTCTGCAGGTACAGCGGATAAGCAAATATTTCCCCCCTGTGCATGTTAAGAGCCTTGAGTAGCACTCCGTGTCTGCAAACAACCACCTCAAGGCCCTCCTCATCCAGTTTGCTTGCTCTTCTGGCCGTTTCACGTGCAGCAGACCACTGACTGGCTCCACAGATCCCTTTGCCGGCAGTCTGCATGACACAATAATTCTGGTTAAAACTGAAAGTTGCTATTTTTTCTAACTAGTTCATCCATCAGGATGAGTCAGGTTACATCACACCAACTGGCATCTTTGTAATGATCGGTGACAATAAAGGTTTACTTTCAAACTACTAATAAAGAGGAGCTTCAGAAAATGCATCTTCGACTTTCTCTATAGTTACACAAACTAGTTGAAAGGCAGGGTGACAAACTTCATGCATATTCACTATCTCAGATCTGCTATTACATAATGAATGACTAAACTAGCCACTTTGGATGCCACCACACCTACCATATCTAATTTAAACCTCAACACAAGATTGCTTGAAAGAGTGCACCATGCTCAAAGCTTATACTAACTAGGGATACATTATCTAGTTAATAAAACAACAATCATACATTGCAAATTTTGGATATAAATCAAAGGTGCAAAAAACTACATATTTTACTAACACTTTTCATTTTACTTCTGATCTCATCAACAAAATGGTGTACATCAGTGTCCTTGGCAATGAAGGTACCATCAAAATAGGGTTCCTCTGACCTAGATAGAATAAAAATAAAATATATGTTCAGTGTCAGACATTATATGTTCTGCTAATTTTACATTAAGTAAAACAACTACAAGTGTAAAACAACTAACCCTTTTGACTGCCGAAATCTGTACACTTTTCTGTTGCCATCTGCACAAAGAGCAAGCATGTTGGGTGTACAAGCCGGGCAGGTGAAGTGCTCTACACTGGCCATTTCTTCACACTGGTACTGGCAGAATGTGTATTCCATGAAGCTTCTTTGGAATACGTCTCCATGTATTTTCCCAGCCTGTACATTCAATTAGTAAAGAGTAAAATTAAATAGCTATACAAATATTCTCATCTCTACTTGAGGCAACTGATCTACACTGATCTTACCCTTCCAAAGAGACAAGTCCTCCTCTCCAACATCTGCAAAAAACCTTGTCGCGATAAACCTGGTGCAACAGTTTTCATTTCTTCAAATGAGCTGAAGACATCTATGGAAAACAGCGTGTCAGCATTCACAGATGCTGGCCAATACCCACTGCTTATTAGGTCACTCATGTCAGGTGTCCAATGAGCCAGACATAATCTGCACCGCAAGTTTGGCAAGTGCAAATCATATCGACCTAAAATAAAAAAGTAGAACATTGTAACACACAAAGGGACAGGAATAAATAAAAAATATAAATCATAATTCACACCATTTATGCAAACCAAAATGATTGCTCTGCCAGCTGATTCTGCGACGTTTGAAGGGTCGCAAGTACATAATTGGACAGGTCTCACTGTAGGCAATAAACATACTGAAAAGAGAAGTGAAATAATTAGTGAAAAAGCATTACAAATATGTATAATTATAATTAAAATACAAGTAAAAAAATAAAATAAAATAAAACTTTAATCACTTTACTAAAAAGGTTCAGAACACTACCTTGATTGACCAGTGTATATTTGCCATCTTTTTTTACACAGCACACTGTTGGCTCAATGGGCTTGTAAATTCCCTCAATGCAGGACTCCCTGTTATGGAGGGTGAGTTTTTTGTGTATTTCTATGTCACAATCCACACACAGCCACTCTTGGGGCATACAGTCTCTGCAGCGAATGACGGCAGGAGATGTGCAGTGGCTGCAGTTCTTTTCTGGAGCCATATTGCAGGACAGCAAGCAGTTGATGTGATGGGACCTTGCTTTCCGCCACTCATCCTGGGCTACAGATTGACGCAAACACCATGATGTGGATGTTGAAGGACACTTGCTGGTGCCTTGAACATCTTCTGAGGTCAGAATGTCCTGCAGTTTCTGCATCTCACTGTCTAAAAGACAGAAATAAGAAAATAAATAATCATTCCTTTCACGCTTATTGCTAAATTGCTTAATTACAGTAAGGTCAAGTGTCATCTTACCAAATGAGTGTTGAGAGCTGTTTGATTGGGTAACTGTGGGAACCTCCTCAGATGACTCAAAAGGAGTAGTGCCCTCACTGCCAACAATGGAAACAACTGAAAAGATAGATAGAAAGGAACGAGATCATTTTCATTTCTTACAAGCATATAATACAGTGTTCATTAGTGACTTAAGGCTATAATAGGCTAATTGACATGTCTGACAATTCCATTAATCGCTAAAAGTTTTTTTTTTCCTTATCTGGACATAATCTTGAACTTGACACCGATTGCTTCACTTCCACTTAATTTCTTTGGAATTGCTTAGCATTACAGTGAAGTCAATAACATAAGTAACACATTCCACCATCATGTTGTGTTTCTGATGGCACAGTTTAAAATACAGTATTCAAAGGAAAATTATTAAAAACCGGAAACAGAAATCCTTTTAAGTTTTACCATGGAAAAAATAAAGTAAAAAGCTGTGCACTGGAAGCCCCACAGTTTGGTGGTCTATGTTTCAAAAGTGACACAAAACCATATTTATGTTACCTAACAAATAGCAAGCTGAATTCTGTATAAAATGGGCATAGTGTACTTAGATAAGAAAGATTGGGTGGGTAATCACAAATAATCTTGGAAGACATGGACTACCTGTAGCTGAAGCACGTCTTCGTGTCTCTCCACTTCTGCTTCTTTTTAGCAGTGGACGTCCTTCAGCATCTCTCTCCACCCATCGGACATTAAATTTACTGCCTTTAGCAGATGTTGCTTTGCCCTTTGCTTTCTTTGCCTTTCATGACAGAAGGTGAGCATTGTATGATAACACTGAAATACAGCCAACTCTTGAGCAGTTCATTTAAATTTTGCACTCTAATTCCCACTCTTTAGTATTATTACCAATTACCAATACTGGAAGATCATTGTCTCAAAAAGAATACTCACTTTGGTTTGAGCAATGAACATGTCTGCAAGGAAAATAGCATCATCTGCTCTCCCTCTGTCTTGCTGAGCAGCCATTTCAAAGATACTATACTGGAAAGGAAGATAAAAACATGGTCAGACAAAAAGAATTGAGGGCAGAGTATAAGGCTATATAAAACTACATTAAAAAAAATGTGGACAGTGAGAGAGATAGTAAGGTGAAAGACAAATAAAGAATAGAGTAACAATACTTACTTAAAGACAGCGTATCTTTAGAAGAAAAAAAATGAGAGAGAAAAATAGAGCGAGGGTGTGTGAGAGAGAGTGTGTGTGAGAGAGTGTGAGAGAGTGAAATAGAATAAAGAGCGTGTGTGAGAGAGAGGCAGAAAGAGGAGAATATGAGTGGCTCTTAAAAGAGCCGTTGGTTTTATATTAAAGATGTACAGGTGGAGGTAACAGGGAATGATGGTGGGTAAAAACAGGAGCTGTTGGACAAAACAAAAACACAGTTAATTCTCTTGCAGCAAAGCTTCCTGGATCTGTCATATTATACATGCAGAACTGTAACAACATAAAGAAGATAACTGTGATTCTGTTATCGCACAATGCATATTCAGCATGTAAACTGCATTCATGAACAGAAGCAGTGTGTCGTGATATATGAGGTGGTGAATGCATCATTAATATGCTAAATCTGAATACACGTTATCAGATGCGCCTGTAATTAGTCGTGTATATATGGTTACCGTAGTAAAACCAGTGTTATTTTTTTAAAGGGCTGCCAGTGTTGTTATACACCAAAAGGTAAAACTTTTGCACATTTTCTTCTGACAGATTTATTAACCGCAATTACAGATCATAACACAATCCATTTGAAATTTTAACAATCAATTTAAATAAATCTGTTTGCACAAACTAGCATAATAATAATAAATGTCCCATGTACAGTACTGTTCAAAGTTTGGGGTCGGTAAGATTTTTAATGTTTTTTAAAATAAGTCCCTTCTGCTCACCAAGGCTGCATGTATTTGATCCAAAATACAGTAAAAACAATTTAAAATAGGATATCTATTTTTTTTTTCGATTTGAATATTGTAAAATATGATTTATTCCTGTGATAAAAGCTGAATTTTCAGCATCAGAATTATTTGATTTAAAAAAATAAATAACAGCATTTACATGAAATAGTTTTTTTTGGTATGTAAAAGCCCTGTCACTTGTATCAATTTATTTATCCTTGCTAAATAAAACTAGTAATGTCCATAAAATAATCTTACTGACATCAACATTTGTTTATTGTGAAATAACTTCCGATGGTTTCTCTATCATCTGATACTCACATGTTCAGATATTCGTTTCCCAAACGCATCGTGAGACTTAAGATTGTATGCTTATTGCTTATGATGCTTTTAGGAAACTCAGACCTACGGTATATTTGAACAAACGCTGTGAACGAAACGTCAACAGCGAACGCTCTCTGTGATTGATTGGTTTCGCCTTTTATGTTTTGATTAGCAGGAGAAATAGTTCTTTCCAAAACAATTATTCGCAAAAATAGTTGTTGTTTTGTTCCATTTATTAGCTTATTTTTTATGTGAGGATCGATCCTGTCGATATAACATCAGCATAGGATACTCGACAACATCAGTATCATATTTCAGGATCGAACGCTGCTTTCTGTCATTAATTAATTAGCCAATTAATATCAATTTCCATTAACGTTATTGACCCCAGTAACGTTAACAGGCCCATAGATTAAACATCTCCACAGCCCACACACAAATATAACGTTAAGGCTACAGCAACGTTAGGATTTCTTAATGACAGCACTATAATAAACAAAATGTCCTGACCAACCTGGACGGCGGGAATGCAATATCGCTTTCTCTTTGGTGCGTGGAGAGTTGTTGGCATTGAGGAAATGATTGCCCCCTGCTGGTATGCTAACTACACTCATGCGTGTCATGTACACGCCTAGAAGAGGCAAAGCGTGACACTGACACGCATCCGATAGTGGACCAGCGTGTGTATTACACGCTTTGGCGTGATACCGGGTTGCAACATCACAAGATAAAGCACACTGAGTACACGGCTTCTGGCGAGGAGCACAGCCTGAGGATATAGGCAAGGCAAGTTTATTTATATAGCACATTTCATACACAATGGTAATTCAAAGTGCTTTACATAGAAAAATCAAAAGAAATAAGAATAATTAAAACAGTTAAGAATAAAGAAATTAAAATAATCAAAAGAAATAAGAATAATTAAAACAGTTTAGAATACAAAATAAAATAAAATACAGTACAAACAGTCGGACGAACAGTGGCACAGTGCTCGTTCAGTATATGCACTGCTAAACAGAAGTGTTTTGAATCTGGATTTGAATGTGACTACTGTAGGAGCACATCTGATCTCTTCTGGAAGCTGTTCCAGCTGCGGCTGGCATAGTAGCTAAAAGCAGACTCGCCATGCTTAGAGTGAACCCTTGGTGTTTCTAGCTGATGTGATCCTAGTGATCTGAGTGATCTGTTGGGTTTATATTCAGTGAGCATATCTGCAATATATTGAGGTCCTAGCCCATTGAGTGATTTATATACCAGTAATAATACTTTAAAATTTTGCCTTTGGTGTGAGAGACCCGGGTTCGAATCCACTGTGAGACACCATTGTGTCCCTGAGCAAGACACTTAACCCCTAGTTCCTCCAGAGGCGTGCGACCTCTGACATATAGCAATTGTAAGTCGCTTTGGATAAAAGCGTCAGCTAAATGAATAAATGTAAATGTAAATGTAAAATCAATCCTATATGTTACTGGGAGCCAGTGTAAAGACCTGAGGACTGGTGTGATGTGTTCATATGTTCTGGTTCTGCTCAGCGTTCTGTATGAGCTGCAACTGTCTAATGGTCTTTTTAGGAAGGCCAGTGAGGAGTCCATTACAGTAATCCACCCTACTGGTGATGAAAGCATGCACAAGTTTCTCTAAGTCTTGACTGGAAACAAAGCATCTAATTTTTGCAATATTTTTCAGATGATAGTATGCTGATTTAGTTATTGCTTTGACATGACTACTGAAACTAAGGTCTGACTATAGAGACACACCAATATTCCTGACTTGATTTTTAGTTGCTAGATCCTAGAGTGAAGATATGCGTTCACCTTGAGAACTTCATCTTTGTTTCCAAACGCAATGACTTCAGTGTTGTCTTTGTTTAACTGAAGAAAGTTTTGGGACATCCAACCGTTTACTTCATCAATGCATTGGCACAGGGAGTCAATGGGGCTGTAGTCATTAGGTGATAGGGCTAAGTAGAGCTGTGTGTCGTCTGCATAGCTGTGGTAAGAGATTCGGTTCTTTGTCATTATTTGGCTCATTGGGAGCATATACAGGTTGAATAGGAGTGGCGCAAGAATTGAGCCTTGAGGGACTCCACATGTCATGGATGTCCACTCAGACTTATGATCTCCAATACTCACATAATAACCTCTCCCTTCTAAGTTTGACCTGAACCATTTTAGGACTATCCCAGAAAACCCGACCCAGTTTTCCAGCCTGTCAAGGAGTATGTTGTGATCGACAGTGTCAAATGCAGCACTGAGGTCGAGTATTACCAGCACTGATAATTTGCTTGTATCAGTATTTAAGTGAATATCGTTTATTATCTTTATGAGCGCTGTCTCTGTGCTGTGGTGCGGTCGGAAACCAGATTGAAAATTGTCAAAGTGTCCATTTGAGCTTAAGAATTTGTTCAGCTGATTGAAGACAACTTTTTCAATGATCTTGCCTATGAAAGGAAGATTTGAGATCGGTCTATAGTTGTTTAATATGGTCTTATCCAGATTGCTCTTTTTCAGGAGGGGCTTGACAACTGCAGTTTTCAGGGAGTTCGGAAAACTCCCAGAGATAAGTGAGGCATTTACCACTTCTAGGAGATCTGCTTCTAAGCTATGTAACACATTTTTGAAAAAAGATGTGGGAAGTGCATCAAGGGAGCAGGTTGATGTTTTAAGGTGCTGTACAGTATTGTAGTGATCTTTTTCTTTGTAGAAAAGTTAGAAGCTCAGACCAGGAGACGGAGGAAGTTTTCCAAGCAGAAGTTCTTTATTGCTCGTCGGTAGCTGCAGTCATTCCAACATCGTCTAAATTAAAGTATCTTTACATGGTATATTATAGGCATTTTAAGAGGAGGGACTTCTTAGTAGGTGGAGACAAATTCAAACAAAGCATGCAAATGTAGTACGAACACACCCTACTCTGAGGGCATTACCAATCCAATGGAATCAGCATAACTATTCAAATGCTGATAGTGGCCAGGAACTCTGGTTCCAAGAGCCATCCCAGAGCCATTAAAGAAAGTCTCAGTGATCAGACTCATTTAACTTACAATGGAGAAAACAGGATTTGCCAGATTCTCTTGCTGGAAACTGTTTCACAGCTGATATCATTTACCATCCTAACCTGAATTGCTAACTTCAACAAACAGAACTTTCTCTGTTTATATATGATAGTATTAGAAACTTAAATAAAACATTTAATAAATTTGTATTCCTTCAATTCCCCCTTTGGGAGTTCTAAATAACTCCCACATAATATACAAATTTAAACACTTAAAAGTTCATTCTTGTAACTTGCGTAAGTTACAGGCACATAAGGCATGTTCTGTGTTTGCTTTTCTGTAATTGCATGCTGACACAGAAAACAAACATGCAATCAGGGTTTGTGAAGTTCTTACGGATAATAGTCTTTTCTGGTTGGAACTGTGATTTTCTCGTGAGAGGCGTGATTAATTTGTTGAATGAAGCACTTGATACTGTGGACACATAGATAGTACGCCAGTAGAACAAACAACAACATAATTGCTATTTCCTTTATCCACAGCCAGGGTTTACCAATCAAGTTTCCGAACCATGAAGAATTATCTTCAGTCATCTGGTGTAATTTTGCTGAAAGATCAAGAATGTCTTGTTGGATTTTGTTCAAGTTCTCTGTTGGATCCATTAACCCGGTGCAGCACTCAGGTCCGATGATGGTGCAGGCTCCTCCTTGCGTTGCTAGAATGTAATCCAAGGCCACTCTGTTCTGTAAGATCATTATCTTGTGCGAAGCGAGAGTGTCCGTGATGTTACCAAGGGCCAAAGCCGTATCATTGGCCAATTTCTGTACAGAATTCGATAAGCTTCTGACTTGATCAAGGGCTTGCATGACACCATAAGATGGTATTAATGCTCCAAGAGTTCTTGACCACCATGTTTGTGCACAAGTGAGTCCTGGAATGCAGTGATCTTCGGATGTGACATGCACACTTTCTTTCCAGCAAACAAGGCATTTGTGACATATTCATCAGCTCTAAGAATATGTTGTTTCTGGAGTCCGGACTTTGTGCGATCTTCATGATGTATAGTAGTAGGACAATCTTGGTCATGTCGATGGATGACTGAAGGTTTCGTCGTCTCTGCGTTGTGTATTTTTTATTTTATTTTTTTTTTTATCCTTTTGTGATAGTTGGCTCGGAAGTGGGTCTAGTTGTTTCTTGAGGTTATGTCTTCATACGCAGACGAGGAGGTCAGTGCATATGGGTCTCGGGTCAGTCATCAAGTGTTATCTGCACAGAGGAAGAGAGAAAACAAAAGACAGGAGAGCAGTATTTGTTCAAACACTAGGGTTGTAAACTTTTCTGAGTCTGCTAAACAGTAGAGCAGTATTGGTTCAAACTCTAGGGTGGTAAACTTTTCCGAGTCTGCTATTGTTGTTCCTTCTTTCCCTATTTCTTAATTATGACACCTAAAGAACGCAGTGAGGTGAGGATGGATTAATGGATGGGAAGGCCTATGAGGGATTCTTCACCGCAGGGTTGGCCCCCGACGCCTGTTGCAATCGGTTCTTCCCTCGGCTCCCCACTGGTTCGTGTCATATCCTATCCCTGTTGGAGCAGGAACAACCTTACAGTGTGACATTAGTCCAGGTTTTTTTCTTCCCTGACACAATCCTGCAGCTGCTGTAATCAACATCACTTAATGTGGTCCATGCCACTCTAATGGCTTGTTTCTGAGTTATTTTCAATTACTTGAGCTGAACCGTCAACAAACAACTCAAATTCTGAATTCTCTATGGGAATCTCTTCCACTTCCCTCGAAGGTGTGTATGTAAGCGCAACACAATCATGAGTCATCTCTCCTTCAGCCTCCAACACAAATTCAGTCATTGCAGACATCATACATGAGGATGGGTGAGTGACAGGTGCATGTTGTCATTCATCAGTGTGGACACTGCATGAAGGCATTTTACATTTACAGTCTGACCTAACACCATTACTGATGAAGGGCCTGTGCTGTAGCATAACATTTAAGGCTGTGAGTTTACTTAACCAGTGTTCCCCAAAGGAAGGGTGAGATTGTCACTTTCCTTTTGTTCTATTAAACAAAAATAAGTCTTTCATCTTTGTTGTAAGTTAGTCGGGAAATTAAGCACTCACAGCCCAAATGGTTAACAACTAAAACAGCTGCCCAACGAGCTTAATGACGAGGGGACAGGCTGCTTCAGAGCAGCCAGCAGGCTGAGCAGATGCTGAGTTACATTGTTAGTTTCTCTAACATTCTTTTTGTTTTTTCTACATTCTTTTCCCCAATGTCCATGTTTGCCACAATAATAACAACTGCTGCCCTCTCTCTTAGGACATTTGCGTTTCTGTTGCTTCTCTGCGTTGACCTTAAAGGATGCTGCTGCAATGTTTACTCTCTCTTTAACATCAGAATCTCTTTCCCAAGTAGCTAACCTGTCTAGGTTACTTTGCAGGGTACTGGTAGCCCATGTGACGTCTAAGAAAGGCAATGCATTTCTATGCTCTGACAAAAGACCATCATACCATGTGCGAACTAATGGCCCATTGTCATTTAACACCTTCTCTGAAGTGTCTGCTATTCCACTGTAAGTTACAGCTGACTGACAAAATCTTTCTGTGTACTGACTAACAGTTTCATGCTTCTTCTGTACACAACTAGTGATTTTTGACCAGTCCACTTTTGGTCCAACAATGTTCTTTAACACTCTCATAACTCCCTCTCTCAAGTCATCTTTTCTGGCATTTTGAAACTCAAAATAGTTTACAGCATTTTCAAAATGACTCAATTCTGACTCAGTCAAGATCTGTGATATTAGCTGGGTGACTTCAGCTAGAGACATATCGTAGAGCCGCATCTTTCTGGACAATTCTCTCCTAAACTCGGAAAAATTTCTTTGCACTGATGGCAAATTTTCAGCGATTCTCTCGATTTCTTTAGGACCTAAAGATAATTTGACTGCTTGTAGCTGCAGTATGGGGGTTACAGATTGAACAGATTCAATGCCTTTTGCCCTAGTCTGAGCCTTTTGTCTTGCTCCACACACTTCAAATGCATTTACATCTTTATCTATCAAACCAGAATTTCTAGTGTTTTCTAGTCTACAGAAAGACTGTAAATCAGGATAGCTTTCATCTGACTGTTGGTCTTCAGAGTCACATTTGGTTGAGGCCTGATTATGGCTCACCTTTGTCTTGAAACAGGACACTTGAGTCTGCAATTGTTTGTTTTGTTCATTTAACTTATCAATACACCTAGTTTGTTCTTGTGCAATGGATAAGCTATATTCTCTATGGCAACAGATTATGCCTTTCATGTTTTTCTTTCTGATACATGCACCTAACACCTTCTTGCATTCTTCAATAGACCAAACTTTGTCTGGATCAATACCAAATTTCTTTGTCAAATCCAATCTAACTGACTCAGTCACTATGGAATCAATTTTCTCTCCTAACAATGACTTGAACTCACTGTCTGTCCATAAAGGGCTAGGTAGTCCATTTTTCTCAGTTGATGGAACTAGCCTAGCATTTCTTCTAACCATTTTGTGGATTTCTTTTGTTACCACACAATCAAAAAAATAAACTTCTCTGATCAACAGAGGGTATACTTGTTAACACAGATCAAATCTTGTTAAACTTCCTTGTTACCAACACATCACAAACTATTAGCATGTTACAGTTAACCTTCCTTGCCCAGAGCAAAGGGTAACACACAAAATATTAGCACGTTACGCTAATCTTCTCTAAAAGGAAAATGCAAAGGATCTTTCACCTTCCTAACTTTTAGAGGATAAACACATCCCTGTTTGAACAGAGGTTCATCAATATTAACACGTAATGTTAACCTTCTCTAATTTTAGAGGATACCTTCTCTAGCAACGTAGAGGCTATACTTTCATCTTTAAAATAAACTTTTAAAGGGTAACTTTGTTAGCCAAACACTGCAGCTGTCTGATAACTGTTCTCTGACGGCGCAGAGATTTGTACTGGTCTTCAGCGGTTCTTTGAATGGAGTGAAACTCACCAAATTTTTGTTGTATAGAAAGATTCCGCCTGGAAATCTTGGTTCAGCTTGAAGTTTTCAATCTGGAGGAAGCTGGAAAGATTCAGTCTGGCAATCTTTGTTAAGCTGGATGTTTCAAAATTCAGTCTGGAGACTTAGTCAGCTTTGTTGAGATCTTTGAGCTTTGAAGTTTCAAAAGTTCATTCTTTGTTGAGTTTCAGTTTTTCCATCCGGGTCACGGCACCATCTGTAGTGATCTTTTTCTTTGTAGAAAAATTAGAAGCTCAGACCAGGAGACGGTGGAAGTTTTCCAAGCAGAAGTTCTTTATTGCTCGTCGGTAGCTGCAGTCATTCCAACATCGTCTAAATTAAAGTATCTTTACATGGTATATTATAGGCATTTTAAGAGGAGGGACTTCTTAGTAGGTGGAGACAAATTCAAACAAAGCATGCAAATGTAGTACGAACACACCCTACTCTGAGGGCATTACCAATCCAATGGAATCAGCATAACTATTCAAATGCTGATAGTGGCCAGGAACTCTGGTTCCAAGAGCCATCCCAGAGCCATTAAAGAAAGTCTCAGTGATCAGACTCATTTAACTTACAATGGAGAAAACAGGATTTGCCAGATTCTCTTGCTGGAAACTGTTTCACAGCTGATATCATTTACCATCCTAACCTGAATTGCTAACTTCAACAAACAGAACTTTCTCTGTTTATATATGATAGTATTAGAAACTTAAATAAAACATTTAATAAATTTGTATTCCTTCAGTATCTTCCAAAATGTTGCCATCAATTTCTTCAAATTCAGACATAGTGACTACTTTCTCAGGCTGTGGTCTGATCTGTCTGACCCCAGCGCAACTCAAGGATGAGCTGATCACCTTTCTGATATTATTGATTTTCTCAGAGAAGAAGGAAGCAAACTCACTTGTAGGGACTGGGCGAGGTGAATCTGAATAACTAAATACATCCTAGCGAAAATCCCAAAGCCTTCAGGCCCAAAAAGCCTGGATGTAAATGAACATATACACACACACACACACACACACTCACAACCACACACGCATCCCCCACAAGTGAAGCCCGCTCAGGACAGAGCGTGGTGTCCAGTTACGAGACATTTTTATGACTGACTGGAATGTCCCAAAGAAGGATCCTAAAGAGAAAGAAACTTATCTTTTTAAAGGACATTT
The DNA here is from genome assembly GCA_030770095.1 of Gila robusta. Taxonomy (NCBI): domain Eukaryota; kingdom Metazoa; phylum Chordata; class Actinopteri; order Cypriniformes; family Leuciscidae; genus Gila; species Gila robusta. Next base: position 125,006 of record JAVALU010002209.1, read on the forward strand.
AACCAGATATATTCAATGTGTTTTTATGTGTGTCCATTTGCCCATGCCACATTGGAATGACTATGATTTTATCGTAGCTTAAAGTGAATTATAAATACCTTCATTATGCATTTTTATAAATAACTGTCTATTCCCATAACTTGTACACATAGTTCTGGATACCTCCAGAATGCTTTCGGTGTGATCAATCAGAATACGTACAGTAATATCCAGTAAAATATAGTTTACTATGTTTTCCATCTTTGGAGTGAAAAGAGACCAAAACTAACATCACTGGAGTTCTTAGATAACAGCGTTTACGACCCAAAGGAATGTTCACAGAACTGTGGCTCTCTCCGAATTCTAACCAAGGAGGAGAAATGAATCCTGTATTCATATATATATATATATATATGCTATTATATATCCATTTGAGAATTGTATGAACAATGTATCTAAGTTCCCTATTTCATGAGTTGCCTTTTTGTGGTTTGGTCCATGTTTCACGACAACTCTAATGGGATAATGTTTCAAACTTTGCCAACTAATGTTTAACCAAATCCATTTGTGGCAAGTTTGGTCTCGATAAACTCCAATTTTCATTCCCCATTTGTTAATTGACATTACATTTTGCTAAACTTTGTGACACATTAGTATTATAAGAATTGTGAAGATTATTCTCTTAAACACCCAATGAAACTAGAGATTTAATTGCCTGGTTAGAACACAAAGAATCATAAAAATTCCCTCCAAAGGGACAGCTCCTGATTGGACCCTCTTCCAAAAGAAGGCGGAAACGTCAGGTCTTCAAAAGGACTGAATACCAGTTTATCCCCGCTCTTACTTCGCTTGTCCTCGTGTCATAATGTAACGTCTCGCCTCCGGGCGAGCTCTTCGCCTTTCTTTTATTTTGTTTCTAGTTTAGTTTGTGTTTTTCAGTCTTAGATAAGCCTCCGTGTTGAATTCCAATCGTCGAGTGAAAAGAACACCGCATGACATATCTCTTCAGCAAATCCATCTACAGGGGACCTTCAAACGAGCGCGCGCTCGCTTTGAAGGAGAAACACACGCACGTGACCACGTGACGCGCCGGACCGAGAGAGGCACGCGCGTTTCTTCACCAGCCCTGCAAAGATGTAACGTTAACTCCGCGTGATTTCCCCGTAGAGATCTTTATTTCTTTTCTTTGTTAGTCAAAGTTTTGTTTTCCGTAGTCGACTCTGTTCACTTCCACGAAGTGAAACGAACTTAGCCGAACTATTTTCCTTTGGTAATGTTACCCCAAAGACTTTGAACCTCCGTTCAACACGCGCGCCAAGAAGCACCACGTGACGCTTCCTAAAGGACTCCGCTCGCGCAGGAATGCCGCGACACAGAGAGACCCAGAAATTTGTGCAAGTATATCTCTTTATAGAGCTTCTAAGAAGCATTAAGATGATGTTTTCGTGTTGTTACAGACAGGTGACTGTCAGGGTGAATGTTGCCAATGCTCTCTCTCTCTCTCTCTCTCTCACTCCCCCTCTCTCTCTCTCTCACACGTGTATCCATTGACCAAACGCCCCGCGTTGTTGTCATTGTCTGTTAATGTTTGTAAATACATGTATTCCTGTAACGTAGTAAATACATAAGTAGTTCTGCCTTATTAAATTCATTATATTCATTTGATTGATGTACTGCCTCTGCTCATTTTCCAAGTCCCTTAAGTGCCAAAGGTCTAACTTAAGCTTTACAAATTAAAGATACTTTAAAGAGTATTTGGTTTATAGGGCAGAAAACCCAATTCTAGTGGCCACAGAATTGCGTTTCCTGAAATCCTATAAAGTAGGATGATATTGTGGATCCCCACAAATATTATTCTGACAATTGAGCTAATTAATTTTGCCTGTTTTGTAAGACGTGGTCCATGTAATTAATTACAATCAACTTGTGGTTAATTGCAGGGATACACATGCATGCATGCAGGTAAAATGACACATCATCCCTTAGCGGGAGATTTATTAACATGTAAGACTGATCTAATCCAAACATGTATGAATAATTATTAATTACCAATTATTAATTATGATATGCAAATTCCCCCACGGATTAGATCCGCCCCTGAGTCTTTACATAATTGGTGGAGAATATGCTTGGCACACTTTAAACTTGTTTATGAGCAAATTCAGTTTCAATCTATGTCTATATTGTGATTTAATATTGTACGCGCGCCATCGGAGTGAACGCTTGCGAACTCCCGATCTGACTGAACAGGCACACAGCCAGTCCATTTCAGCGGAGCACATTATAAACTGCTAAATTCGCCTAAACGTTTTAGTCGTTGTAATTGCTAAAATGAATTGCAGTTCGTAATACTGATATTCACGGTTAAAGTATTGAATGTAAACTGTAGTTCGTAACAAAAGAGATATTACCTCTGTAAAGACGTTTACATGTTAATATATTTTCTTTTGATCAGCCTGTTTTCAAAACGAGAATCTTTTGAGCAGCGCGAGAGAGGACCTGGATACGGCGACGCTCCCGTATTCAACCTAAAAGGCCTTATATCTTATATTTTATAATCGTTAGATTAACGATAAACTCCTGGTTAAAACATTGACGTAGCTACTCAATTGTATAACCTAAAGCATACTAAATCAGAAGTGCTATTTGATTATGCCTATGGGAGGAGAAAGCAGACGAATAATTCCTGTTTTCTTGTTGCACAGCGCAGAGGAAAAAAACATTTCCTGCAAGACGCACGTGTTTGTTAAAATGTAGCACAGAAAAAAAAATCCAAAACCTAAAAACATTTTAAATCATAAGTGCTATTTGATAAATGTTATTTGGATCCAACCGACAGACGTATAATTCCTGTTTTCTTCTACACAGCGCAGAGGAAAAAACATTTCCTGCAAGACGCACGTGTTTGTTAAAATGTAGCACAGACAAAAAAAAAAAAAAAAAATCCAAAACCTAAAAACATTTTAAATCATAAGTGCTATTTGATAAATGTTATTTGGATCCAACCGACAGACGTATAATTCCTGTTTTCTTCTACACGGCGCAGAGAAAAAAAAAATTCCTGCAAGACTTGTTGTTAAAATATAGCACCGAAAAAGAAAAAATCCAAAACCTAAAAAAAACAAACATTTTAAATCATAAGTGCTATTTGATAAATGTTATTTGGATCCAACCGACAGACGTATAATTCCTGTCTTCTAAAAAAAAAAAATCCGCTGAGATTTAATTTTGATAAGTGTGATCACTACAGAAAACAAATTGCTGCACGCTCAAATTTTAATCACACTGAATGTTATTCCGCTGTCAAACACTAGAGGACAGCCTTGAGGCCTAAGTGCTTGACAGTTCTCGAATTACGCTCCGCCCCCCGATTTCATTCTGCATGAACGAAATGTCGCCATCGTGTGGACACTAGTAACAAGGTCATCCTTTCCTAAACAATTTCTCTCTCGTCACAATTTCAGATTTTCCCAGTGAATTTCTGAAAGTGTGTTTCTAACTTTCAATGCATGTGCAAGTTCCAGTTTTACTAACATGATTCTGTTCTGAAGTGGCTTTCTCCCAGTTGGTTTTATTTTGGTCATTATCATTGATACCTCACCGTAGTCGTGATCATCATCAAATACGATGCCAACCTTTAATTTCCTACACTTATTCAAATTTGGTTTGAAACAAACAAATTTCAAGATCAATTTGAATTAAGTCTCCTTTCCTGTTGGGAATGGTTTTATGGCTTTACTTCTTTATTTCCTTCAAATTATTTTTAATAATTTTGATTGGATACGTTATGACAACAATATCCTTACTATTCTAGAAGTTACTCAGCATCTATGCATACGCTTGATTTGAATTGTATTTAAACCCGTTTGAATGCAATTTAAATCAAGTTCTCTGTCAGCCAGGTTGACCACTAAGAGGAAGTGGCCCAAACCCTTTGTGGCCCAAACGCGCCACTACAGCTTGCTTCCTCCCGTGCTCTTCCTGCTGCACTTAATCTCTTCTCTGAATGGAGGCTAGGTTGTTCTGATAATTAACATTGTCATAATTCCCTTTTTGTTTGTACCATAATTCTAGTAAAGCCGTTGCCTTTGATTTTTCTACAAAAAAATAGACACTCAATTTGATTTAGATAGAGAGAGCTTTAATTCACGTTGAGGTTCACTTGTCCTTCATCCTGTTCTGTGTTTGTAGGTAGAAATTTCTCGCGTGCTGTGGTGATTTGACAGTCATCTCTGCTTGGGGGTCCAGCATGCTGGTTCGTCTGACCTGCGTCACCAGCGCTGACTGAGCGCGAGTCCCGGACTTTCCTGTGTCTCTCCGTTGGTGCGGCCCGCAACACGACATCACCAATTTGGCACTGCCGGTTGTGTTCAAAGTCAATTTGCGTAAGAGGGCGCACATCGGTACAGACATGCGGAAGGGCCCGGGACACTGCTGTCAAGTGTTTGGGGACGACAGAGAGACCAACCACGGTGCTGACTCCAACCCGAATGACCTCATTTCACCCCAGGGAAACTAGAAAAGGTATTAAATCCATCCACTTAGTATTGGCCACAGAATCTAGAGATTCCCCCGGTCATTGAAGTGTTTGGCTCCCTTCTCCTCTCCGAGCCACAAACCGCAGGCTTAGGCCTCCTCTTCCCCTGTAACACTTCCTGTGTACTATTAACGCCATTTCATTACAGACCTTTCCATCTTGGATGGTTGCATGTTACTTCAAACTTTGCTATCTTGCCATTGCTCTTTTCTGTTGTGCTCTGTTCCTTTCAGTTCACCTAGAGACAGAACCTATCTGAGACAACAAGGAACGCCAAATAATAGTTTGACAACCAAGCCGTTAGCATCAACAGGTGACCCCTAAGCTACTGCCCCGTTAAAAAAAAAAACTTTATTCAGGCCCATGCTGACCTACCCAAATTGTCCCACCGAATAATTTAACTGTCTGCATCAGTTAACCAAAATTTTCACACACGGCATAGCCGTATTATAGCTCGTTAAACGTAGAACGAAATTGCATTGGTCTCTCTGTGTGTGTTGTGTTCCTCTCGCCCACAATAAAGGCAGTAGGTTCCGGTCCTACAGTCCCACAACCCGCTGGGACCACCTGGAGACATTGATGAGAGTCATGACACCTCTATTCCTGCCCAAGGTCGCCAGTGACTCAGAGCCCCGAGCCAAGAGCATCGCAGACGTGGACAAGCTGATGGCGCACAAACCAGGCCAAAGCTCCCACGACAAAGACCGGCCAGACACGTCAAAACCTCGCTTGCCCAGCCCATCGCATAAGCACGTCTCCACGAAAGGAGCCGCATCGCCCTGGAGCACGAAATTGCAACGCTGAGGATGCAAGCCGAGGATGACAACGACCCCGAGCTACAGAAAGAAGTGGAAGACTTCAAACTGCCCTGTCTGATCTTCATCGACACAGACAGAGAAAAGAACCAGAGAGGAACTCAACGAGAAACTCCGACAAAGTGAAGCCCCTTGCAAAGAGCAGAGACTGAACTTAAAGAGACTCGAAAGCCACGGCCCGCGAAAGCAACTGCTCAGCAGAAACAAGATCTCGAACGTGCACTTGACACCGTTCACACAGAGTGCCACATTCTTATAGACGGCAGAATGACCGGAAAGGGGAAACAACACAGCAAAGTTGTCCCTTGACCAGCCGGTCCACATCTTCCAGCCAGCACACAAGAACCCCGTCAGCAACGAGGGGGGGAAGAGCCTGTCAAGAGAGCCCCGCCACTTGCTACGGCATGGCTCCAAAAAAGACTTAACAAGCTGGCCAGAAACACTCCTACGTCACTCCAAACCCAGCAGGTGGCCACACCCATGCACACCCACCTGCATGACATTGACTTTCACTTACAAACTGTTACCCACATCACCGCGTGGGACAGATTGTACCTGCTAAGGATTACGCCAGTCTGACAAAGACCGGTCAAAATGGACTACCAGCAGCTGCAACAAGCTTTGTTCCGTTGATCCTCTGATCCAGAATCAGACCACGGGTTAAACACCGCCATGGACCTCAAGCAAACCCGACTTGAGACTCCGACAAATCTACTTCGGAGCGCAGAACCAGCCTGGTATGAAGTTGGCTCACGCCAAACATAAGACTGTGTTTGAAAGACCCAAAAAAAAAAAAAAAAAAATCTAATCCGTCTCTCAGCACCACTCAGAGCTGCCTCTAGAGGGCGCCCCACAACACCACAAACATTTTTACAGAGAGTCAAGCCCGTTCCAGGCCAGCAGAGGGCAGCACAACCGTGATGGTTCTCGTCCAAAAGCATCAGAGCGAGCGCTATGCAAGATTCTGGAAACCAGCCGGCGACCCAGAACTAGCCTACCCCCCATCACCAAGAACCCCAAGCCCAAAGAACCGGCCATGGAACCCCTCTCAACATGCCACTAATAAGCACAAGTCTGAGTACGCATCAGACAAACACGGTGCCGCCACGTCTGAGACAGCCGAGACCCTGAAGTCGCTGAAAAGCTTCTTCACAAAAGACTTTCCAAAAAGAAAAAATTCAAGAGGAACGAGCCTTACATCCTATGCTTGAGCGTAAGACCTACAACAGGCACACAGAACACTGCTCGTCGGCCACAGACCACAGAGCACACTGTCACATCACAAAGTGACAGCAGCACACAGCCACCACAGCTGACAGCTGCACAGCCTGAACGAGACAGCACAGTTTCCCACAGCTGGGTCCAAAACCCCAAAAGACCAAGAAATGCCGCTTTGTCTGTCTGTCTCCGCAGAGAACTACACAAGACCGGCCCTAACCACCCGTCGATCACACACCAGCCCCTACGTCAAGACTCCTGGGGAACCTGATCAAAAGGGGGTGGGCCCGGAAACTCTACCTACCCATCACTCTAGACAATGAGGTGAGCCTTGAAGCCCTGGTAGACACCGGCTCAGACCTCACTCTAATGTCAGCTCAACTCTTTGAAAGACTCAGTGCTAAAGCTAAGAGCGAAGATCAAACTTTTACACCCCAAATGTGTGAGCTGAACGTGCAGTCGTATAGCCAGAACGACCTCCCGCTCGAACAGAGAGCTCCCATGTACCTGACAATTGGTCCTTTGAGTCCTACCCACCCGGTGTACATCTCACAAATGGACACGTACCCCTTTCTGACTGGCAAAGACCTGCTAGACTGCTCTGAGCTTTTATTAGACTTATAAACACCTGGCCGTCTGGGCCCAAGTTCAAGAACCCCGCCCCCTCCGCTCACAGAGGTCACGAGAACTACAACAAAGCCAGACTCCAAAATCACAGAGTTCCCCGGAACTCCAGCAGCCATCCATGGGTACACAGCCTCACCACCAAGTCAAGGTTCAAGTTCGCTACCCTGCACCTTCCAGCTCGCCAAAGACCACGCAATGCCCGCTCAACGATGCGTGACCTAATGCAGAAGGCCTCTAACACAAAAGGCCTCCTCAGAAAGAATTCCTAAAACCCCAATGATTTTGAACTGCAAAACCAGACGACACTGCACGAACACAGTGCAAGACTCTGCTAAAAAGGTCCCTGATCAGCATAGGACATAGAACTTTTAAAAGTAGATGAAAATGTGTGCTCAAAGAGTTGCAAGACTCTGCATTCGTAAAATTAGAATTTTACTGATGTAAAATAATCTTAAATGGACGTGTAAATCTCAACGGCCAACAGACTATGCACGACTCTTTTAAAACAAACAGTTTCTAGATGCTGGTTGAATTAGCACTGCTAAACATTAGGTTTCCTGACAATGAAGAATTACAAGAAACACTAGCTCCAAATAGGGCATACGTCACCTTACCGCCAGAGTGTAGGAAAACCACCTCAGCCTTAAACTACTGTTAACCTACAGGCGTGCATTTGATCTCTGCGATCCAACTAGAACACAACGTGCAATACGCATTTTTGATCGCTGGCTTGTCTAAATGCAGATAAAACGATAGCTGAAATTGACATCTCTACTTTAAGTGAAAGAGTCTTAGATTTCCAACTGATATCAGTAAGTTCAGCCGTAAAGCGTAAGTCTGTGTGACGAAGGAATCTCATTTCAGCAGCCTCTAATCTGTACCGATATCTATTCTGCTTTGGTTAAAAAGAAATCCAAATTGCAGTAAACCTGTGTCTGACAAAGAAAGCTCAGAACAGAATTGTATATATGTAGACCTGGGTGATGCTCCCCTTTCTACAATGTAAAGGCCTTGCAAATTATTGTTAGATTGATGTAATTCACCTAAACTTTAGCTGCATCTACAAGCAGAGAGCTACCTAGCGATCAAAACTGTTTACTCGCTGAAAATTCAGCATTTGTGCATGAGAGGGACGTTACTATAGATGCTTAGACAACCTTTGACTTACAGCAAATATATTTCCTTACTCTGTAAACAAATAGAATTAGTTGTGTAAAGAGAAGAGTTCCATGAGTAAAATTAGCAAATGTCAAAACACATCTGCATTTTACTGAAGGTAACCCCCAGTTCTTGACAGACTTAAAGTATAGGTGCTACCTTTTAACCTGTTAAACATGCATAACTCCTTGAAAGTGCGCAGACATTCTTCAGGTACTGTTGAAGTGTTCTGACATGCTTTGGTTCCCACGACAACAACTTGTCACAGGAAGTGCCAACTCGTGAGGTCACCTTGTAAACAAACCAGCCTAGGTAGCTAAGCTAACTTAACCTAGCATCCAACCAGCTTAGGCTAAGCTAAGCTAACCTAGCATCCAACCAGCTTGGGCTAAGCTAAATAATAACTTCTACAGTAAGCAATTAGCATCATCTACTTGAAGCCTTACTTACAGCTTTGGTTTATACAGTGCAAAGTATTCTAGAATACTTTCTTTGACCCCAGTTAGGATTTCTAATTCTCACTTTCAGATCATTACCGTTATTGTGATCACTTTATTCCCTTTTGTTTTATTATTATTTTTGTTTTGGTTTTATTATTTCATTTCTTTGACTTTGATAATAATAGCAGTCCGCTATTCCCTTGTCTATTCAGTCATCTATATGATTTAATTTCTCTTGTCCAAATGTGGTTCCATTTCCCGTAGGGCCCAGAGAGGAAACAGAGACACCTTTTGTTTGTGATTTTGTTTGTTTTCAACAAATGCACTCATTTTTGTGACCCTGCAACACAAGTAATTAACACAATTACTAGGGCATGACTATAGTCCTACAGATTGATAATAGGCATAATTTGAATAAAAAAGCTGTCCTTTTCCCCTATCCTTCACTTCGTCAAGACGTAGTGAACCATCAGTTAAGTCCAGAGAAATAAGTTAGTCATAAGAACCATCTTAAGTCATTTATTTCATCTCGGCTATGCCCTTTCCAGGAAATACCCTCGAACCCACATATGTCTAAACCTCCTAACATCCACAGCTAAGATTAGGATACAAGACACACTTCACTAGCTAGAGATACATAGAACACCTAGCTTTATTCTACATGCCTAGCGAACCTGTTAAACCGTGGTTCTGAACTTTTAGGGTCATGCATTAGTCTCTCACCACAAGGGTGACAACAATGTCACAGGGCCCTTGCTTAACCTGACCTTAACCTGACCTTAACCTTCCAGCTAGCCAAAGACCAGAACTCCATGAACTCTGAGAGTTGCCACCTCTCATACCCCTCCAACCACCCACGCATGCCGTCTGCACCCACCGAGGACCGGTGCCCCAGACAACCGCAGTTCGCCCTGCACCTGCTGCGTGCAAAGGAAGACATTCAGCGTTCTGCACCTGATGCCACCACTGCGCCACCGCTTGTGGTGCCACAGTGCAAAAAGGGGGGTCTATGCCAATGTAGGCCCATGGCACGCACCATGTGCGGCACATCGCCACACCAGAGACACTTGCAAGACACCGAAGCAAGTGACATACCGGCGGGAAAAGACTGTCCGAGCCAACCGAGGACAACACCTGCTGAGATTTTCCCTCCCCTTCTCTCTCTTTCTCTCTCCCTTTCACGTTTACCAGGATGCTGCTGTGGTTCGCATCCTGTGCCTTCAGCCAACCAGAGGGCAGCCGCAACCGGACATCTCACCAGGTCCGACATCAGGCATCGTCCTAAAAGGAACAACTAGGACTTCTCATCACCAACGGCTGGACCCACACTCAGAGAGTGTATGTGCCCTGATCCTCACAACGTCTACAGAGCATGATACCCCAGCGCAACAACACAATTCAGCTGGGTAGCTGCCCGATTGATAGAGGACTCACTCACTCACACTGAGGCCGATGTTAAACACATGCTCAACCAACTTGAGAAATTGACTGTCACGCTAGCGGAGCCAGGTGGCCACAACCGCCGCTCCCAACGGTTCCTACGAGTTTGCTCGGAGCCGCCACTGCCGTCAGAACTCTGTTTAACACTTGTATGCCCAGCATGAATGCTGTGAACGTGAGTGGGCATGTAGCCGAAAATGCAGACTGAGATTCCACAGATAAAAGAGCAACTCACAACACGGAGTGCGTCCCTACAAGATCATCGACAAGACAAGACACTAAAGGGGACTGTGGTAATCTTTAACATTCAGCGTTCTGCTGATCCTGACAGTAAACTCCATGAAACAGCTGTTTACTGTCTTCTAGAATGACTTTGCTCAAGCTCAGCTGGTAACAGCCCTGAAGGCAGCCTAGCCATGGGTAGAATTCCACTGCACCTGATACCCTTTAGCCTCGTGAAAACCGAGCTGGCTTCCGCCATCACCACGCCAGCTGACTTTCTGCAAACACACCTTGCCTACTCTTCGGGTAGAGCCACCCCACCCTGCGTCAACCACAAGCAGAGAAAAGTGGGGTCTTCTCCTGAACTTACCCACCAGGGTCAAGCCGAATCCACCGGCTCAAGAACATGGTCAATGTCAGATTTTGAGAAGTAACACTCGCATCAAAATCCGCACACGGGCACATTGATCAAAGACACTCACTACCCAAAGACACTCACTCTCTGCCCTAACAAACTTTTCCTCAGAGACAACACTGACGGAATCTGCGGGCCGCAGATCAGCGACACACGCTGCCCCGCTAAAGACAAGCCTCGCACCCAAGTCACCGAGACCCAAGCAGAGATTGTAGGTGACAGGTGGCTCGTTAACACTCCTGTGCACACCGCTGCACTCACTCACGACCAGAATTACACTGCCACCCGTGTCACCTTGCTCAACCCGAGCATTTGAATTCCAGTACCAAAAGGTGCCATCCTTCACCATGACGACCTGGCATCGTACCCTCTTCCAAGTGAAGAGTGCCAGTCAAAACTGGAAATCCCATCCTTCTTCAAGGACCACGACTTCACCCTAGATCCTGAACTGGAACTGCGGGATGCAAGCATCTACAGCCAAGTTCGCGGGACCCTCAGGAAGAGGGTACCATGCCAGAGGCCGCGCTGAACCTCATCAAGCTGAGCCCTCGGCCCTAACAGCCACCTGCTACCCGATCATCATGATTCACCTGTCATCCGTCCATTGCGATGATTTGTCCGATGATGTCCACACCGGGACTTCATCAGACAAAAGGGGGGACTGTAGGGACTGGGCGAGGTGAATCTGAATAACTAAATACATCCTAGCGAAAATCCCAAAGCCTTCAGGCCCAAAAAGCCTGGATGTAAATGAACATATACACACACACACACACACACACTCACAACCACACACGCATCCCCCACAAGTGAAGCCCGCTCAGGACAGAGCGTGGTGTCCAGTTACGAGACATTTTTATGACTGACTGGAATGTCCCAAAGAAGGATCCTAAAGAGAAAGAAACTTATCTTTTTAAAGGACATTTAACCAGATATATTCAATGTGTTTTTATGTGTGTCCATTTGCCCATGCCACATTGGAATGACTATGATTTTATCGTAGCTTAAAGTGAATTATAAATACCTTCATTATGCATTTTTATAAATAACTGTCTATTCCCATAACTTGTACACATAGTTCTGGATACCTCCAGAATGCTTTCGGTGTGATCAATCAGAATACGTACAGTAATATCCAGTAAAATATAGTTTACTATGTTTTCCATCTTTGGAGTGAAAAGAGACCAAAACTAACATCACTGGAGTTCTTAGATAACAGCGTTTACGACCCAAAGGAATGTTCACAGAACTGTGGCTCTCTCCGAATTCTAACCAAGGAGGAGAAATGAATCCTGTATTCATATATATATATATATATGCTATTATATATCCATTTGAGAATTGTATGAACAATGTATCTAAGTTCCCTATTTCATGAGTTGCCTTTTTGTGGTTTGGTCCATGTTTCACGACAACTCTAATGGGATAATGTTTCAAACTTTGCCAACTAATGTTTAACCAAATCCATTTGTGGCAAGTTTGGTCTCGATAAACTCCAATTTTCATTCCCCATTTGTTAATTGACATTACATTTTGCTAAACTTTGTGACACATTAGTATTATAAGAATTGTGAAGATTATTCTCTTAAACACCCAATGAAACTAGAGATTTAATTGCCTGGTTAGAACACAAAGAATCATAAAAATTCCCTCCAAAGGGACAGCTCCTGATTGGACCCTCTTCCAAAAGAAGGCGGAAACGTCAGGTCTTCAAAAGGACTGAATACCAGTTTATCCCCGCTCTTACTTCGCTTGTCCTCGTGTCATAATGTAACGTCTCGCCTCCGGGCGAGCTCTTCGCCTTTCTTTTATTTTGTTTCTAGTTTAGTTTGTGTTTTTCAGTCTTAGATAAGCCTCCGTGTTGAATTCCAATCGTCGAGTGAAAAGAACACCGCATGACATATCTCTTCAGCAAATCCATCTACAGGGGACCTTCAAACGAGCGCGCGCTCGCTTTGAAGGAGAAACACACGCACGTGACCACGTGACGCGCCGGACCGAGAGAGGCACGCGCGTTTCTTCACCAGCCCTGCAAAGATGTAACGTTAACTCCGCGTGATTTCCCCGTAGAGATCTTTATTTCTTTTCTTTGTTAGTCAAAGTTTTGTTTTCCGTAGTCGACTCTGTTCACTTCCACGAAGTGAAACGAACTTAGCCGAACTATTTTCCTTTGGTAATGTTACCCCAAAGACTTTGAACCTCCGTTCAACACGCGCGCCAAGAAGCACCACGTGACGCTTCCTAAAGGACTCCGCTCGCGCAGGAATGCCGCGACACAGAGAGACCCAGAAATTTGTGCAAGTATATCTCTTTATAGAGCTTCTAAGAAGCATTAAGATGATGTTTTCGTGTTGTTACAGACAGGTGACTGTCAGGGTGAATGTTGCCAATGCTCTCTCTCTCTCTCTCTCTCTCACTCCCCCTCTCTCTCTCTCTCACACGTGTATCCATTGACCAAACGCCCCGCGTTGTTGTCATTGTCTGTTAATGTTTGTAAATACATGTATTCCTGTAACGTAGTAAATACATAAGTAGTTCTGCCTTATTAAATTCATTATATTCATTTGATTGATGTACTGCCTCTGCTCATTTTCCAAGTCCCTTAAGTGCCAAAGGTCTAACTTAAGCTTTACAAATTAAAGATACTTTAAAGAGTATTTGGTTTATAGGGCAGAAAACCCAATTCTAGTGGCCACAGAATTGCGTTTCCTGAAATCCTATAAAGTAGGATGATATTGTGGATCCCCACAAATATTATTCTGACAATTGAGCTAATTAATTTTGCCTGTTTTGTAAGACGTGGTCCATGTAATTAATTACAATCAACTTGTGGTTAATTGCAGGGATACACATGCATGCATGCAGGTAAAATGACACATCATCCCTTAGCGGGAGATTTATTAACATGTAAGACTGATCTAATCCAAACATGTATGAATAATTATTAATTACCAATTATTAATTATGATATGCAAATTCCCCCACGGATTAGATCCGCCCCTGAGTCTTTACACACTGCACTTGCTGTCTGAGAGCATTTCACTGGAAATCTGGCTTGGGGGGTTTGTCAGTCTCTCTACAGCAGCAAAAAGAGTGTGGGTGTTGTTTATATTGCTGTTTATAATATTCGAGAAGAAAGTCTGTCTAACTTTGCCTAGTTCCTTATTGAAAGCATGGATTTGTCACAGTGTCTGGTTTATGTTCCCTGGTGTCCACTAGAGGTCCTCCTTCCCCACGGTGTCATTCACTTTTGGAACTGCATTCCCCACAATCCTTGTCTGCGCTCATCACTGTTCATTGCACTCAGCTGTTCCCCATCATGATTGTCTTGTTCTGTGTATAAATACCCTGCCTGTTTAGTGTTTGTTACGGAGTCCTTGTTTTTCATCACCCCACTTCTAAAGTACTGCCTTCTTGCCCGTTTGTATTGTTCTTGTTTATTGTTTTATGTTTTTGGATCGTGTATATGGATTTATGACCCCTGCCTGGACTGGATGTACGATTACGGATTTCCCCAATAAATTCTTACTTGCAATTGGATCTCTCTGTTTCCCGTGTGTGGATCGTGACAGAAGGACTCCGTCATGTCTAGATCCAGCGGTAAGAATTTTCGTGGCTCTTCCCCAGCCATCGAGAGGGGGAATTCTAAGACCGAAGAGGTGCCTCCGCGGATGAACATTTTTCAATGTTTTGCGCAATGGGCCCGTCAAACGGAGGAGATCATGGCGGCCAAATCCACCGAGTCTCCTTCCATCAGGATTGAACAATCATTTGAGGGAACCCGTCTGGCTTGGTTTTCTGGAACCCGTGGTTGTCGCAGGAGAGGAGGTGCTAGAGGTGAGCGCCGGCACCACTCTCCGCTTCGGTCCTTCCTTGACCCTGGGCTGGCGATGTCCAACCCAGAGTTCCATCCACCGCTGGTTCCGTCCAGCCCAGAGCCCTCACCGCTGGCGCCGTCAAGCCTAGAGCCCTCACCGCGGGCGCAGTCCAGCCCAGAGCTCTCACCTCTGGCGGCCTCCAGCCCAGCGCCCTCTCGCTCTCATGGACGGAGGAGGAGGAAGAGACACAGTCCATCTGCCGATCCAGAGACCGTTCACGCTCCGTCTGCCAAGTCAGAGACCGTTCACGCTCCGTCTGCCCAGTCAGAGACCGTTCACGCTCCGTCTGCCCAGTCAGAGACCGTTCACGCTCCGTCTGCCCAGTCAGAGACCGTTCACGCTCCGTCTGCCCAGTCAGAGACTGTTCACGTTCAGTCTGCCCAGTCAGAGACTGTTCACGTCCCGTCTGCCCAGTCAGAGACTATTCATGTCACATCTGCCCAGACAGAGACGGCTCACGCCACGTCTGCCCAGTCGGAGACAGATCGGGAGATGGCCATTCTCGTGGCCGGAGGGGCACTGATCAGCTATTTAGAGCGTCTAGCTCGGATCCTGGAGACGCCATTCAGACCTTTAGTGTCTGCTGTTCCTGAGCCGGAGCCAGTGTCTGCTGTTCCTGAGCCGGAGCCAGTGTCTGCTGTTCCTGAGCCGGAGCCAGTGTCTGCTGTTCCTGAGCCGGAGCCAGTGTCTGCTGTTCCTGAGCCGGAGCCAGTGTTTGTTTCTGTGTTTGTGTCTGTCCTTGTGGCTGTTACTGTTCTGGTGTCTGTTCCTGAGCCGGTGTCTGTTCCTGAGCCGGTGTCTGTTCCTGTGCCATGGCCGTTCGAGGGGTCGTCTCCGCCCTGGCCGCCCGAGGGGACGTCTTCGCCCTGGTCGCCCGAGTGGTTGTCTTCGCCCTGGTCGTCACCGCCATGGCCACCCGAAGGGTCTTCACTGCCCTGGCCGCCCGAGGGGTCGTCTTCGCCCTGGTCGCCCGAGTGGTCGTCTTCGCCCTGGTCGTCACCGCCATGGCTGCCCGAAGGGTCTTCACCGCCATGGCCGCCCGAAGGGTCTTCACCGCCATGGCCGCCCGAGGGGTCTTCACCGCCATGGCCGCCCGAGGGGCCCTGGCCGCCCGAGGGGTCTTCACCGCCCTGGCCGCCCGAGGGGTCTTCACCGCCCTGGCCGCCCGAGGGGTCTTCACCGCCCTGGCCGCCCGAGGGGTCTTCACCGCCCTGGCCGCCCGAGGGGTCTTCACCGCCCTGGCCGCCCGAGGGGTCTTCACCGCCCTGGCCGCCCGAGGCCCGAGGGGTCTTCACCGCCCTGGCCGCCCGAGGGGTCTTCTTCGCCCTGGTCGCCCGAGTGCTCGTCTTCGCCCTGGTCGTCACCGCCATGGCCGCCCGAAGTGTCTTCACCGCCATGGCCGCCCGAAGGGTCTTCACCGCCATGGCCGCCCGAGGGGTCTGCACCGCCCTGCCCGCCCGAGGGGTCTGCACCGCCCTGCCCGCCCGAGGGGTCTGCACCGCCCTGCCCGCCCGAGGGGTCTTCACCGCCCTGGCCGCCCGAGGGGTCTTCACCGCCCTGGCCGCCCGAGGGGTCTTCACCGTCCTGGCCGCCCGAGGGGTCTTCACCTCCCTGGCCGCCCGAGGGGTCTTCACCTCCCTGGCCGCCCGAGGGGTCTTCACCGCCCTGGCCGCCCGAGGGGTCTTCACCGCCCTGGCCGCCCGAGGGGTCTTCACCGCCCTGGCCGCCCGAGGGGTCTTCACCGCCCTGGCCGCCCGAGGGGTCTTCACCGCCCTGGCCGCCCGAGGGGTCATCACCGCCCTGGCCGCCCGAGGGGTCTTCACCGCCCTGGCCGCCCGATGGGCCGTCTGCTTCACCCTGGCCGCCCGATGGGTCGTCTGCTTCGCCCTGGCCGCCCGATGGGTCGTCTGCTTCGCCCTGGCCGCCCGATGGGTCGTCTGCTTCGCCCTGGCCGCCCTATGGGTCGTCTGCTTCGCCCTGGCCGCCCGATGGACTGTCTGCTTCGCCCTGGCCGCCCGATGGACTGTCTGCTTGGCCCTGGCCGCCCGATGGACTGTCTGCTTCGCCCTGGCCGCCCGATGGACTGTCTGCTTCGCCCTGGTCGCCGGCTAAGTCGTTATTTCCCGTTTTTGTTCCCCTGCATGGACCTGGCCCACCATCCCTCCCCCTGATCCTCCGCCATTCCACCTCCCTCCTGAACTCTTGTGGTGTGTGTTAGTTGTCTTGGAGCGTCTGGTAGCCGCTCCGTAGAGGGGGGGTCATGTCACAGTGTCTGGTTTATATTCCCTGGTGTCCACTAGAGGTCCTCCTTCCCCACGGTGTCATTCACTTTTGGAACTGCATTCCCCACAATCCTTGTCTGCGCTCATCACTGTTCATTGCACTCAGCTGTTCCCCATCATGATTGTCTTGTTCTGTGTATAAATACCCTGCCTGTTTAGTGTTTGTTACGGAGTCCTTGTTTTTCATCACCCCACTTCTGAGTACTGCCTTCTTGCCCGTTTGTATTGTTCTTGTTTATTGTTTTATGTTTTTGGATCGTGTATATGGATTTATGACCCCTGCCTGGACTGGATGTACGATTACGGATTTCCCCAATAAATTCTTACTTGCAATTGGATCTCTCTGTTTCCCGTGTGTGGATCGTGACAGGATGCTGTCTTTGTAGATGTTATAATGTTATAAAGTTTTGTCTTCCGCCACATGCGCTCTGCTTTTCTGCATTGTCTTTTCATATTTTGCACTGCTGTTGAGTTTCTCCAAGGTGCTTTTTGTCTGCCATTCTTCTTCCTGACTTTCACAGGAGCAATATCATCAATTACACTCTTAACTTTTGAGGTAAAAGAATCAAGGAGAAAATCAACAGAGTCAGCAGATATGCTTGGTGTTAAAGATATAGCCTTCATAAATAGTACACTAGTGTTCTCATTTAAGCATCTCTTCTTGACAGACACAGATCTAGCTTCAATGGCAGGAGAGATCAATATATCAAAGAAAATACAAAAGTGATCAGACAGTGCTACATCCTTAATAACAATCGATTAAATGTTTAGACCCTTACTGATAAGTAAATCTAGAGTGTGTCCATGATTATGTGTGGGTCCATGTACATGCTGAGTCAGATCAAAAGTTTTTAAAACAGTTTTGATTTCTTTTGCATTATTGGTTTCTGCAATATCTATGTGAATGTTAAAGTCTCCAGCAATGATAAAACAGTCAAACTCTGAGGAAATTGTTGATAACAGTTCTGTAAAGTCCTCAGCAAAGGCTGGAGAGTATTTTGGAGGCCTGTAAACTAGGGCTGAACGATTATGGAAAATAATCTAATTGCGATTTTTTTAACCAATATTGCGATTGCGATTTAATATGCGATTACTTTAAGTTCTTTACCTTCTGTATTAGTCGACAAAGACAAGCAATAAATCATTGTACAGTAGGGATGGGAATCTTTAGGCAGCTCATGATCCGATCTAATTTTTTTCTTATTAATTAATCTTAATAACACTTAAAATATGTATTTAATTACATGTGTAAATATACATACTCATATATATATATATATATATATATATATATATATATTTAAACACATTTAATTAAACCAATTACATGTTAAGAATTTTAAATGGGCTATAAACTAATATAGCTTCAAAATATAAAAGCTAGTAAATAAAGAGGAACAAAAAAAAACGTTACAAGCAATAAACAAAGAGTGCTTTCAGTATTTAAAAGTAGGCTGTCTGAACGTTTTCCATTCAAGAGCTGGAATGATTTCACACTAATGCACATATCTCTTTTGAAATTGTAAATGTGGTTTGTCCTGTTGGTTTAAGATATAACTGACCGTGTTTACATTAATTTCGCGTCAAAAGCATTTTGAGATGCAAGTACGTTTAACCAATGAGTCGCTCACAGCCGCATGCACGAGCGCTCTTCACAAAGCGCGCGTAAGTATTTTAAAATGAAAGCAGCTTTCTCAGTGATTTTCATATTTTTAACATACAAGCCAACTGCATTCCAAAATACATAAATAATGCCTTTGTGGAGCATTTGTAAGGAAAATTCCGGCGGCCAAGACCGCGCACTGCAAGAGTAACATCAAAGCGGCAAAACCTGTGCAATGAAGCCCGCGACTGTCCTTGTAATTCGCTTAAACCCCGAACTTTATGAAAGCTTATTCTTCGGAAGGTTCGAGCGGTGTCGTGTGTGTGTGTGTGTGAGTGAGAGAGAGAGAGAGAGAGAGAGAGAGAGAAATTAGAAGCAAGCAGAATACGGTTGTTTCTAAAGCACGCGCAGCGTCATCACGCAATGACACGCATCTGTTTAAAAACTAAACTCAGACTCGATTCTGAAATTCTCTGAATCGATCCAGAATTGTTGGAGAGAGAATAAATAACACAATATCACATACATAAAAAATAAACTGTTCTTTCCTGTATGCCAGACCTATGCGTAGCGTGCCAAGTTGATGCTTGATCTGCAGACTGCTTTTCTCTCGCGTGTCACGTGACCAGTGTAATCGCAGCTTTTGCGGTTACAAAATCGCATTTCATCATATCGCGATATTATCGCAAATGCAATTAATCGTTCAGCCCTACTGTAAACAATGATAAGTAAAATGCATGGAGCACCTTTTAACACAATACCCAGATATTCGAAAGACGGGTAATTCCCAAATTATATTTGCTTACATTGGTAGACATCTTTAAAAAGAGCAGCTAAACCTCCACCTCTTCTGACAGCTCTGCAGACACTCATAAAAGTAAAGTTAGGAGGGGCTGTTTCATTATGGACTGTTGCACTGCAGCTTTCTTCTAGCCAAGTTTCATTTAGCAACATAAAATCCAGGTTGTATGTGGTTATTAAGTCGTTGACTAGAAGTGATTTATTTTTAAGTGAGCGGATGTTTAAAAGTGCTAACTTAACAGTCTTACTTTTTCTCCCCACAGCAATCTTAGTTTGTTGTGTAATAGGCACCAGATTAGATGGGTTTGCTGTACGGCTTTTGAAGGCCTTAGACTTTCTATCATGTAATCGAACAGCAATAGCGAAAGATACAGGCACACTGGGTTCCCGCTTGTTCTGTAAACATTTGAGAAAGTTACTGTTATCATAGCGGGGACCTGACACATATCACTGAGAGCTGGTATCAGTTATTTTTGGTTCACCTCGAGCCGCTGGAGGAGGGTGTGGGCCCTGGCGCTGTGGCAGAGGCCGAAGAGCTCTCACAGGAGAAGGGGGAGGGCGAGCTGGGCCCGCAGGCTTTAGTGGTTGCGGGGCCTGCCGTTTTTTGGTTGGTATCTGGGGGCTTGCAGAAAAAGAGTGGGATAGTCTAGTTCCAGCATACACCAGTTGTTCCATTTTCTCTGAGAAGCACAGAAGTGGAGATGCTGGAGAGAGGGATAACGTGTCTGGTGAGAGGGGCTGTTGCTCTGGTGTTACTGGAGGCTGTAATATGCTGTGCTGGTTTCCCTGGCTGTTTTCCAGAAAGTCGTCCTTGGGTGCTGAATCTTGGAGCAGTGCTAGTATGTCACAGTCTGTCTGTGGTGAGCTCTGTGGGCAGGGCTCAGCTGAGATTGTGTCCGTGAGCGGAGGTTGTTGTGGCTGAGTGGTGTTTGTCCTTGTGTGATGTGTCAACCGCATGTCCATTCAGGTGCTGAAGTGAAGTCCTGTGGTCATTCATACTGTATCCAGGTGTGTGTGTGCCATTCAGGTTGAGTGGATTGGCACACATTGCAGAAGGATGACGGAGGGAGAAGTAGATATTGTCCTTTAGCACTCTTGAACCAAGTTTGTTTGGGTGGTGGCCATCCTGTTGAAACAGTTGCCTCTGACTCCAGAAAAGATTGAAGTTGTCAATGAAGTTCATTCCTTTTATATTGCAGGTTTTTTGCAGCCATGTATTAAGCCCAAGCAACCGTGAAAACCTGTTTGTTCCTCTTGCTGTGAGTGGTCCACTGATGAATGTTTGAACTTTTAGTCTTTTAAGTGTTTCAAAAAGTTCATTGAAATCCTTCTTAAGGAGTTCCGACTGCTCTTTATGAATATCATTCTTCCCCACATTAATGATGAGTCGATTTGCAGTCTTATGTTTCATCAGAATGTTCTGAAGTTCTCTGTTTACATCAGATGTTGTTGCTTGTGGAAGGCAGCATGTAGTTGTATCCCTGCTATTAATGTTTCTGATTATGGAGTCGCCCACTATCAGAGTCCTGGGCCTGGCTGCACTCTGAGCTGAGTGCCGCTGTCTGCTCGACCTTGAGCCCCAGTTAGCATTAGTGTTAGCTACAGGCTGATTCAGTCTGTGTTCAATCACATTCATCAAATTTGGGGATTCCTCATTCATTAATACTTCAAATCTGTTCTCAAGATGTATAGGCGGTGGTAGGAGACCAGTGTTTGCAATCCTTGTCAGAGCCGTATCTTGGGTAGAGGATGCTACTGCAGCAATATGCGATGCTCGTGACAATCTGATGTCTCGAGTGCCTTTGGGTCTCGCTCCCTGTTTGTGCCATCGATTAATAAGTCGATTGGCTTGTTTCTTTACACTCAGTATGGCCTGTCGAGGAGCACTAGATTCATGGGACTCACCGGCTGTATGCTGAGGGCGTCCATGACGAAGCTCTGTTGTGCGTTCCGTCTGGTTTGGTGGTCCCGCAATTAACTTTGTTTCAAGAACTGCAATCCTTTGTAGAAGTCTGTGGCAGTTAGTGCAGCAAGTAGATTCCAGAGGAGGCATTTTCTTATCCTTATGAATGTCCTAATGGCAGTTGTGTTTTCTCTTCCCTGGAATGTAAGCTTTCAGTGGGAGGCTGGTCGAATAAAAGAATTCTGCTTTTTTTGTAGTAATCCAAGCGTTTGAGCACTGTGCTGATTTGCTGAAGTTAAAATTAGGTGATAAAAGGAGATAAAATATAAAAATATAAAAGCGATAGAGCAAAGCGCGGAGCAGTAAGCGAGAGCGTCCGAACAGTAGCTGAGCAGGAAGTGACTCATTAACGTAACATTACAGAATTCATTAACGTATTGTTAAGGTCAATATAGACTAAAAACCTTAATATTATCCCATTAATCCTATTAATTTCCTGATTCCTCAGCTTCTGGGAATGTCCCCACCAATCTCAAAACCAAACCTACACCCTTGAACTGTGGCAACTATAAATTCAAACACACTCTTGCAGGAACATGAGGGCATATGATATGAGGCCACATTGAGTTTTTTTTTGTTTTTTTTACAACTTACTGCGCATAATAACTTGATAAACTATGGATGGTGTTGCAGTTATGTACACCAGCTAACCATAGACCTTATTTTACTCATACATTGAATGTTTTCTTTATTTGTTGACAAATCACACAACAATTAAATACAAAATAACAATAACAGTAAAAATCAGTAAATAAATAATGATATTAATACTGGAGGGAACCACTGGGGAATCAGTCTTCTGGGTCTTGACGTCATAAACCAGATTATTAACACGTAACGACACATTTAATGATCAGAAACTTCACATTCACAGTGTTCTGAGTCTGAGCAGCTTCACAGAGGCGGAGGAGTTTGTGAATGAGGCAAACGTAAACCATTTAGGCAAGGCAAGGCAAGGCAGGTTTATTTATATAGCACATTTCGTACACAATGGTAATTCAAAGTGCTTTACATAGAAGAAATTAAAATAATCAAAAGAAATCAGAATAATTAAAACAGTTTAGAATAAAAGAAATAGTCAAAAGAAATCAGAATAATTAAAAAGCATAACAGTACAAACAGTCGGACGAACAGTGGTACAGTGCTCATTCAGTAAATGCACAGTTAAACAGATGTGTTTTGAGTCTGGATTTGAATGTGACTACTGTAGGAGCACATCTGATCTCTTCTGGAAGCTGTTCCAGCTGCGGCTGGCATAGTAGCTAAAAGCAGACTCGCCATGCTTAGATTGAACCCTTGGTATTTCTAGCTGGTGTGATCCTAATGATCTGAGTGATCTGTTGGGTTTATATTCAGTGAGCATATCTTGCAATGTATTTAAACTTCCTCTTCATATTTCAGCATAATATTACAAATAATTAAGAACATAGTAAAAATGTTTTACTTCATGCAAAAATAAATATCAACTAAACAATACTAACAGAACTGTGCCTTAGTGGTTTGTTTCTTTTTTTTTTTACAATACATACTCTTTCAAAGCCGATTTACGAGGAATAATGCAACACTTTCATCACTTTATTCACAGGAATGAACTTCAGGAGAAGCTAAAACTGTTTCTCATGCCATATTAAATAGACATTTCGGTTGGTTCTGAAGGCAGTGAAATGTTCTGGACTACTGTACAATATTTTCCATTGGGATCCTTTGGTCATTATCTGCTTGGGAGGAATTATGTTGTCAGAAAGCCTGTCCAAGGAACTAATGTTTGTTTATTGTTTCCTGCACGTTCCGAGATTAGCGACGCACATCGGTAGAAGATGCTGTTGGCAAAGAGTATAGAAGTAACAAGAGGCGAAACTCAATAGAACGTTCCATTGCAACAAACGCGCCCATGCGCAGAGCTGCAGCTCCGCCATCTTGGACTGAACGCAACACAGCTGTCATAGAATTGAACGATACCGGTTCCAATTCAAAAGCGGGTAAGGGAACTAAATAGTAGTTTCTAGTTTTTAATATCTCTATAGCCTAAACTAAAATGGCGTGTTGAATAATGTACAACAAAATAATTCTTATGGATCGGTTTATAATTAAACAATTTCGTCATAGAGTATGAAGCTGTCAAATAGGCTATTTATTTACCCCAATAACTTTTGGGGATAACTCCCGTTTTCATACACAGCACAATTTACAACACCAGTAACAACAGCCCATGTTCCTCATGAAATGATTAACAAATGCATTGAAAAAGCCAAAACACAATGAACAGTGAGTAGGTGAAAGGGACAACACATTAGTCAACAGAGAATATTTCATAGTAATAGAAGATCATCACAAAATGAACAGTAATAAAATTGGTGATGGTAAGAAGATCACATAATTTCTGGCTGCATTACACAACAAATCAAACATTGTGCAAGTAAAGTGCACACATTTACTACAAATAGAATGGCAATGGTAAGTATATTAGCTGTTCTATAGTCTTTCGTTTTATTATAATTTAATTCATCTTGACTGATAAAAACTTTGTACAACACATGTTACATTTGATACAGAAAGAGAGAGTTTATGTACAGATGTAGGCTACAGATGACTTGGCTTTAAAAAATAATTCTGTTGTGCTTCTGTTTGGGCTGTGAGAGTTGTCGATTTTGGGTCCGTAATATATGATGGATTCTGACTATTGAATAGTTTCACCATGTATACAAGAGTGTTTTTGCACTTTTCCTTGTCACACACAACTTCCCTGCACTCACTGTTGTACATCCATGCCGCTATTTACGTATGGAGACGTACGTACGCTGCGCACTTTAACGTTAATAAAAACCTTTTCTACTTTACCTCTCTGGATCTTTGGGGAATCTATGAAATGCTAGTTGATTGGTTGTACACTGGTAGTTGTTGCAGTTGATGAAAGAACACTGTTTTCTTTGTTTCCAATTATTTCCAGACATAATGCTGTACAGTTGTGCTAACGGTAAAACCGTTGGTTCAGTCCAAAATGGCGTCAGCGCGACAGCAGCGCCATCTAACGATTGTTACCAAAACTGCAACGGAGTTTCGCCTCTTGTTACTTCTATACCCTTTGCTGTTGGTTTTGTTCTGTGTAAATGCGTTCATGCAATACATGTAAGTGCATATATATATATATATATATATATATATATATATACTTTATTACTATGTATCGTGCATGTGATTGGCAATTTCTTATGTTTATATTACTTGGATTTGAGTCATCACCAGACACGCGTTTCGCTCCGATATAGCGCGAGTGTTTGTTTACAGCAGTGTATTATGCTGTGTACTCTGTATTTTCGTTAATTTCCATGTGATTAATATTGACAAGGTGGAATATATTTATTGTATTATGTTTGCTGATTTGCTGAGTGGAATTAGTGCAATGAGACGGATATATTATTGTAACTTATTTCTCTTTATTCCTTTCTGTAGAGCATATACAAACACAGATGCATATCCCAAATGCATATTAAAGATTGTAAATAAATACCTGATTATCAAGAATCTCTTCTCCACTCCTGAATTCTTTGATTGGAATCTGATCCAAATTTGGCCGCCTCAATCAGCTGAACTTTCGATTATAGTGGGACTTTGCTACAATGTTCTGTTTTCCTGATCCAACATTTGTGTTTCTTAATGACAGCAAATATAATCAGAGCCAGCAGAACTCCAGAAGCACCGGCAGTCCAACAGACAAAGTCCAAAACCTTATATCTGGAAGGAGGAAGAGAACAGTTTTTAAAAAAATATATTTTTTCTTTCTTTTTTAAACTCACTAGCTACGTTTACATGGACACCTTTTGGTTCAATTGGAATGAAATCAATCTGATTGATGAATCCGAACACGGTGTTTACATGAACGATAAATAAAGTAATCGGGTTGATGTGCGCATTTATGTCACAAGCTTCAAATCGGAATTGATTTTTTTACATGCACACACTTCACGAATACTGACGCTGTTCAAGCATAACTATTCTCCTCTATTGGTTCTTTATTTGATTTGAACAGCAGACTTAATATTTATCCGTCTCTGGTCATGATTTGGAGACAATGAGCATATTAACCGTTTTGCCGCTGCTTATATTGATCACGCAGTAAAACCCCGCGCCCCAAAACCAGTCGTGTGTGTGTGAGAGTCTGAAACAAGCACTGGTGGCCGTTGTCCTGCTCCACTACACACACACTGAGTGAAATGAGGATTTTAGAATAACGGGACACTCATTTATATGACACTTTATTCAACCGCAAGAACGGCTTGTTCTGTGCGTCATACGTCATTTCAACGTCATTGCACATGCGCAATCCTTTCAGTTTCGTTTTTTAATTTGATCAAGTGTTTACATGTTCTCTCGATCGGATTACAAAGGGAATAAACCAGCCCTTTCAATCCGATCGAAATTCCAATCGGATCGATCTCAATCAGATCGATTAAGGTGTTTACAAGGTTTTTTAGTCCGATTGAGCAGTCAATTCTATTATAAGGGTCCATGTAAACGCAGCTACTGTTTAAAGATTGTGTACATCTCTCAATGTCTCCTGTTTTACTTACTATGTTGTTCAGTATCATTAGTTGCGTGATCATCAACTGTTCTCGGTGAGTGTGCACCAGGTTCTGTAGAGAATATCAAAGGTTAATCACACAGTTTAACATTTGCTGTTCAAATCATGATGAATAATCGTTATCTGTCCAAATGTTTTAAATAATAATATTTCTGCTGATCCAGTGATCTTCTCTCACCTGTGACTGTGACTGTGATCACGGCTTCATTATTAGAGTCCAGAACTCTGTATGTTCCAGTGTCAGTGACTGTAAACTTTTTAATAGTCAGATTTCCATCATGATCAGTCAGTCGATCACTGCTGACCCCGTGACCTCTCCTCCAAATCTTCTTCCAGCCTTCACTGGAGTTTCTCTCCACTTTATAAGCGTTGGACAACAGAACATCCAACTTCAGATCCTCTCCTTTCTTCACAGAGATCTCATCTGAGGACAAACAGAGACATTTATCATTATTATAATGGTGTCAAACAATCAAGACATACAAATTTAAACATTTAAAAATCAGCCATTGGAAACCTCGTATTGGAGACGATTGATCTTATATATTATGCGGGACGTGTCCCATTCAGTGTTTCTGACGGTTACAGGCCCTGCAAGACCAACACAATCACTGAAGGAAATCCAGAAAACTCAGTTTTGACTTTACCATGAATATGAAGATGATATTCCCTGATCTGTCGCTCCACTTCTGTCTGATCAGTATTGTAATAGACTCTTAAAATGTATTTCCCAGCGTCACTGTAGATCAGATCCTTGATGATGACGTCACATGATCCTTCTTTAAACACTCTGTAATTTTTACTCTCACATTTTTCATTCGCACAAACAAGGATGGGTTTTGAGAGTCTGTTTAAAACAATATCTGAAATGTCTCCAGCCTCAAATTCACACGACAGAGTGGCGTTTTCTCCTTTCTTCCCCGTCACAGATCGAGGGGTGTTTCCTACAGGAGTGGTTTCTGCAAACACACAGAAACAAACAAAGTATCAATACCTGTACAAGACTAAAACAGGAAAATAAAAAAACAAAACTGGTCAAAAAGTCCAAAATGGCAAAAATACCTATGTATTATAAACACAGTATGTGTCTAAATCCCAGCTGATTATTCACTTTATTCACAGTTAAGACCTGATCCACTTTTAGGACAGTATTGTGTCTTATTGGCCTTTCAGAGCTTCATTCATGAACAGGTGACGATCAGAAAAGCATTACAAAGAAATTTGGCTGCTAAAATACAGCAGTTCTGTAAGGTTCTGTTAACATTCCTGAACTATGTTTATTAATAGATAAACTGAATGATGTCATGTCAGTGATGATGTAATATATGCTGGGTAATTTCCATTATTAACCCACCAATGTCAAGCAAAGTCACTTAGTGCAAAATAGAAACAATCGACTTGATCAACTCTAAGGAGCTGAAAATCAAACATTGTTACAATTTAACAAGAAAAATGATACTGACCGCTATATTTGATAAACAGCAGCAGTAGAAGTAGTTTTGAAAACCTGATTATAAAAACAGAAGAGCTGGTTTATGATACACACACGGGTAGATGACAAATAAGGGTGAAACAGCATTTTTTTTAAACAAAGTTCTAAATTGCTTGAGATTGTATGAATTTGTAAAGTTCAAATACTGTTGTTTTTGAAACTGTTAGAGGTTAGCAGATTTTTTTCTCATTATGTAATTTATTAAGCTTTTCTCACAGCTTCAGGCAAAATATGTCCTGCGGTGTGACATGACATTACTATAAAATTCAAATATTGAAATATTATTAATTTCAAATACAAATCAGGTATGTTTTAAGTTTAAAAAGTATTCTTAAAGAATAATCATTAAAATTCTTTTTTTTTTCTTTTTTTCACAGCTGTTTTTCGATTATAGTCTTTGCTTGTGCCATCTTTTACCACTCACTCCAGTGGAAATATTGTGTAAAATGACAAAAAATATTTGAAAATGTTTTTTTTTTTTTTATATATAGTTATATTATGCAATGTTTTCAAATGCATATAATTATTTAAGCTAGTTAACATAGTAAAAGTCATTTAATTGTGTTTGAAGTGATGTCACACCACAGGACATCCCGTCACACCACAGACGAAATGAGACACTGTATGAACATTTATGGTGAAATTTATTGAATACTTTTGTAACAAAAAAATTCATTTGCATCTCTATTTGAACATTAATGAAAATGCAACATATCAGTACAATCTTATTACTTAGTGTATGAATTTGAACTAAAAACATAGTGAACAAGACATACTGAATAATTAACATTTTGGAGTCGTCAAATCAGACCCAGTCATAAAGCCCATTCATTTCTATTTTTAACTTAAAAGACTAAACAAATATCTTGTTTCTCAAGAGAAAGTCATTAAAATCATGCTAAAATAATTAAAAGCATGTTCAAATCATCAATTCAGCTCTTTGAACAAAGATTCCAGTGAACAAGAGAAATTTGACATTCTGGAGTCGTCACTAACAAAAGATCAGACCATAAACATGATAAGCTGTTAGAGCCCATCCATCCATCTTCTTCCGCTTATCCGGGGCCGGGTCGCGGGGGCAGCAGTCTAAGCAGAGATGCCCAGACTTCCCTCTCCCTAGACACTTCCTCCAGCTCTTCCGGGGGGACACCGAGGCGTTCCCAGGCCAGCCGGGAGACATAGTCCCTCCAGCGTGTCCTAGGTCTTCCCCGGGGTCTCCTCCCGGAGGGACGCACCCGGAACACCTCCCCGGGAAGGCGTCCAGGAGGCATCCGGAACAGATGCCCGAGCCACCTCAGCTGACCCCTCTCGATGTGGAGGAGCAGCGGCTCTACACTGAGTTCCTCCCGAGTGACCGAGCTTCTCACCCTATCTCTAAGAGATCGTCCAGCCACCCTGCGGAGAAAGCTCATTTCGGCCGCCTGTATCCGGGATCTTGTCCTTTCGGTCATGACCCAAAGCTCATGACCATAGGTGAGAGTAGGAACGTAGATCGATCAGTAAATCGAGAGCTTTGCCTTGCTGCTCAGCTCTTTCTTCACCACGACAGACCGTTACATCGACCGCATTACTGCAGAAGCTGCACCGATCCGTCTGTCAATCTCCCGTTCCATCCTTCCCTCACTCGTGAACAAGACCCCAAGATACTTGAACTCCTCCACTTGAGGCAGGAACTCTCCTCCAACCTGAAGTGGGCAAGCCAACCTTTTCCGACTGAGGACCATGGCCTCGGATTTGGAGGTGCTGATACTCATCCCAGCCGCTTCACACTCGGCTCCAAACCGTCCCAGTTTTGTCCTCTTTCTTTGCTCATGCCTAAAAACTGACAAAAATCACTTTAAAAACAATGATCAGTGACTGTTAACATACACATACAACAAACAAATGAAGACAGATATATATATATTTATGTTTAATATATGTATAATATAGGTATATTATGTATAATGAAGACAGATATATATTTATGTTTAATATATGTATAATGTAGGTACATTATATATAGTATTTACAATATTTGTTTAATATATATAGAGAGACAGAGATATATTTATATTTATGTTTAATATTGCGAACATAACAGACGAGAAATCTAGCTAGATGTCTGACTTAATTATGTCACACTACAGGACGGGCTGTCACACCACAGGACTTTTCACCTTTGCAGCCATTTTGAGTCATTGCTATACAAGACTGACCTTGGGCATTACAGTAACTGAATAAGTTCATTGTTTTAAACCTGAATATGACTCTTTTCTAAAAATGTTTTTCTTTTTTCTTGAACTAGATCAGTCACACCACAGGACTATCAAAAATGGACACGTTCATGGTCTGACAGAAATGATGAAATTTATCAAATTAATAAGAGATTAACACTCACCTTTTAACCTCCTTAGCACATCCAAACATCTGGGGGACTTCCTGGTAGGGGGCTTGACTAAAGAACCCCTATGGCTGTCCATGAAAAAAATGCTGAAAAAATTTTTGCTGTCCAAAAATCTAATATCCTATGTCACACTGCAGGACATCGTTTGTGTTTCAAAACTAAATGTACTGTAAATATTATTTTAGTACTTTTTAGCATTTTGAAAACTTAAGTTAATTAAGTAAATACATACAAAATAATGCCTAGGCATTTATTAGCTGCTCCAAACATATCTGCTTTATTTTACTAACAGGGCTCTCAAGTCTCACGCATTGGGCGTGAGACACACGCATTTCAACCCGTTCACACGCCACACCTTGTATTTCTCACGCAGAGGAGTAAGGGAACTTGTCCCGCTATACAATTAATGGACGAGGCGCAGACAAACGGAGGGAAGTTCTCTGCCGAGTTCATAGCATCTGTCTCGATGGTCTCGAGTTATACAGAGTTTAATGCCAGCTACCAGCCAATCAGAAATTAGAATTAGTTGTTTCCGGGTAAATTATGTGTTCTCCCGCTGCAAGCACGTTCGTTACTAGACAACACGCGCACACACGGAGTGGAAGTTGAACGAGCAAGATCTGATGAATAAATGCGGTTTGCGGACCTCTTCATTTATTTTAATTTTTTTTAGCATTTTGATTTTACGATTCCTGGACGAAATCTCTTGCCTGTGATCAAAGACAGTGAGAGCTGATGTTGAGGAGTATAGCCAAATTCGTGCTAAATTATTTTTGATGCATTCAAAAACTCTCCAACTGCCTTTAAAGGGGTCATCGAATGCAAAATACACTTTTTTATGGTGTTTGCATATAAATGTGTCTTTGCAGTGTGTGGACACAACCACCATGCAATGAAAAAAATCCATTCACTTTTTTTTAATCCTCAAAAAGCCAAAAAGTTGTTGCTCATTATAATTTAAAGAGACATGCACCGAAACGGTAACCTGGTTCTACCAGACTCTCGTACATTTCATTTGTACAGAGAGTCTGGCACCGCTCCATTGACAAGCGTTAACTTCCTTGTAGGCGGGTATTCAATTGAAGTCTAAAACTATTGGATCTGCCCAGAGTCACTCTATCTGCCATAACCAATCGCTAACGTTTGGTCGTGACATATGTCTTTTCCCGAACCCCGTGGGAGGATGGCCATAAACACGAAACTAAGCAAAGATTGTTCTTGCTCCGGCTTTAACTTCTTGATATTCGGCAGCGTTGCCAGAGGGGAAAAATATATTATGGTTAGTTATATATAAGGGGGGATATTGTGGGGGGGGGGGGGGGGGGGGGGGGGGGGGGGTTTATATTTTTTTTTTTTGTTTTTTTTTGTGTATTTGGGGGGTTTTTTGTTTTTTTTTTTTTTTTTGGGGTTTTTTTTGGGGGGGTGTTGTTTGTGTGTTTTTTTTTTGGTTGGGGGGTGGGGGGGGGGGGGGGGGGGGTTGGGGGGAGCGGGGTGGGGGGGGGGGGGGGGGGGGTGGGGGGGGTGGGGGTGGGGGGGGGGGGTGAGGGGGGGGGGGGGGGGTGGGGGAGGGGGCGGGGGGGGGGGCGGGGGGGGCGGGGGGGAGGGGGGGGGGGGGTGGGGGGGGGAGGGGTGGGGGGGGGGGTGGGGGGGGGGGGGGGGGGGGGCGGTGGGGGGGGGTGTCGGGGGGGATGGGGGGGGGGGGTGGGGGGGGGGGGGGGGGGGGGGGTGGGGGGGGGGGGGGGGGGGGGGGATGGAATGAGATGTGGGAGTGGGTGATTAGATTTTGTTAATATGATATGATTAGATGAGGAGTAATAGAATGAGGAAGTGGAAAGTTTTTTGTGAGTTTTTAATTTGATATAGATTGAAATGGTGTAGTGGTTTTGTTTGTAGTTGATTATAATAATAAGTTTAAATAGGGTTGTAGGGGTGTTTTTTTGGGGTTATAGTACTAGTTTTGTTTTAATTTGTGGGTATATAGGTATGTTTATAAAATTTTGATGTATTAGTGGTTTAGATCCGAGAACCCTTTTTTACCTTTGGTCTTGACATGCATGCTCAGGGCAAGTTATGACACAATGTTATGTACATTGAGCACTGATGTTCAGTTGGCTTGTTTGGGGTCAAATTTATTTTTTATTTTTCAATAAATTTGTATTTTTTAAATATAACTTTATTTTATTTGGATGAATTTGTCTTTTATCAGATTTACCAATTGTTATAATTTCCATTTGTGCTGGTCAATTATGAACAATAGGCAAAATTGAACTGCTAGCAAAACTTGAAGCGAATTTGGTTGGGTCGAGGGACCGCTGCTGCAAATATTTGGGTGGCTCCTCCCCTAACAGATCTCACTCTAAACTTTTGCTAAAACTTGAGAGCCCTGTTACTAATATTTACATTTGATGAGTCATCAATGTTACAGTCACACCACAGGACATTTTGCTATTCACCTTGAAATATGAACAACACCAAATACATTGTACGTCCCAAAATCATAATATTGAAATAAAATGATGTTCTATGCCCCACTGGCATGTGTTGTTTTAGTTGAGAAATGCAGTTCAGTAAACATTTACACTTAATTACAGAAAAAACATGCGTCACGTCATCTGCCCACACACAAACAGGGATAAAACGCTTTCCTGAATGGTAAAATATTACTAAACAATGACTTTAATTTTCTGTGATCCACAGCAAACAACAGGCTTTAGAAATTCACTAGCAATCTAATACTTATCTCTATAAACATCATTATAATAGCAACAATTGATTCCGCATTCCGATTTATTTCCGCGTCACTATATTAGAATTAAACAAACAGAAACACAACTATTGGTTAGCTAAAGTAACAAGCTGGATTTATATTTAAAAACCTACATGGTTCTGCAGGAACTGTATCTTCACTTCATGCGTCGACAGATTGTAGGCTAATCCACAGCTCGTTCAGTGAGATGAAACACAATCAAAAGTGTCCCATTCATTCTCCAGTGTCCCATCGGGAGAATTCCCCGGGAATTCCAGATCATAAATTGTGCCAGTTGACATGGACGCGGAAATTCGTTGTTTATTTTCAATGAGAGGCAAAACGCAGGTGACATTTCTTTCATACTTTAGACTATATACAGTAAAACTCATTTATATATATATATTTTTTTTTTCAGAAAGTAAAAAAATAAGCAGGAACAAACTATATCTACATATCCTATATTGGATATTAACATCCAATAGTGTAAATCGCGGCAGCAGCTTCAGGTTGGTAGTCCAAGGCATTGTTGTTTATCTTTACTTCCGGGGTTCTTCCCACCGGAGCCTCGCTTTCGATTTCAAAATAACGGCTGCGTGAAATAAGCGTACGTGTCAGTACAAATCGACTGTCTCTTTCCTGTACAGACACTTATAAAGCTGATGCACGTATTTGAGCACTCTGATGTTGTATAGCCATATAGCTATGCTTCGTGATTTTATATTTGTATGTTACAGTCACTCACTGTGCGGCTTTTGTCCACACGGCTACTGTTCAGTGTTTTCTTTCCATTTACTAACATTTTTTTTTTCATGTAAGCCTATAACCTGTAGGCTATTACATTATCATATATTCTGCCATATAAACTATATAAAAAACATAAAAATAATTAGGGCATCATTTGCCTCCAACTCTGTTGGTATTAATTATAATTGTTATAATTATTGTTGTTGTTACATTTAATTTATTGCCACACTTTAATATGTAAATTATATAATCAGAAAACTAAACAGATTCAGCATTGTCATTATTTTATTTGTGCTTAATGGGTGCTGTTGTAAATTTTTCCTCCCACAAGATGGCGCTGTTTTAGACACTCAATGCTTCAAATCTTTTCCCCAAACAGAGAAAAGCTTTAAAAAAAAATAAGAGGCTTCATTTCTCCATCCCTAGTGTAAAGTAAAGTGGGCAAAACCAAAACTGAACGTAACCCACAAATGTAGCACTTCCTGAAATTGAAATTTATATCAAAGATATACATCTAATACATCAAGTAGGCCTATCATTTTCAACAGCCCCTATAAACCAGTTCATAGTTTCAGTTTCAAGTTTTTTTAATAACACATTTGTATTGCCTTGTGAGGAGGCAATACAACACATAACACATTTGTATTTGTATTGTCGTGGTGAGGAGGGGTTGCGGTTCGGTGGGCTTGGGATCTCGACACTGCTTTTTGCGGATGATGTGGTCCTGATGGCATCATCGGTCCGTGACCTTCAGCTCTCGCTGGATCGGTTCGCAGCAGAGTGTGAAGCGGCTGGGATGAGGATTAGCACCTCTAAATCTGAGGCCATGGTTCTCAGCAGGAAACCGGTGGAGGGACAACTCCAGGTAGGGAATGAGTCCTTACCCCAAGTGAAGGAGTTCTCTGGGTCTTGTTCACGAGTGAGGGGAGACTGGAGCAGGAGATCGGCCGGAGATTGGCCGGATTGGCCCTATGGAGGTGTTCCAGGCACGTCTAGCTGGGAGGAGACCTCGGGGAAGACACAGGACTAGCTGGAGAGATTATATCTCCATACTGGCCTGGGAACGCCTCGGGATCCCCCAGTCAGAGCTGGTTAATGTGGCTCGGGAAAGAGAAGTTTGGGCTCCCCTGCTGGAGCTGCGGCCCCCGCGACCCGACCCCGGATAAGAGGATGAAGATGGATGGATGGATGGATGGATGGACATTTGTATTGTAAAAACAAAGCTTTTGAATTGCATATATGAGCTATTAAAGACTGATGTATTAATATGATACTCAACCAAAAAAACACATATATACAAGTTTGCATGTTTTTTGTAAACACAAACTTCAGGCTTTTATGGCTCATATATGCATACTCAATGATAAATCAATGATAATTGAGAGAGAGACAAATAATGTGTAATGGAGTTTAAATAATGATGTTAAATTCATGCATAAATTGGGAAAAACACACCATTGGCTGTTGGGTCACTGCATTTGTGTGCGTGATATTGCGGGTCTCACATCTCTCAGTGTTGGTAAGTCTCATCAATAATCGCTGCGTCTTATAAATGGAGTTTAGATTGTTTTCAAGTGCAACGTTGGACTTTTATACTACACACACGTTTACTTCATTTGTCTGTCAGTTCCTAGTTCTGTCCCTCTAGTCAAATATCTGTTATTTGCGATGATAAAGTGTGTGTGTTAATCTGCTTGTGAACTCCAAACTCTGTTTCTTCATTTAAGACTTCTGAGCAACGTTGATGGCCTGTACTTTTACCAGCTTTTGCTCATGTTTGTCCCTGGCCCAGTAAAGTGCAATCTTGAGTGACCGTCCTCCTGCTCTCCACACAAACACAGTCACAAATGTTCCCCAAAAAGCCTGTTTGTCAAATTTGACATTAACATGAAAAAATTTAAACAAAAAAATAAAAATAATTAACAATAAAATTGAATGTATGAATAATCAAGTGAACACTAGTTGCTTCAGTCCAGTAAATGCTTATCTTACACATTTACTTTATTAAATTCATTAAAGATTTCAGAGCAAAAAAAAAAAAAAGACTTGATAAAAAAGTATGAACTATCAATCAGAGGACAGAAGGCATGAAGTAGATTGTGTACAACAGCTTTTTCAGCAAAGTTTTGGTCGTATTGATAATTTATAGCTGAGCTAGGAGCGACGGATACTGGGAGATACAAACATTTACAGGCAGATTATAAAAAATATAAAAATTAAATTCATAAAATTTCAACATAAACGTAATAAACGAACACTTAATAACTATATAAACATGTAAGTCCCCTCCAAATATAGTAACTATGTGAAATATATCAAAATGTATCCTAAATTCTTCTAATCAAACTTGTTTTCTTGAGATATTCAAATAAAGCTGTGGTCACTTTTGAATTATTGTTCAGTAATATTCCTTTTTATTTCTACAGCCTAAATCTCTTCTATGAGCTGAGAAGTTTCTTTATTAAAGCACATCTGAGAAGAACATGTTTGACTGTCTCTGGTAATAAATCACAATTGCATCACAATCTGAATCACAGAATCACAATCTGTTGCTGCACAATTATGTATTATAAACTACTCTCAAATGTCCTACTTTATTTATTTCATAAAAAATGTTTTCCCTTTCCTTCGTCCACAAATCTTTCCATCTATTTTTAATTATCTTTTAAATGAACCCCTATTCTCGTCTATAAAGTGTCATGTTACACCACTGTTTAAAAACCTTAATATAGTCTTGATGATCTAGCACCTATCTGTTCTGTATATGATAGATAGACCTATGCAAATTCACATGTGTGTGTGTGTGTGTGTGTGTGTGTGTGTGTGTGTGTGTGTGTGTGTTTGTGTGTGTGTGTGTAAAGTATGAAGAGAAAGCTGGAAATAGTCATGTTGCTCACCTTACTGCTTGCGTAATATTTATTTAGCCTACACAATATAACAATATTGATAAGAGCAATGGAGAGCTGTGCATGAGCACGCGGCTGGATTTCGGCTGGGATTGAAAATAGACTATTATTTTCTGAATTAGGATGTTTGTTGATGTAAAAATCTTGATCACATTATAATTGGACCTCAGAGAACATTATAAAAAAAAAATTTTTTAAAGTGGTTCATGACTCCTTTAAGGGAGCATCTTCATTCTCTTCTCCTTTTTTCAGTTATTTAAAACATGATTTTAAGTCTTACTAATGTTTTTATTCTATTAGCCTTAGTTAATTTGCTTAGATTATTTGTTTATTTGCTCTTTTGAGTCAGCAAGTCTGATTGTTACCAGCCTCACCGCATATTTTGTGGTTTTCTTTGCAGTATCATAATGCAGTCAGTCAGGAAACCATTATTGTTCTTTGCACGACATTGATGTGAAACTTTTATTCTTCTCTAGATTGTCACGGCAGATCTGACATGACTGAATATATACAGCTGTGTTTGAACAGGTTTAGCTTTGGTGATGATCAGATTTTTCTGCCAGAAATTGCACACAAAAACATATAATTATTATTTTGCTGTTTATTTGATCAGATCTCTCAGTAATACATTTATCATTGAAGACATCTGTTGATATTTTTATTTAATCATGAATTATGTGTCATAAAATAGTTTGCATTTATATTTTCTCTTGAAAACCGCTTTAAAGCTCATAGATAAATATATAATGTATAAAGATATACAACCTAATGATATTCAAGAATGTTTGCTGTTCTTTTTGAGCTCACTCTTTACATGTAAAAACTGCAGTTATGTAAATCATAACACTTGAACTCTAAACTTTGAATATTGTTTAAATATGCTGAACTAATAAACACTGCATTAAAGGCAGAAGAAGTGATTTGATATTTAACTGAATATTATTGACAAGCACAAATAAACCACACAAACCTAAATAATAACCACAACCATTAAAGACTGTTTTGTTGTTTATAAACTGGCTAGATTCACCACATCATCTCAGTTTCTCTGAATTGGAAGTGAAATCAGGCCAACAGGAAAAGCCACAGTTTGCTATTTTAATTTGTGGCAACTACAGCAATGCTTATTTAACTGGCAATGTGAAGCTCAGGGACAGGCCTATATTGAGTTAGATTGTAAAATAAAGCAGAAATAGATGTTATTCAGCTGATGTTTGGTCCATCAGAGCTCCATGTTTCGCTGCTTTCAAGCCTTTCTGCCAACCACGATGGTAAATGATTCCTCCTGCGACGACTGTAGTCAGAAAAAACACAAACACAGCCAGTCCAACACCAGCGAACATCAACACGCGCTCTGTCTGGGTCACTCCATCTACAGAGACAGAAGAGTTACTCACATTCATATATAACCATACAGTATTAACTCATAACTTAGAATTAGTGCTGAATCTCTAGTTGTCACTATGAAAAATTAACATCCAAGATAAAGACCAACATGTTACCTGTGATGTCAACAACGGCTTCTGGCTCTTCTGTTACGTCAACAACATATTTTGGCTCTTCTGTTACAAAAAGACCTGTAAATATGATCAGTTTATCAAACAAACACACAAAAAACTGTTTTAGATGTTAGTTGTATGGGAGAGTGGGTTAAGAAGAGCTTCTGTCCCAGAGTGTCGGCCCAGATCCGGCCCACATCCGGTACGTGTGGAATCCATGTGTACCAGATCTGGGCCGACAGTTTTTAAATTTAAGTTGTCCTTTGTGCAATATAAATTGTGCGTAATGACATATCAGGGCCTTTAGCATTTTCCAAGTCAAGAAAAAAAAAAACAATTCAGCTTGTTCAAACTTTTGATTAGCAGTGCGTTTGTGATTTTTAAAAATTATCTGATATCCAGTTTATACTATATATACATACTAAAAAAATTTAATCAAATTAAGTAAGATCTTTATTAACCATAAATATGATGGAAAAAACTGAAATCTGGTACCTTCAATCTCCAGTCTGATGGGTTTTTCGAATTGCATCTCTGGAGCGTCAGACGTTACTCCACAGAAATAAAGTCCTGAATCTGATTCTGATACTCCAGAAATAGTTAAAGAGACTCTGGTGATCCAACTGTCTGCTGTCATTTTCATACGAGTACGGTTCTGATTGTAGTTGATCAGGAGTTTTCTTCCGGTTTTGTCTTTCTCTGCAGAAATCAGTGTATTGAGTTGTTCAGAATTGAGGTGAAACCAGGCGATTTCATATCGGCCTATCATGCTGCAGTTCAGAGTGATGTTTTCTCCAATCTGAACTCTCACATCAGAAGATCCTCCAACTGACAAATCTAGAGAGACATTTAAAAATCACATCCTTTTAGACTATAGCTATTGTATTTGAGGTTGATATTTTAATTTCATGAATGTTTGAAAAATAGTATATTTACCACTGGATGTGATTTGCATAATCCAACAAGAAAATACACAGAAGAAGAAAATGACTTTCTCCATTGTGTCTGTTGTTCATTAACTGGGTCGATCAAACTAAGTTCAGCTCAATGCAGAGTCACTGAAACCACAGTTTCCACTTCCTTTCCAGAGAAACACAAAGCATTGAATAATATAGTCTCAAATCAGTTTAAGTGTTTCATCCTCACTTTTATTTATTTATTGCATTAAACCTCTATATAATGTAAATCCCCATGATAACCTGATGTAGTTTAAACTGAATGTGGTCAATTAGCTTAGATACATGGCCAACAAAACTTGGCTAAGTGTGTTGATTTGTAAGTCCAAACATAAATATTCCAGGTCGAACAGCTTTAAGGACATGCTTTTGTTTTTGAAATAATCAATTTCAACCATATTAAAAGAGAATTTTTAAAAGATTTACAAATATAAATCATTTCTCTTCCTGTTTTTCATGTCATAACATGAGTTTGACTGTATACTGTAACTTTACACAGATCACTTTATCATATCAGTCTCGTGTAACATGTAATTTTTAAGTGTTCTTTAAACTTTTAGAACTTTTTGCGTATTTTTTATTGTTTTCTCTGTAAACTGAGAAAGTCCATCTCTTTGAAGGTAATGAAAATCAGGAAGCTTACGCTGCAAGTTAAAA
The DNA here is from genome assembly GCA_030770095.1 of Gila robusta. NCBI lineage: Eukaryota > Metazoa > Chordata > Actinopteri > Cypriniformes > Leuciscidae > Gila > Gila robusta. Next base: position 164,352 of record JAVALU010002209.1, read on the forward strand.
AAAAAAAGTCACAGTCACTTTAGCTTTCAACACCATCAATGATAAAGGAAACATTCTCAAAACATTGAAAGAAAATTTTCTTATGTTTAATAGACATATCGTCAAGTCCTACTCTTGTTCAACTTCCAAAGGACACAAGGACAACTCAAATTTCCAAATCAATCACTTTTATTTTTCTTTTGGCTTTTCAGTTGATTGGTCTGTTCAGCAAATTAGGTTGTAAACATTTAAAGACAGAGGTAACACTTTACAATAACAGGGCATGAATAATCATGTACTAATAGACCCCTTTTCAGTTGGTAAACATGAGACGTTTTTTGGTGGGCGGAGCTTAGGTGGTTGCAGAACGATCACTCTGGCCGCTTCCCTAACGTTAGTTTGCAAGTTTTGTTTGCTTGTTTTTTAACAATGACTGGAGAAAATCCAATTTTATCTTAATGTGCAAGGTCACTCACTGTCCAGGACCGCGATTGTTATGTGCAAAAGTTAATTTTAACGGACGGAACCAGATTGGCTGACCCACGTACACACTCACTCAATGGATGGACGATCTGACAGGATTAACGTTAACGCTAGGCTACCTCCGGTTGATTGGCCTGACTTCTACACCTATCCAATAGAGAAACCGAGCGTAAAGAGTAACTGATGGCATATAAATCTTTAGATGCCTATAACTATGTGATGAATGGTCATGTACAAGACTTGCGTGGTACGATCCGCAGTTCCCTGAGAGAGGTCTCTCCTATTGCGTAAGTAGCTTACGCTATGGGAAAACTCCTTTTCTCGAGAATATTGAAGTCTTTATGTAAAACGCATTGCAGCTGCACAGCTGACAGCAATGAACGAAGGCAGCTCGGTCATTGGCTGTGCTGCGGCAACTTGCTCGAACCAATGACGGGGCGACTCTGAATGCGCGACCAATGAGCGCGCTTCGCGCTCGCGCGCGTCAGAGCCCGCCAAGATGGGCGTGGCCAAGAGCTATATATTGGGCGCCCCGTCATGAGAGTTCTTTAGATTTAATCTCCTTCAGCGAACACCTTTCTTCGCTGAATCCTCCGGATTATTGAAGCTTCGCCGTCGAAAAGCATACCAGCGGGATTGCTACGAGGACGCCGGCATCTTCAGCCGCCTTCGACGCCATCCTACTGAGCCATCCGGCGCGCTACACGCAAGTATTTTACATCTGTTCGCCCCGCGACACTTGTAAAAGAGCAATTTTTCTGAGGCGTTGTTGCAAATGCCTTCCTGCGCGTCGTGCAGAGACCTTCTCCCGGACGGGGATCGTCACATCATCTGCGCTCGCTGCCTGGGCCGGGACCACGCAGAAGCTGCTTTGACCAAGGGCGGATGCCCGGAATGTGACGACCTGGGTCTCTCTGCACTACGGGCTCGCCTCGCCGCTTTCGCCGTGAGCGAGCCCATCGCCGCCACCCCTCTGTTTGAGCCGCGCACTAAGAAAAAGCGCCGCTCACAGAGGCTTCCTGAACCTGAGCTCAGTGACGTCACGCCGAGCCAGTCTCCGCGTGCTTCACCGCCGCTCTTGCCTTCCCCACCGCCGGTTCAGTTCACCCAGCCGGACCCACACCCCTCTAGCAGAGCGGTGGGCCTTGTGACTTTCGGCGCGTCCGAGGACGACGGGGGAGTGGATGACAGCTTGTCCATCGACGCTGCATCGGACGACTGGCCGGGCTCCACTCTCGACCCCGCCCCGTCGACGCTAGCTAGCACGTGCGGGGGCTCCACCATGGATACCGAGATTGTCCGTGTCCTCTCTAAGGCCGTGAAAGACCTCGGGCTCGATTGGTCTTCTCCCGAAGAACCAACCCGGAGCCGACTGGATGAGTGGTTTCTGTAGGGGCGCCAGCAGGCCCCTCGGCAAAGGCCTTCTCCCTTCTTCCCGGAAGTTCACGATGAACTCACCAAATCGTGGAAAGCCCCCCACTCTGCGCGCCTAAAGCCTTCTTTTTCTTCTTCGCTCTCCTCTGTGGACGGCGCGAAGGAAAGAGGCTACGAGGGAACACCGCCCCTCGAGGAGGCCGTGGCCAATCATCTCTGCCCGCCCTCCACCGCTGGATGGAAAGCCAAAGCTTCCCACCCCTCGAAGCCCTGCCGCACTACTTCTGCTCTCGCCGGTCGCGCCTACGCCGCCGCCGGCCAAGCTGCATCAGCGCTTCACTCAATGGCGGTACTTCAAGTGTTCCAAGCCAAGCTTCTCCGCTCTATGGACGAGTCTGGCCCCGAACCCGAAGCCTTTAGGGACCTACGCAGCGCAACTGATATAGCTCTGCGAGCCACGAAGGCCACCGCCCAGTCTATCGGCTGTGCCATGGCTAATTTGACTGTTCTCGAGCGCCATCTGTGGCTAACTCTGACGGAGATGAAGGACGCGGATAAGGCGCCATTTCTCGACGCGCCTATCTCCACCAGCGGGCTGTTTGGACCGGCGGTCAAGGGTTTCGCCGAACGCTTCACTGAGGCCCAGAACGCTTCACAAGCTATGCGTCATTTCCTGCCCAAGCGCTCTAGCTCGTCACAGAGCAGACAGAGACCGCCACAGCCGCAGCGGGCTAGAACAGCTCCCACCGCCTCTCAGCCCGCCACTCAGGCTGACGCTCGACGCCGCTCTCGCTCTCACAACCGCAAGCCGCCTCCTGAGCGACGGGGTCCTCGGCCCAAGATTGTGCTGAACCCTGAGCCTCGAAAGCCGTCCTAGCCACAAGAATGAGAAGAGAGAGTGCGTGTCTCGCAAAAGCCGGACCACTCTCTCTGCAAAAGCTCAAACATTACCCAGTCCCCTTACAGGCGGCTGGATATGTCCATACAGCAGTCAATGGGCCAGTCACAGAGCTCGCTCACCTGCAAACAAACGCCGTTTTTACGGCGACGCACAGAAAACACAAAAAGAGTCTTTTTCTGCCTGTGTCACTAAGGGTTCACATGTCCACAAAGTGTACATTCCCAGATACTGTCAAAACAGTGCCAAATTCATTCCCAGCTCAGGCTGCGCGCCCCATGAATGTAGATCACGTGCCTACGGTCATGTACGCACCACTACACACAAGCACTGTTCACACAGTTATAAATCCATCCCCAGTAAAAGCGGGAGACATTATAAAAGTGATGCGTGTGCCTACCACTGTTTATGCACCCCCACTTATAAACACTGTCCTTACAGTGTCAAACACAACCCCAGCTCAGGCTGCGAGTTTTACAGACACAGCGCGCGCTGTTGTAATCACACACGCGCCCATTCATTCAGCTGCTCAGCGCGCGCCCGCGCCTCTGAGAGCTATGAGCTCAGGCGATTCGCCGGCCGGGTCCCTACGTCACAGCGGCCCGCCCCTAGCCTGTATTCAGCCCATATCTGTACATGCAGCGGCATGGGAAAACATTCCAGATATGCCGAAATGGGTATTGAATATAATAAAGCACGGATACTCGCTCCAGTTCGCTCGCAGACCACCACGTTTTACGACTGTGGTCGAGACGGAAGTGAGAAAGGAGTGTTCACATGTTCTACGCATCGAGGTGCGCAAACTAATAGAAAAGGGCGCTGTGGAAACTGTTCCCCCCTCTCTGAGCGAGGCAGGTTTTTACAGCCGCTACTTTCTCGTCCCGAAAAAGGATGGCGGTCTCCGCCCCATCCTAGATCTCAGACACCTGAACAAAGCACTAATGATTCGCTCGTTCAGAATGTTAACAACCAAGCATATCCTCGCGCAAGTACGCCCAGGAGATTGGTTTCTCTCAGTGGATCTGAAAGATGCTTACTTTCACATTCCAATAGCGCCTCATCACAGGCCGTTTCTGAGATTCGCTTTCGAGGGACAGTCATACCAGTACACAGTACTTCCGTTCGGCCTGTCCCTGGCTCCCCGTACATTCACGAAATGTATGGATGCAGCACTTTCCCCCCTAAGGCGAAGGGGAGTGCGAATAGTGAATTATCTCGACGATTGGCTGGTTCTAGCATAATCAGAGAGTCAGTTAATAACACACAGATCTTGGATTATCAGCCATTTGGAATGCCTGGGTCTAAGAATCAATTTTGCAAAAAGCATACTATCTCCCAGCCAGAGGATTACTTTCCTGGGAATAGTTCTAGACTCGATGCAAATGACAGCGCGTCTCTCATCAGAGCGCGCGCTCACCATCCAGCGCCTTGCAACATCATTCAGGGCGGGCGCGCGCGCCCCCGTCAAGCGGTTTCAGAGGATGCTCGGTCTCATGGCCTCAGCATCGGCCGTACTCCAGCTAGGATTGTTGCATATGCGCCCTCTCCAACGCTGGCTCAAGAGCCGCGTCCCTGCTCACGCGTGGCGTTCGGGCCACTTTTTAATCAGAGCGAACCACGGCTGTATAAAAGCCCTGACGCACTGGAAAGCCGCCGACTGGTACCAGTCAGGCGTGAGTCTGGGTGTGAACACAAGGAGAAAGATGATAACGACAGATGCCTCCAAAATAGGTTGGGGGGCCCTTTACGAGGGCAGGCCTGTCTCCGGCTTTTGGTCAAACCCGGAGAAGCGCCTACACATAAACTGTCTGGAGAATGGGCTCTCAACCCGCTGACGATTCAGTGGTTATGGAAAACCTTTGGCAGAGCGGAGATCGACCTCTTCGCCTCCAAGGAGAACGCGCACTGCGCTCTTTTCTTCACGAAAAGCACGGACGCGCTCGCCCAGAGCTGGCCGAGCCGCCCCTTATATGCTTTTCCCCCGATCGCGATGCTGCCACAGGTCATCAGTCGGGTCAGAGAGGAGAAACACGCAGTGCTTCTCATAGCCCCACTCTGGAAGAACCAGACATGGTTTCCAGATCTGATGCAAATGCAATCTGCACCATGGCCGATTCCTCTGAGACCAGACCTCCTCAGTCAGGCCAGCGGGATGATATTTCATCCCCGCCCCGATCTGTGGGCCCTTCATGCATGGCCCCTCAACGGGTTCCCAGGAACCTCACGAGCGGAGCGCTAAAAACCATAGCTGAGGCGCGGGCGCCCTCCACGAGACGCTTATATGCCCAGAAATGGAAAGTGTTCAGTGACTGGTGTAATGCCAAGGGCCTGAACCCTGAAACATGCGAGATTACGAACGTACTCGCTTTTCTACAAGGGCTTCTGGAGGCGGGCCGCACCCCCTCCACGCTCAAAGTCTATGTGGCGGCCATCACAGCGTCACACGACCCTGTAATGGAACGTCCATTGGGAAGAAACGACCTAATTATTCGTTTCCTAAGGGGCGCTAGAAGGATGAACCCTTCACGCCCCCCCTCAGTGCCGATCTGGGACCTAGCTACTGTCCTAGACGCTCTTAAAGGGCCCCCGTTCGAACCACTCTGAACCGTGCACCTTAAACAGCTCTCGCTCAAGACTGCGCTCTTGCTGGCACTCGCCTCGGTCAAGAGAGTGGGCGACCTGCACGCGCTTTCGACAAGCGCTGCCTGCCTAGAATTCGGACCTAACGACTGCAGGGTCGTCCTTAGGCCAAAACATGGGTATATTCCTAAAGTGCTCACCACTCCCTTCAGAGCACAGGTTATCTCCCTAACTGCGCTATCGTCTCCAGCAGACGAACAGGACGCTAATCTACTCTGCCCCGTTAGGGCTCTCAGAGTGTATTTGGAGCATTCTGCCCTATTCAGACAGACAGAACAACTGTTTGTATGCTTTGGCGGCCGTACGAAAGGTTCCGCCGTTTCAAAGCAGAGAATCTCTCACTGGATAGTTGAGGCTATAGCGCTGGCTTATGAAGCTAAGGGACTTCAATGCCCCTGGGGAGTCAAAGCACACTCCACCAGGAGTGTGGCTTCTTCCTGGGCATGGTCAAGCGGGATACCGATCGAGGATATTTGTGCAGCGGCAGGCTGGGCCTCACCGTCCACATTTATCAGGTTTTATAACCTACAGGTCCCGACATTGCATTCCAATGTACTATCAGCATGATGCTAGTTGAACTACGAGTTCGTATCTAGATTATGTATGTGCTTGTGTCACACTGAGCGCCTTCTAGCCGCTCTGTACTTTTTTCCACATATAAAGCTCGCCTCTGCCGGCTAGTTGGAATGTATTTTGCTTTTCAGCTCAGGCACCTGGCTCTGGCTGTCATAAGGCGAAGTTCAGCACGCACGGCGTTTTGCATGGTGTTACCATAGCGTAAGCTACTTACGCAATAGGAGAGACCTCTCGAAAGGGAACGACTCGGTTACTAACGTAACCTCGGTTCCCTGAGAGGAGGGAACGAGTATTGCGTAAGCTGCCGTGCTTGTGCTTGGTTAGTTCGCTTCAGTCGTTTTAACCTAAAGAACTCTCATGACGGGGCGCCCAATATATAGCTCTTGGCCACGCCCATCTTGGCGGGCTCTGACGCGCGCGAGCGCGAAGCGCGCTCATTGGTCGCGCATTCAGAGTCGCCCCGTCATTGGTTCGAGCAAGTTGCCGCAGCACAGCCAATGACCGAGCTGCCTTCGTTCATTGCTGTCAGCTGTGCAGCTGCAATGCGTTTTACATAAAGACTTCAATATTCTCGAGAAAAGGAGTTTTCCCATAGCGTAAGCTACTTACGCAATACTCGTTCCCTCCTCTCAGGGAACCGAGGTTACGTTAGTAACCGAGTCGTTCTGCCTAGCCAGCGCCAAGAAGACGACAATGTAAAGAGTGAAATTACGGTGCAATTTTAATGATGTGAATATTTTCTAGAAATAAAATTCCAGATACAGCATATTCATTTTTCATTGATTCTAGCACCCAACAACACAACAAGATGACATTTAATAATAATAATAATCATTTAAGCTCCTTATTATGTAGCCGAATCTGTGCTGGTTTGTATTGGCCGCCTGCAGTTTTCTCTTTGTTTTGCCTCCAGCTAGCGCCGTGACGTAACTGTGACGTCGGCGCAAAAGGGGTCTATACCTGGATTAATAGTCACTTCAACATTAACTCATGATTAGTGAATATATGAACTAATCATGAACCAATGAAGAGCAACCCTTAACTACAACAGGAGTCATAATGATTCATGCATGAATAACAGCAGCCTTAAACATGTTAGTACATGTTTGAGTTAATGCATTAATTAACGTTTAGGGGTAAACTAAATCAATCAGGCTCCGTAAGAATAAATAATATGTAATCTAAATTTGAATTAAACATATAATTTAATACTGCCATAATTTAAACTGTAATATCATAATCTGCTATCTGCAGCTTTGTGACAAATAATTGGAATGGCACATGATTTTTTAGCCATTAATTACACAGATCCGTCTAATCAAAGTGGAAAATAGACTAATAACTAGCGCTAATAAATTTAACTTGATCTAAACCGTTTTCTGATTTTTATAGTTTATTTAGGCCTATGTTTATTAATAGCTACTTTTCTTCACGGAACTACAGTACAAGAAAAAAATGTAAATTTACAGGTAAATGTCTGTATTTTTTTTTACAGAATTTTGCCGTTTTGTCATTATACAGTGAATGCCTGTTATTTTATTGATATTTGCTGTAATTTAAAGGTTCACCATTAAATGTACAGGTAATTGCTTGTATTTTGGTTTTACATCAATTTTACGTTTTTTTAAAGGAAATTGTCTATATTTTTACAGGGTTATGTGTAATTTTACAGTTTTTTTCTGTGAAATTAGAAAACAAAGAAAAGAAGGTTTAACTGCAGAAATAAGCAGTCATTTAACATGTTTTCCTTTAAGATCATTAAGGGGGTCAAAGTGAGTTTTAAGGTTAAATAATAACAAGATTAAAATACTAAAATGATTCAATAGGCTAGTATTTGTACAGTATATACAGTAGGCAGACCTATTGAATCATTATAGTCTTTTAATCTTGTCTTGCAAGATGCTCATTGTGATCATCATTTGTATTATTCTCCCCTAATTTCATGTATATTTTATGTCTTTTATGAATATTTTTTCAAATCTGCGTTGCTGCACATTGCGTGGCTTTGTGCACGTGTGACTGTGTGTGTGTGTGTGTGTGTGTGTGCTCGCGCGCGCGGGATGACGGATGATGACGCAGATTCAAATTATCCGCCATTACGTTTCCGTTGCTTAGTCCCGCCCACAACGGTTAGCTGGTCGTCAGATCTGTCGTCAAGTTTGGATCTCTGTATCAAGGACAAGCGGGAGATTTGAATTCAGTCTACGCTGGTGAAGTGGATTGTGATCACGGTGGTTCAAAGCTATAATCGTATTCGTCAGGAGCAGGAGCGCTGAACACATGAGTTATAGTCCTGGTGTCAGTCAGTCCGTTCGGAAATAACGTGTCCTTTTTCAGTGAGCCTGGTTTCCCAGATAGCAATTACATTTGGCCCGGATCCGTTTTAAGCCCCTTGCCTCCGTTTCTATCTTAGAGACGTTTTCTGATTGTGAACCAGATCCGTGCCAGATAGAAGTTTCAGCTTACACATTCTAACTGCCATCAGTTCAGTATTTATATCATTTTACAGATCTGGCCCAGATCACTTTTCCCATAGGTAACCGAAAGACATTAGCTGTGTCTGACACTGATTTGGTCCAGATCTGCAATATGAATCTGAGCCGATACTGTTTTCACATAGGCTACACTGGTGTGGCCAGAATCTGTGATACATATGTTACGGGTATATATTATCTAATAATTATTATTATTTCTGGCGGACTTTTATTTTGACGGGTTGACTGGTTTTCGGCGTTCAGTGTGTGCTGCGAGAGGAGAAGAAGAAGAGCGCGGAGTATGAGAGTGTCGCACAGACAAAAAGTGAGTGTTGTGTCGTGTTCGAGAAGCTCGTTCGATAAAGCGACTTGAACAGAAGTTGATCGGGCTTTGGTCGAATAAAGGACGACAGCAAGTGATTTTTTGTGAACTGTGTCCCGTGTTTCGCAGTTTGTTTTATGTAGTTTTGATCCGTGGATCGCATTGCGTTGGACTGCTCGAGTGACGCAGTGATGTTTTGTGAAGGCTACGAGAACTGTGAGTGCATATAAAGTACAAGTTTTGCTTGATTAGTGACGATTGAAGAAATTTTCCACATTTTTGCTGAGTTTTACACTCCTTACATCTCGATTGAGAAGCAGCCTAATGAACTAACGAGTCAAACAGACTGGTCACGTGTATTTGAGTGTTCTGCACGTGTCGTCGTTGGTGCTGAACATAGTTTCGAGAAGATTTGAGTTTCAGACTATTTTGTATTACCCTGCCATCCAACGACATCTCAGTTTGATACATCTCAGTGAATTTCATTTTGAGTCATCTTAGTTTGATTCATTTGCTTTTTTTGACTCATTTTTGATACATTTCATTTTGGGGACATTTCATTGAGCTTGAGTGATTCAACTAAGCAATCTCAAGTTGATTTCAACGCACGCTACGTCGAGACAACGCATCTCAACTCCAACAGTGAACTGTGAGTGTTCAGTTGAACTACAGAACTTAAAGTGAACTGAGACTGAGAGTGAACACATAAAGGGACATTTCACGTAAGTGCTCTTCCTAATGTGACCTTTCAATGTGTATGCCATTGTTGTTGTTTTTTTTTCAAATGTGATTGTTTGATCATTTGAAGTTGATCATTTGAAAACTGAGAACTCATCCTAAGTGGTGTTTACAAGAAATTACAAGTGTTTTTTTTTTTCATTTTTGAAGTGGAATTTATCAATGTACAAGTGAGAGGTTTATAACTTTTACACTAAAGGTGGTTATGTTATAGTGAGTTTAAAAGAAAACACAAAGACCATACATTTTATTTCTTTTATTTTATTTAGTGATCATTGACACTGAGGTAGCTAACACTTGGTTACAAGTAAGGAAAAAAATACGCTACATACAAAAAATAAATATTGTTTAATTTTTGTACTTACCTGCAGTGTACCTTTTTGTTTAGAGCTGTCCAGGAGTAGGGGCGTCTCAGCTACTTTATTAGACCAGGGGAGGGAGGAGTATATTAGACTCTCTCACATATACTTTTACTTCAGGAGTCCATCTTGTGACATTACTTAAACTGAAGCCTACCCTTGTCGGTCTGTAGTGTGCATCTCAATAAAGTAGGACACAACATACATACATTGAGTGTGTAACGAGACTAAAAGCACTGGAAGCGGGGACTAAGATCCCTTCGTTATTCAGTCTTCCAGGGCAGCGCTAACAAATTTCCCCTACAAGGCGGGCTAAATACCCCGTTACACATATCTGAGCCGACTGCATTTAAGAAAGGGCTAAAAACTGCTCTGTCCCATATCTGCAAAACGGATTTGAGCCAACACTGTTTTGACAGAGACTACCTGATGTGGACCACATCCGAAATACTTCTCTCAAACTGTGTGAAGAACTCCGTGGAATAAACATTTTCAAAACAACATGGTTACCTGTCTGCATATTTTTTTTTCTATCTAGAGCAGGGGTTCTCAAACTTTTTGTGTGTGTGGACCACTATTTGTAATCAAGAATTTTTGCGGACCACCTCCTAATACACATAATAAAATATGTCTACACACAGTCCTACCTGAATTAATCCGCATCTCTAAATAGGCTTACTACAGTAGCACTAAAACTATAACTGGTCATCACATCAGTAGGCTACAACAGGCTTGTTAAAAGAAAGTTTACTGCACACAACGGCTGCCACATATTTAATTTATTTATTTACTCAAGCGCTCCAGGGCATAATCAGGATGGGGGTAGATGGGGTTGTTTCATGACAATTAAATTTTTTTTTTTCATTGGTTGTTGCGTTAAATCTTACCCAGATACAAACGTGCTATTTTCTGATTGGTTATTGTGTAGCTCGACTAACAACACCAGGGGAGACGCGCTTGATTCCTGACGGTTCCATAGTTAGAGCGGCGCGGCCAGAGAAATTTTGGGAGCTGCGGCATATTAAATATATTATAAATAGTTTTTCTGCGTGAGAAATAGAATGTGTGGTGGGAGTGCGTGACAAAAGACCGAAATGAGTGACTGTCACGCTCAATGCGTGACACTTGAGAGCAAGGGCGAAATTGTCAATCACACATTGGGGGGGACAGCTGTGGGACTTCTTGTGTTGGCGCATGCACACATTTTTTTAATCAAAATAAAAGTCAGAGTCCGAATGTTTGTAATTGTATAACACAACAAGGAATTTTATTACATCTGATCTTCAAACCAACGTATACTCACCCTGTAAGTCCCTTTCACACCGGACGCGTAACGAAAAAGCGAAGCGAATAGTTCGCGTCAAAACCATTCACATCAGCCGCGACACGAATTTGCGACGTTCAGAACTTCAACATTCCAAAACCTTCGCGCCGACAGCTGAGAAAACATGGACACTTCATCATCATCATCATCATCATCCAGTGAAGACGAGCTTTTCATTTTCTTTAAAAGACAGAAAAGAAGGTTTTGTGTGCACCCAATCTTAAAGAACAGAGAGTCTGAAGGGGAGTACTATGCTAAACTCGTAAAGGAGCTAAAACTTTGCCACAAAGAACCGGCCAAAGTAAGGATTATGCATTAAACATTTGAATTTTTTATTAATAAACTAGTGTTTTCTGTAAGTTTTCGGTATGAGACGCGCTCCAGTTCACGCGCCGGCGCCTCCGTGTCCTAATTATATTGTCTACTATATTTGCTTCTTATTTATTAATCCAGGCAATTTGTTGATGAAACACTGAAAATTAAGATACAATTTATACAAAACGAAATTCACTTTAAAGAAAGGCTTTCTACAAAACAAAACTTAATAAGTGGCCAAAATTATGTCTGACCCATTCCAAATGTTTTCGATATAGGCTATTGGGCATCTTATGATCCTTACTCATCTCATGCGGTTCCCTTTTCATATAGCTAATCAACATAGATGAAATAAAAAAAAAATAACATTATATTATTTAAACATATGTGAAACGTATGTTTAAGTTTTTTAACTTATATTTAAGCGTCACCCTGCTCCGCTTTACTCACATGCTCTGGTGTGTGGCCTATACATGCAAAAATAATATGAAACACACAACCATGAATGTTGAAAATATTCAAAATCAATTATTTCCCTCCTAGTCAAAAATGTTATAAATCATCAGCACGCACTTCATCAACTCACCGGAGAGACACCAACTATCCCAGATATTTTATCCCATGCCTCGTTCTTTTGTAACTGGTCCCTAGCAAACAACGTCATGTCTTAAATGATAGGGTATGCATGCGTTGAGATGCGGAATAGGCAATATAAAAATGCTGTCATTATAAAAGGTTTCTAGTTTCAATGTAGCCTATTGCTTGTTTTTAGTTTACATTTCATGTTGTGACACTTCTCTTCTCTCGCACATAATGCTGCTACGTCAGAGCGGTCAAAGCGTCAACAGCTTCGCCTTTGTTTCTTTGTATGTGATTGGCTGAAGCCTTTTCTGTCGCCGCAAAAGTAAAAAAAAAAATCGACATCGAAGCTAAAAAAATAAAAGTAGTTTTTTCGCCGCAGCACATTCGCGTGCAAAATCGTGTCCAGTGGACCTTAATGATTACAGCATCGGCATCAATTACAAGCCTGAATTGACAACAAAGCGGCCAGTGATCTCTCTCTTATATTCTTCTATAAACATATAGTGGCTATAAACATTTTGATTAAATTACTGTTACAGGATAACAATATTTCTAATATCAAGTCTTGAGCAATGATAGTAAAACAGTTATGTACCGTTAGCTAGCTGTCGGCTAGCTTGTCAATAGTCCCTCCCATTCATACAAGCTGTATAGTATTACAGTCATTATTAGGGCTGAACGATTAATTGCATTTGCGATAATATCGCGATATGATGAAATGCGATTTTGTAACCGCAAAAGCTGCGATTACACTGGTCACGTGACACGCGAGAGAAAAGCAGTCTGCAGATTAAGCATCAACTTGGCACGCTACGCATAGGTCTGGCATACAGGAAAGAACAGTTTATTTTTTATGTATGTGATATTGTGTTATTTATTCTCTCTCCAACAATTCTGGATCGATTCAGAGAATTTCAGAATCGAGTCTGAGTTTAGTTTTTAAACACAGATGCGTGATGACGCTGCGCGTGCTTTAGAAACAACCGTATTCTGCTTGCTTCTAATTTCTCTCTCTCTCTCTCTCTCTCTCTCTCTCTCTCTCTCTCTCTCTCTCTCACACACACACACACACACACACGACACCGCTCGAACCTTCCGAAAAATAAGCTTTCATAAAGTTCGGGGTTTAAGCGAATTACAAGGACAGTCGCGGGCTTCATTGCACAGGTTTTGCCGCTTTGATGTTACTCTTGCAGTGCGCGGTCTTGGCCGCCGGAATTTTCCTTACAAATGCTCCACAAAGGCATTATTTATGTATTTTGGAATGCAGTTGGCTTATATATTAAAAATATGAAAATCACTGAGAAAGCTGCTTTCATTTTAAAATACTTACGCGCGCTTTGTGAAGAGCGCTCGTGCATGCGGCTGTGAGCGACTCATTGGTTAAATGTACTTGCATCTCAAAATGCTTTTGACGCGAAATTAATGTAAACACGGTCAGTTATATCTTAAACCAACAGGACAAACCACATTTACAATTTCAAAAGAGATATGTGCATTAGTGTGAATGCAGCTTATCGTATAGGGGGAAAATCACTCCAGCTCTTGAATGGAAAACGTTCAGACAGCCTACTTTTAAATACTGAAAGCACTCTGTTTATTGCTTGTAATGTTTTTTTTTTGTTCCTCTTTATTTACTAGCTTTTATATTTTGAAGCTATATTAGTTTATAGCCCATTTAAAATTCTTAACATGTAATTGGTTTAATTAAATGTGTTTATATATATATATATATATATATATATATATATATATAAAGTATGTATATTTACACATGTAATTAAATACATATTTTAAGTGTTATTAAGATTAATTAATAAGAAAAAAATTAGATCGGATCATGAGCTGCCTAAAGATTCCCATCCCTACTGTACAATGATTTATTGCTTGTCTTTGTCGACTAATACAGAAGGTAAAGAACTTAAAGTAATCGCATATTAAATCGCAATCGCAATATTGGTTAAAAAAATCGCAATTAGATTATTTTCCATAATCGTTCAGCCCTAGTCATTATATAGATCAGTGATTACAGTCGAAATTCACAAATTCTACTATTCGAAATTCTAGTGAAATTCACCTGGTCGTTATCTAAGGGATTATGTCAGCCAAATACAGGATATTTACCATTCATAGATATGTGCCAAATGTCTGTCAGATTTCGCGCTCCTAACTCCTCTTCTGTTTGGTTTTTCCTAACTCACTGACGGTGCACGAGCTACTAAAGGTATAGGGAAAACATGACATGGATTTCAGGAGAAATAGGTTTTGTTAATGTATAGTGTAAGGCAAGTCTAATGGATTTGGGAAATGGACCGGCCGGGATTTTATATTTTCGGAGCTGGAAAGAAATACGTATTTGCAATCACATCGATATTGCCCGCATAATCATACAGTATGATCAAATATTGGGGGGGACAAATTGTCCTTCTTTGAATATTGGGGGGGACGTGTCCCCCTGTCCCCCCATAGAATTACGCCTATGCTTGAGAGCCCTGATGAAGAACCTGTTGCTATCCACCGATCCATGTTGTGGTTCTAACGGCACTGAACTTGAACGTCACGGCCGAGCGCCACTAGCCTATTTTAGTAATCACACAATAACTTGACAATTTAATTTAAATTTTATATCAATATAGGCCTACATATTCTTTTTACTTTTTATTTTTTTATGGGAATTTCCTGGTAAAATGAAGGTAAAAAAATATTATTTTATATTTTATTTTGCCTTTCCACGGACCACCTGCAGTACCCTGACGGACCATAGTTTGAGAATTGCTGATCTAGAGCATGAGATAAATGCATTGTCATTAAGCTGAACAATATTATCAGTGTTTAAAAACTATACAGCAACATTTTGTGATGCTATGAGGTCCGTTACAGCACAGCCGTTTGAGCACCGTTTTAGGTCCGTTTTACGACAGCGCCAAGTGAACGTTGGGTCTCGCTTGACTGTCGTCTTGCAGATACGGTCCACATCCGTACTACGGACTTCAGCCAGAAGCGCCAAAAAAAATATATATATATATGTTTAATTTACAACCCACAGATGTGAAAATTACCCTGTAACTACATTGCACAAGAACATATTTTGCCAGAAATGTGATAAAAACTTTTATATACTGTACAACAGACGTACAATTTTTTCCTGGAATATATTAACAGAATAGGTACTGTAGGATTACAAATTTTATTTAAATGTTTAATTGAGCTTCCAATACTATAGTATTTTAACTGAGAAAGTTGCACACTGTTTTGTCCATTTTGAGGCAATCAGGGTTTCGGACATAAACCTCTTGTCACATCTCAAAGGTCAGCTGGGCCTTTTGTTGATCTAATCAGACTGATTGGATTAGCATCTCAAGACTCTGAGTTACACTGTTACCTGATGAAATCAGGTAACCAGCTGAATCAAGAGTCCCCTCTATGAAATTAATCCAACCCCCTTGAAATGTATATAAACTGCAATGTAAAGTTCCCTTAGTTAGACTTGGGTAAGATTTTGGATGAAGCAGACTACAGCAAATAAACAATCCTGCTTAAAAGATACAATCCCAACGTCTCCTGGTCTTCGCTTCTAAGTCTCCTACACTTAAGAAGAACAAGGTTTACAACAGATGGTGCCGTTGACCCGGATAGAGCTACTCACCAGAATCCAGATTGAATCAACAAAAGATCTCAACGAAGAATGAACTTTCTGACTGAGTTCCAGATGGAATCTTGAAAACCTCAAGCTCAACAAAGATCTCAACAAAGAATGAACTTTCTGACTGAGTTCCAGAACTGAATCTCAACTGGACCTCAACAAAGCTGACTGAGTTTTCCAGACTGAATCTTTTAATTCAAACAACGATTCGGTGAGTTTCACTCTATTCAAAGAACCAGACCAGTACGAATTTTGTGCCTCTGCGCCGTCAGAGAAAGAGTTATCAGACAGCTGTAGTGTTTGATTACCTAAAGTTATCCTTAAAAAGTTGTCTTTTAAAGATGAAAATATATCCTCTGTTCAGGCAGGGACGTTTTTAACATCACGTGTTAAAAAGATATCCTCTGTTTGTCAGGCAGGGAAGATTAGTATTATTTTGCTAATTATTTGTTTTGTTATTTGTTACCTTGTGGTGTTACCCTCTAAAAAAATTCTTTTAGAGAAGAGAGTTTGATCCTCTGTTCAGGCAGGGAAGTTTTTAACATCACGTGTTAAAAAGATATCCTCTGTTTGTCAGGCAGGGAAGATTAGTATCATTTGCTAATTATTTGTTTTGTTATTTGTTACCTTGTGGTGTTACCCTCTAAAAAAAATATTTTAGAGAAGAAAAGTTTGACCCTCTGTTTCAGGCAGGGAAGATTAGCGTAACGTGCTAATAGTTTGTGATGTGTTGGTAACAAGGAAGTTTAACAATAGTTGATTTGTGTTAACAAGCGTACCCTCTGTGATCAGAGAAGTTTAGTGTTTGTTTGTGTGGTAACAAAGAAATCCACAAAATGATTAAGAAAAGTGCTAGACTAATCTCCACAACTAAAAAAGGTGGTCTTGCTACTCCTTTGTGGTCAGATAGCGAATTTAAAACACTGTTAGGAGAACAGATGGATCTAATAGTCACTGAAAAAGTTAGACAAGAACTAACACAGAAATATGAGATTCATCCAGATAAGATTTGGTCTGTAGAAGAGTGTAAAAAAGTACTAGGAGCAAGTATTCGCAAGAACAATGTGAAAGCCATAATTTGTTGCCATAGAGAATTTCTTTTAGCAAAAGCTACAGAACAGTCTCAGCATAACTCAGAGCTAGAGAAAGAGAACAAAGAGCTACGTGCTAGAGTTTCCGCGTTGACCAAGAAATTGAACCGCAACAAAGATGCAGAAAAAACTGATGTGGAAGAAGTCAGCCTGATAACATTTACCCTGATTTACGAGCGTTCTTTGAAACAGATGTAGCCATCCAATCAGTCACTGATAAGCCTGTAAATTCAGTTTATGTGTGTGGAGCTAGAAAAAGATCACAGGGAATTGAGGAAAATGAAAGTGTTTCTACCCACCCTTCTGTAGTCCGAATACAAACTGTCGCAAAAGCCCTTGGACCTAAGGATATAGAACGACTCTCTGAGAGTTTACCCTCACCTCGTAAACAGTTTTCTGAATTTAGAAGGGCATTGATCAGCAAAATTCGTCTATATGACATGTCGTTAACAGAAGTCACACAGTTAATGTCACAAATTTTAACTGATTCTGAATTCAACAGTTTTGAATCTGCAGTGACTTCTGAACTACAACATGCCAGTAGAGGCGATATGAGAGAAGGTGTTTTGAAAATCCTAAAGACTATCTTAGGACCCAAAATAGACTGGTCTAGAGTTACTAGCTGTGTACAAAAGAAAGAAGAAACGGTAAATGAATATACTGAACGGTTTTGTCAGTCAGCCATAACTTACAGTGGAATAGTGGATGATTCTGAAAGTGTGCTCGATGACAAAGGACCACTAATTCGTATCTGGTCAGATGGCCTTGTAGCCGAATACAGAAGAGCTTTGCCATTCCTAGATCTAACTTGGTCTAACAGAACTCTCAGAAGTAACGTTGACAGGTTAGCTGCATGGGAAAGAGATGCTGATGTTAAAGCCAAAGTGAGACTAGCAGCAGCAGCTACATTTAGCACAGCAAAACAAGAAAACAGGTGGTCTAAAAAAGAAGGCAGCTGCCACTATTGTGGAAGATTAGGACATTGGGAGAAAGAGTGTAGGAAGAAATTGCAAGATACAAAAAGAAATGCTATGCATAATTCTGCTCCTTCTCAGCCTGCTTACAACCCGGAAGCAGTTCCGCAAGTGTCCACTGAAACTTTAGGACAGCTTGTTCAGGCTCTTTTAAGAGCACAAAAAGACCAGGAAAAAAACTAATTGTTGGGGCTGTGAGTAGCTACCTTACCCCTGTAATCCATCATAATGACACAAGAATTTTTGTGAAAGGTAGCATACAAGAGAAAGAAATTGATTTTTTGCTTGATACAGGTGCAGAAATTACCATAATTCCTACAAAATTGGCTAAAGGTTTAGACATTCCGTACAAGAAAACCAAATTTTCTTTAACTGGCGTAATAGGTGAAGATTCTGATTTGTATGAAACCCCGCCCATAGATGTACAATTTGGCCCGAAAACTATGACTACAAAATTGTTATGTGCTCCATTAAATACAGGTGCAATTTTAGGTATGGATCTCCTGAGACAAATACATCTAACTTTAGACGTGTCCTCAGAATCTGCTAGCATTAAAATTTCCTCAGCACAAGTTTCTACCAATAATGTGATCCCTCCTGAGTATGCTTTCTTACAGAATCATCCAATTTGGGCTAAAGACAAGGATGATTGTGGTTTGTTGACAGGTGTAGAACCAATTAAATTGACGGGGACTTCACCCCCGGTCACCAAACAATATCCGATCAATAAGGAAGCTATACAGGGGATCAAACCTATTGTAGAAAAGTTGCTGATGCAGGGAGTGCTAGTTAAAACCAATAGTCCCTGTAACTCGCCCATATGGCCCATCAAGAAATCCAATGGGACATGGAGACTTACAATAGACTACAGAGTAGCCAATAAAAATATTGATAAAATCACCCCTCTAGTGGCAGATCCTTCCACAATTTGTAATGGCATACCATTAGAGAGTAAGATTTTTTCAGTAATTGATATGTCTAATGGATTCTTTTCTGTACCGTTGCACTCTGACAGCCAGCCATGGTTAGCTTTCACAGTTGACTATGAGCAATACCAGTGGACACGTTTGCCACAGGGATTTCAAAACTCCCCAACCATATACCATCAGGCTGTCAGACGTGATTTGTGTGACCCAGAATGTCCGGTAAAACAGTCCACTATGATCCAATATGTCGATGATATTTTGATTGCCTCAACAGATCACGAGGTACATCAAACTGAATTGGCATCATTGTTGGACTATTTGCATAAGAAAGGACACAAATGCAGCTTTCACAAAGCTCAAATTGCTAAAAAGCAAGTCACATTTCTGGGTCAAACAATTGGTGCAGGAAATAGATCCATTACACAGGATCGAGCGGCTTCAGTCAAAGCCATACCCCCGCCTACTACCATTAAAACACTCCGATCATTTTTAGGAACAGCAGGTTACTGTAGACCTTGGATTGAAGACTATGCCTCAATTGCACAGCCGCTCTATGACTTGTTGAAAGGCCATGGTAAAGATTCTGATACTGTTTGTATGGAAGAATGTCACCTCAAAGCGTTCAATGATTTGAAGAGAGCACTATGTCAAGCACCAGCATTAGGAATTGCCCAAACTGATAGACCATTTGTGCTTTATGTCCATGAACATTTAAGCTTCATGACTGCATGTCTAATGCAAGATCATGGGGGCAGTTTACGCCCAATTCATTACTATTCTGGTAAACTTGACATAGTAGCTCAAGGTATGGGCCCATGCCTCAGAGCAGTACAGGCAGTGCATCTAGCGCTTCAGGCTTCATCAGGAATGGTGTTAGGACAGTCTGTAAACGTAAGATGTCCACACGCAGTGTCCGCATTAATGAATCAAGCAAAAGTCACTTCTGTCACTTCCTCTCGCTGGGGAAATTGGTTAGCAACTCTCACAGCCCCGAATATTGTCTTACAGCGTGCACCTGTCACGAATCCGTCCTCATGTATGATGTCTGCTATGACTGAAGTTTTGTTAGAGGATGAAGGAGAAATGACACACGATTGTGTTACGCTTACATATACCCCTACGAGTGAAGTAAAAGAAACTCCCATAGAGAATTCAGAATTTGAGTTGTTCGTTGACGGTTCAGCTCAAGTAATTGAAGGTAACAGACGAGCAGGTTATGCAGTAACGTCCACCACGGAAGTGTTAGCTTCAGGACGTCTTCCAGATCATTTTTCAGCTCAAGCTGCAGAACTAGTAGCCCTAACAAGAGCATGCACGCTAGCTTCAGGATCAGTTGCTAATATCTACACAGATTCCAGATATGCTTTTGGGGTAATTCATGATTTTGGTGTCATTTGGCAAACCAGACAGTTTCTAACTTCTGCTGGATCCCCCATTAAGCATGCTGAATTAGTGAAAGATCTAATGTTTTCCATGAAACTTCCAAAGAAATTAGCAGTGATCAAAGTGAAAGCACATCTCACAACTAATACTACGGAAGCTAAAGGTAATGCTCTTGCCGATATGGCAGCTAAACAGGCTTGTTTCTATGCAACTGTACAAGTGTGTTCAGGTAGTGCAGCACAGAAGACAATTATGCCTCCTGAATCAATAATTGATCTGTACAAAGACGTTCCTCTGTATGAAGCATGGACATGGTTAGACAAAGGAGCCACCGTGGATTCATCCGGTTGCTGGACAAAAGGGGGAAAGTATGTTGCTCCCGAATCACTGTTGCCATATTTGGCTCAACAAATACACAATTTGGGTCACAGTGGTCCAGCAACGATGAATCACAGGTTCTCAAATCAGTGGTGGAATCCAAAATTCAGAAATGTAGCCACAGAAACAGCCAAGAGGTGTGTTACATGTCAGAAAAATAATGATGTACCAGCAGCCACTACATCAGCAGCACATACCCCAGCCCCACCAGGACCATTTCGTCACCTGCAAGTTGATTACATGTATATCATTGCCTCGTTGTAAGGGAAAAACTGATGTTTTGGTAGTAATAGATAAGTTCTCAAGATGGGTAGAAGCTTATCCAACAGGGCGTGCTACAGCTGCACATACTGCTAAATGTCTTGTCACTGATTTCATTCCCAGAAGGGGATTACCAGATTGCATTGACTCAGATCAAGGTACACACTTCACAGGACAGGTAGTCAAGGAAGTGTCTAGAATTTTGAAGATTAAGTGGAATCTTCACTGCCCATACAGGCCACAAGCATCAGGACAGGTTGAACGATCGAACAGAACAATCAAAACCAGACTAAGCAAAATGCATCAGGAAGGGGTACCATGGGTCGAAGCACTGCCACCAGTACTGTGTAGTATGAGAGCATCACCTAACAGAACAGTAGGACTGAGCCCTCATGAGATTATTACTGGACGCCCCATGCAGATGCCAGGTGTGATTGATCTTAGAAATGCTGATGTACACATTGCCTCAGATGCCCTGATTGCTTACTGTGAAAACCTAACAAAGGCGGTACAGAGTGCCAGAGAGAGAGTTGAGTCATGTTGGCAGACTCCACCAGAAGGTGGACACACAATCATCCCAGGTCAATGGGTCATGATAAAGTCATTCAGGAAAAAGCCATTAGAGCCTAAGTGGCAGGGGCCACATCAAGTGATGTTGATTACAGCATCTGCAGTATTGTGTCAGGGAAGGAAAACCTGGACTCAGGTGTCACACTGTAAAGTTGTTCCCCCACCTTCAGGGATAGGTTAGGACACGGAACCAGTGAGGAGCCCCGGGAAGAACCGAATGCAACAGGCGTCGGGGGTTAACCCTGGGGTGAAGACTCCCATCATTACCTCACTGTTCCTTAGGTGTCAAAGGGTTTAAGAAATAGGGAAAGAGGGAACAACAATAGCAGACTCAGAAAAAGTTTACAACCATAGTGTTTGAACAAATACTGCTCTACTGCCTAGCAGACTCGGAAAAAGTTCACAATCCTAGTGTTTGAACAAAAACTGCTCTCCTGTCTTTTGTTTTTCTTTCTTATTCTGTGCAGACACCACTTGATGACTGTTCCGGGACCCATACGCACCGACCTCGTCATCTGCATATGAAGCCACAAGAAAACCTCAAGAAAACGACTAGACCCACTGCCGAACCAACCATCACGAAAGAAAAAAAATACACAACGCAGAGACTCACATACGAAACCTTCAGTCATCCATCAACATGATCAAGATTGTCGTTCTACTAAGCATCATGGACATCGCACAAAGTGTGGACTCCAGAAACAACATATTCTTAGAGCTGATGAATATGTCAAGAAATGCCTTGTTTGCTGGGAAGAACGTTTGCATGCCACACGCACCTTCAGTAGGAGCAGGAATCCCATGGGTGGCCCACCCTATCTCCAAATGTGACACGTGTACCTTATTCAATCATCATACCAGTGGATTATACAACAAGGATACGTCACAACATAACAATTCCTCCCGCTTCTCCGTGTTGCATTCCAGGATTACCATCCTGCAACCTAACTTCAGCTACTCCCATCATGACAGATCTACTCCTGCCAATGATGTTCTATTGGTGCGTGGAAAATTATGCTCCAGCATCGACTCCACTGGGTGAAATTCCTCGTGAACGTTGCAGCTTTGTGATTGAAAGAGGAACAGAATCCCATGTGTACGTTACTACAACAGATAAGAAAGAGGAAAAAGACTTAACAGAGTGTTTCTCCAGAAACCCATCCCTACCCAATTTTTTTGCAATAAATCAGTTGTGTATGATCTCTCCACCAACTGACACTTTTTGGTTATGTGGAACTTCTGTCTACAGCATCCTCCCCAGCCAATTCAACGGAAGGTGCACCCTGGTTTATGTTCTACCAGCTATCAGAGAAAATACACACTCCACCCCAAGCTCCCCACAGCTACAAAATTCAGCTCCTACCACTAACGAAGCAGATGGCTGCATTCCAGGACTCACTTGTGCACAAACATGGTGGTCAAGAACTCTTGGAGCATTAATACCATCTTATGGTGTCATGCAAGCCCTTGATCAAGTCAGAAGCTTATCGAATTCTGTACAGAAATTGGCCAATGATACGGCTTTGGCCCTTGGTAACATCATGGACACTCTCGCTTCGCACAAGATAATGATCTTACAGCACAAACATGGTGGTCAAGAACTCTTGGAGCATTAATACCATCTTATGGTGTCATGCAAGCCCTTGATCAAGTCAGAAGCTTATCGAATTCTGTACAGAAATTGGCCAATGATACGGCTTTGGCCCTTGGTAACATCACGGACACTCTCGCTTCGCACAAGATAATGATCTTACAGAACAGAGTGGCCTTGGATTACATTCTAGCAACGCAAGGAGGAGCCTGCACCATCATCGGACCTGAGTGCTGCACCGGGTTAATGGATCCAACAGAGAACTTGAACAAAATCCAACAAGACATTCTTGATCTTTCAGCAAAATTACACCAGATGACTGAAGATAATTCTTCATGGTTCGGAAACTTGATTGGTAAACCCTGGCTGTGGATAAAGGAAATAGCAATTATGTTGTTGTTTGTTCTACTGGCGTACTATCTATGCGTCCACAGTATCAAGTGTTTCATTCAACATATGAATCACGCCTCTCTCGAGAAAATCACAGTTCCTACCAGAAAAGACTATTACCCGTAGGGACGTCACGGACCCTAAAATGGCATGTTTGTTTAAGTGTTTAAATTTGTATTTTGTGAGAGTTATTTAGAACTCTCAAAGGGGGAAATGTAGGATTACAAATTTTATTTAAATGTTTAATTGAGCTTCCAATACTATAGTATTTTAACTGAGAAAGTTGCACACTGTTTTGTCCATTTTGAGGCAATCAGGGTTTCGGACATTAACCTCTTGTCACATCTCAAAGGTCAGCTGGGCCTTTTGTTGATCTAATCAGACTGATTGGATTAGCATCTCAAGACTCTGAGTTACACTGTTACCTGATGAAATCAGGTAACCAGCTGAATCAAGAGTCCCCTCCTCTATGAAATTAATCCAACCCCCTTGAAATGTATATAAACTGCAATGTAAAGTTCCCTTAGTTAGACTTGGGTAAGATTTTGGATGAAGCAGACTACAGCAAATAAACAATCCTGCTTAAAAGATACAATCCCAACGTCTCCTGGTCTTCGCCTCTAAGTCTCCTACACTTAAGAAGAACAAGGTTTACAACAGTACCAGTTAGTTTTAAAATAATTACATTATAAATAATTTGCTTGTATATCTGGTTGAACCCCTTTATTACCCAAAACTTAACATATTGTTCCCTTATACCTACACGGAGGTACACTATAATTACAGAAACGTACACCGCAATTTCGGTTTACGAAGTTCTTTGCAGGTTGTATATCTGCTTGTTACCCCTTTATTACCCAAAACTTAACATATTGTTCCCTTATACCTACACGGAAGTACACTATAATTACAGAAACGTACACCGTAATTTCGGTGTACTTACGCAGTTGTTTGCGGGTCGTAATATAAAGTGTTACCACTCGTCCCCTTGGAATTATAAGGTTCTATCTGCGTTCTGAGCAGTTTTGAGATATTGAGCTTTAAAGTTTTTGCATTCCATTTGACTGTGTAGAAATAACATTTTTATTTTCTAAATAAAAAGTTCCAAAATGTACACAACTTAAAAAACAACATCACATAATGTAAAGAAGTGGTCACAGAATAAGAATATGTGAATAACTTAATTTTGACAAAAATGTCAGATAGAACCTTATAATTCCAAGGGGACGAACTGAGATTATTTTTTGTGTATACCAGTGTCTTTCTCCCTCTTTTTGAATCCTTTAAGATACCTGTTGAAGGGAACTAAGTAATGCTAATAAAGAATAGTTTCATAATGTTACACTTATAAAGTAACATGAATTCATGACTTGTGAATGTATCATTATGTCATTTCTTGTCTTGGCCCTCCAAGAGTACATCTTTAAAAAGTTATCAATTACACATGTTCTATACATATTGTTGTGATCTTTTTCTTTGTAGAAAAGTTAGAAGCTCAGACCAGGAGACGGTGGAAGTTTTCCAAGCAGAAGTTCTTTATTGCTTGTCGTTGCTGCAGTCATTCCAACATCGTCTAACTAAGGGAACTTTACATTGTAGTTTATATACATTTCAAGGGGGAGGGATTACATATAGGTGGAGACTTCTCTGAAACAAAGCAAATGTAAAAAAGGTATACAGATTTTGGAACCTGCTCAGCATGAGACACGAGAACAGGAAAGGCATAGACTTCTCGTACTGAGATGAGAACTCCAAGACAAACGGTCTCAGTAATAAAATAGCAGGTGTTCAAACTTGCTCAGCATGGGAACTCCTACCGTTTGCAGAGATTTCCTGGTCTCATCATTTATAAACTTTCTCAATATAAAATACTATAGTATTGGAAGTCTAAATTAAACATTTAAATAAAATTTGTAATCCTACATTTCCCCCTTTGAGAGTTCTAAATAACTCTCACAAAATACAAATTTAAACACTTAAAAGTTAATTCTTGTAACTTGTGATCATTACAGGCACATGCTTCTGTGTTGCTGTTTCTGCAATTGCATGCTGACACAGAAACATACATGCAATTTAGGGTCCGTGACGTTCTTACGGGTAATAGTCCTTTCTGGTAGGAACTGTGATTTTCTCGTGAGTGGCGTGATTCATTTGTTGAATGAAACACTTGATACTGTGGACGCATAGATAGTACGCCAGTAGAACAAACAACAACATAATTGCTATTTCCTTTATCCACAGCCAGGGTTTCCCAATCAAGTTTCCGAACCATGAAAAATTAACTTCAGTCATCTGGTGTAATTTTGCTGAAAGATCAAGAATGTCTTGTTGGATTTTGTTCAAGTTCTCTGTTGGATCCATTAAAACCAGTCCACCACTCAGGTCCGATGATGATGCAGGCTCCTCCTTGCGTTGAATCCAATGCCACTCTGTTCTGTAAGATCATTATCTTGTGCAAAGCGAGAGTGTCTGTGATGTTACTGGTACGACAATCTTGATCATGTTGATGGATGACTGAAGGTTTCGTATGTGAGTCTCTGCGTTGTGTATTTTTTCTTTCGTGATGGTTGGTTCGGCAGTGGGTCTAGTCGTTTTCTTGAGGTTTTCTTGTGGCTTCATACGCAGATGATGAGGTCGGTGCGTATGGGTCCCGGACAGTCATCACGTGGTGTCTGCACAGAATAAGAAAGAAAACAAAAGACAGGAGAGCAGTTTTTTTGTTCAAACACTAGGATTGTGAACTTTTTTCGAGTCTGCTAGGCAGTAGAGCAGTATTTGTTCAAACACTATGGTTGTAAACTTTTTCTGAGTCTGCTATCGTTGTTCCCTCTTTCCCTATTTCTTAAACCCTTTGAAACCTAAGGAACAGTGAGGTAATGATGGGAGTCTTCACCCCAGGGTTAACCCCCGACGCCTGTTGCATTCGGTTCTTCCCGGGGCTCCTCACTGGTTCCGTGTCCTAACCTATTCCTGTAGGTGGGGGAACAACTTTACAGTGTGTACAATGAGTCCAGGTTTTTCTTCCCTGACACAATACTGCAGCTGCTGTAATCAACATCACTTAATGTGGTTCATGCCACATAGGCTCTAATGGCTTTTTCCTGAATGACTTTATCATGACCCATTGACCTGGGATGATTGTGTATCCACCTTCTGGTGGAGTCTGCCAACATGACTCAACTCTCTCTCTGGCACTCTGTACCGCCTTTGTTAGGTTTTCACAGTAAGCAATCGGGGCATCTGAGGCAATGTGTACATCAGCATTTCTAAGATCAATCACACCTGGCATCTGCATGGGGCGTTCAGTAATAATCTCATGAGGGCTCAGTCCTACTGTTCTGTTAGGTGATGCTCTCATACTACACAGTACTGGTGGCAGTGCTTCGACCCATGGTACCCCTTCCTGATGCATTTTGCTTAGTCTGGTTTTGATTGTTCTGTTCGATCGTTCAACCTGTCCTGATGCTTGTGGCCTGTATGGGCACTGTGGCTCCTTTGTCTAACCATGTCCATGCTTCATACAGAGGAACGTCTTTGTACAGATCAATTATTGATTCAGGAGGCATAATTGTCTTCTGTGCTGCACTACCTGAACACACTTGTACAGTTGCATAGAAACAAGCCTGTTTAGCTGCTATATCAGCAAGAGCATTACCTTTAGCTTCCGTAGTATTAGTTGTGAGATGTGCTTTCACTTTGATCACTGCTAATTTCTTTGGAAGTTTCATGGAAAACATTAGATCTTTCAGTAATTCAGCATGCTTAATGGGGGATCCAGCAGAAGTTAGAAACTGTCTGGTTTACCAAATGACACCAAAATCATGAATTACCCCAAAAGCATATCTGGAATCTGTGTAGATATTAGCAACTGATCCTGAAGCTAGCGTGCATGCTCTTGTTAGGGCTACTAGTTCTGCAGCTTGAGCTGAAAAATGATCTGGAAGACGTCCTGAAGCTAACACTTCCGTGGTGGACGTTACTGCATAACCTGCTCGTCTGTTACCTTCAATTACTTGAGCTGAACCGTCAACAAACAACTCAAATTCTGAATTCTCTATGGGAGTTTCTTTTACTTCACTCGTAGGTGTATATGTAAGCGTAACACAATCGTGAGTCATTTCTCCTTCATCCTCTAACAAATTCTCAGTCATTGCAGACATCATACATGAGGATGGGTTTGTGACTAGTGCACACTGTAAAACAATGTTCGGAGCTGTGGGGGTAGTTAACCAATTTCCCCAATGGGAGGAGGTGACAGAAGTTTCTTTTGTTTCATTCATCAGTGTGGACACTGCATGAAGGCATTTTACATTTACAGTCTGACCTAACACCATTACTGATGAAGGGCCTGTGCTGTAGCATAACATTTAAGGCTGTGAGTTTACTTAACTAGTGTTCCCCAAAGGAAGGGTGAGACCGTCACTTTCCTTTTGTTCTATTAAACAAACATCAGTCTTTCATCTCTGTTGTAAGTTACTGGGGAAATTAAGCACTCACAGCCCAAATGGTTAACACCTGAGCAAGCTACCCAACGAGTTTAATGACGAGGGGACAGGCTGCTTTAGAGTCGCAAGCAGACTGAGTAGGAGCTGAGCAATCTTGTTAACTTCTCTAAAGTTCTTTTTGTTTTTCCTACACTCTTTTCCCCAATGTCCATGTTTACCACAGTAATAACAACTGCTGCCCTCTCTCTTAGGACATTTACGTTTCTGTTGATTCTCTGCGTTGACCTTAAAGGATGCTGCTGCAATTTCTACTCTTGCCTTGACATCAGAGTCTCTTTCCCATGCAGCTAACCTCTCCAAGTTGTTTTGTATGGTTCTAGTGGACCATGTGAAGTCTAAGAAAGGCAATGCTTTTCTATGTTCTGACAAAAGACCATCACACCATGTGCGAGCTAAGGGGCCATTATCATTTAACACCTTCTCTGAAGTGTCCGCTATTCCACTGTATGCAGCAGCTGACTGACAAAATCTTTCTGTGTACTGACTAACAGTTTCATTCTTCTTCTGTACACAACTAGTTATCTTTGACCAGTCCACTTTTGGTCCAACAATGCTTTTTAACACTCTCATAACTCCCTCTCTCAAGTAATCTTTTCTGGCATTTTGAAACTCAAAATAGTTTACAGCATTTTCAAAATCACTCAATTCTGACTCAGTCAAGATCTGTGATATTAGCTGGGTGACTTCAGCTAGAGACATATCGTAGAGCCGCATCTTTCTGGACAATTCTCTCCTAAACTCAGAAAAATGTCCTTGCACTGATGGCAAATTTTCAGCGATTCTCTCGATTTCTTTAGGACCTAAAGATAATTTGACTGCTTGTAGCTGCAGTATGGGGGTTACAGATTGAACAGAGTCAATCCCTTTTGCCCTAGTCTGAGCCTTTTGTCTTGCTCCACACACTTCAAATGCATTTACATCTTTATCTACCAAACCAGAATTTCTAGTGTTTTCTAGTCTACAGAAAGACTGTAAATCAGGATAGCTTTCATCTGACTGTTGGTCTTCAGAGTCACATTTGGTTGAGGCCTGATTATGGCTCACCTTTGTCTTGAAACAGGACACTTGAGTCTGCAATTGTTTGTTTTGTTCATTTAACTTATCAATACACCTAGTTTGTTATTGTGCAATGGATAAGCTATATTCTCTATGGCAACAGATTATGCCTTTCACGTTTTTCTTTCTGATACATGCACCTAACACCTTCTTGCATTCTTCAATAGACCAAACTTTGTCTGGATCAATACCAAATTTCTTTGTCAAATCCAATCTAACTGACTCAGTCACTATGGAATCAATTTTCTCTCCTAACAATGACTTGAACTCACTGTCTGTCCATAAAGGGCTAGCTAGTCCATTTTTCTCAGTTGATGGAACTAGCCTAGCATTTCTTCTAACCATTTTGTGGATTTCTTTTGTTACCACACAATCAAAAAATAAACTTCTCTGATCAACAGAGGGTATACTTGTTAACACAGATCAAATCTTGTTAAACTTCCTTGTTACCAACACATCACAAACTATTAGCATGTTACGCTAATCTTCCCTAAAAGAAAAATGCAAAGGATCTTTCACCTTCTTAACTTTTAGAGGATAAAACAAACAAAAACACTAAATCTTCTCTGATCAAAAGAGGCTACACTCGATAACACAGTTAACCTTTGCAAAGGATCTTTCACCTTCCTAACTTTTAGAGGATAAACACATCCCTGTTTGAACAGAGGTTCACCAATATTAACACGTAATGTTAACCTTCCCTAACTTTAGAGGATACCTTCTCTAGCAACGTAGAGGCTATACTTTCATCTTTAAAATAAACTTTTAAAGGGTAACTTTGTTAGCCAAACACTGCAGCTGTCTGATAACTGTTCTCTGCGGGCGCAGAGATTTGTACTGGTCTTCAGTGGTTCTTTGAATAGAGTGAAACTCACCGAATCGTTGTTTGAATGAAAAGATTCAGTCTGGAAAACTCAGTCAGCTTTGTTGAGGTCCAGTTGAGATTCAGTTCTGGAACTCAGTCAGAAAGTTCATTCTTTGTTGAGATCTTTGTTGAGCTTGAGGTTTTCAAGATTCCGTCTGGAACTCAGTCAGAAAGTTTAACTTAAACTTTCCAAAACTTTCCAAAATTAAACATTTAAATAAAATTTGTAATCCTACAATATTCAGCTCTTCTAAATCAGATATCATTTGGTGTTTTTCGGTGGTTTGTAAAGAAGTGGAAGAGCAGAGCTGCTGTGCCTGAATTTGGATGGAGAAGGAACTGAACAAATTTTGAAGGGGCAATAGTGTCCCCAAAGAAGAGCAAGAAAACAAGACTAACATCCGACTGCATTATGATATAAAGACAGTAAACCAATCCACAAAATAACCACAGAAATACCATCATCTGTGCTAACACTGATTTTAATTTTGAAATCGCATCTGTTTAATGGATATGTTAGTGTAGGTATTTCTCTCTTGATGGCAGCAGTGGAATCACTTAAAACGCAATGAGATTAAACTGTTTTTAATGATGAATGCATCATTGTGTGTTCAATGAGCAGTGTTGGGTAAGTTACTCAAAAAAAGTAATCCATACAAATTACTAATTACTACTTTAAAATTGTAATTTGATTACATTACTGATTACTGCATGTAAAAAGTAATCAGATTACTAATTACTTTACTTTCAAGTTACTTTGAAAACCTATTAAAACTACAAGAATACACTACTAAGTGAAACTCAGTTCTTTCCGTAATTTAATATTGCAGAATACAGACATCCCAAGTCTCCTGGAAGTTCCGGGAGTCTCCCGCATTTTGATAGCGCCTCCCTGATGCCCGCAAATTAGTTCAAATCTCCCGGAATCTAGAGCGAGCGAGAAAGAGCGCGCATGCGAGACAGAAGAGAGGGCTGTTTCTCAATATGTTCTTGTGGACTTGTGAAACGTCATCAGTCGCTGCCCAAGTACTGTTCCAATTCAAAGTTCACATCTAGCCAAGTCCAGTTCAAGACCCCTGATGTGTTCCTGATCCGCCCCTTTTACCCAGGATGCATCGAGAGGTGACTTTAACTTTGTAGCCTATTAGAGAGCTGACTTATGTTTGACTGAACTGTTTGCT
Organism: Gila robusta; assembly: GCA_030770095.1. Lineage (NCBI taxonomy): Eukaryota > Metazoa > Chordata > Actinopteri > Cypriniformes > Leuciscidae > Gila > Gila robusta. The sequence goes on from JAVALU010002209.1 coordinate 195,230, forward strand.
TTATTTCTAATTGTAGGCTATAGCTACTTATACTTTTATACTGGATATTATTGATCATTAAAACTGACATTTAACAAAAAGAGACAGGGTTGTGTAATTTTATTTTATATATTTTAAAATATATAGAATATTTTTTATATTTATTTTACTATACATTCTTATCACTGTATGTACATGTATAATAAAATAAAATGACAAGCCTGTCTCTGTTAAATGTCAGTTTTAATGATCAATAATGTTTCATATTTTTAAAATGAAAACAAAAAGCAGGGTTGTGTTTTATATTTCGTGTTGTTATAAATATATGCAGTGAAGATAATCAACGTACGCGTTGCCTGAACCACATTTGTGTGGCCATTAATATGTTTACGATTTTTTTAAATGAAAAGAGGCAGAGTTGTGTTTTATAACATATTTTGTTTTATTGTTGACGAAAAGAGGCAGAGTTGTACTTTATACCATATTTCGTTTTATTGTTGCCTGAAATATAGCTACATAAAGAGATAACCGGAGTAGCCAGAGCGTGCTGAGTGACGCGATCAAGAACGCCGCGGTTCCGTTTGCAGAATAACTGGACTCGCGTCCTTTCGTCCTCGGGAGTTCGTTCTCCTGAGTCAAACTTGGCAAGTCTGAACTACCAAGGATGCAAGTCCGAAGTTTGCGTAGGCTACTTCTATTGAGAAACGGCCAGACTGTGCTCCAAACCGTGTAGCGCTGCGTGTGTGTGTGTGTGTGTGTGCCTCATGAAGCGTGTTCTCCGGTAATTCATTAAAGCGCATGCTGACGCAGCCGGCCAAACATGATTAGAAATGCATTTTACTAAATATTTTTTTCTTAACAATACATTTGTAACGCAAGTAACTTAATTTGATTGACATCAGTAACTGTAATCAAATTACATACATTTAAAATGTAATGAGTTACATTACTGCGTTACCACGAAAAGTAATTAGAATACAGTAACGCGTTACTTTGTAACGCGTTATACCCAACTCTGTCAATGAGTCAGGTTAAATGTAGATATTGCAATATTGCATAGTGTCATTCAATGATGTTTGTGACAGTTGCTGGTGGTAAATTTATGAACAATTTTACATTGTGCTCTTTTAATACAGCTTTCTTCTAATCTACAGCATGTTTGATTTAGTTTACCCCAAAGTGTTAATTACACATTAATTAACAAGCATGTATTAACGGTTAAGATGTTAAGATGGTATATCCATGCAGGAATTCATATGACTCATGTCGTAGTTAAGGTTAGTTCTTCATTAGTACATGTCTTAGCTCATCAATAGTTCATAGTAAAGTAATTATTAATTCAGGTATTAGTACATGATTATTCATTTACTGTTATTGTAAAGTGTTACCAATACGGAGAACAAAAGTTAACATTTTAATTAAACATTTTTAATGAATTTTAAATGAATTAACCACTTAAACCTTTTACATGGAATAAAGAAAAAGATGATTTCATGAATCTTCTAAATTTGTTTGTAAAGTTTTAACATTTTACCATTTTTAACTTTGTACCATCCTTTTGTATCTTATACTGTTAGTTTTTTTCAAACTCAAAATGAAATATTATTTTAGCACAAGCCCATTTAACACAAAATGAAAACAATGCTGCAATCTACTAGTGATGTTACGCATGACACTGAAGCTTCGATGTGCGTATCGCACATGCGACGCAATTTCTATTGAAGCCCCGTATAGGGGTGTGTGTTGGTTTCCCAGAGTCACGTGATCGATGAAAAATGAAGCCTCACCTTCTGTCCAATCACGTGCACGTTTCACTTTGGGTGTCAGAAGGCTCGAACCCCAGATCTTACTTAACGAGTCCTTGTCGGCTCAGTCTGGTTGATGGGTTTGTGAGGAGAGTGCTGTACTTTGAAAGTTAATAAATATAAAACATTTAAATAACCCAAATTTATTTTATATTTCAAATGTATTTATTTTATTTATAACATTGAAACTATGGAGTGTGTTGTGGTTGCTTCATCTGCCATAGCTTCTAACACAGGTTTCTGGCTACTTTATTTTAAATAAGCACCAGATGGCGCTGTTCTCGACACTCTCGAAGCTTTGAATCTTTTCCCGGAACAGTCAAGGGAAAGCCTCAGTGCTTCATGAGGCTTCATTTCCCCATCCCTACAATCTACACAGCAGTTCAACATAGATCGAACATATTAAGCAGCATTTCAAACACCATGAAAGTAAATAAAACATTTCACCGACCATTGGCATCTTTGGACTGAACCTATGACTGAACTTGGAGCGTCTTCTCTTTGAAGTTTGTTTATCTGAATGACTGAGAACCTCCATGTCTTTTCAGGTGCTCCAAATCAGTGACAATGACTGATCAGGTGACAAGCAGCCGGTTTGCTGCTGCTGGTGCACTCTGGGAAGTGTAGTTCTTTGAGAATCATTCCTGAGATTCATCTCAACACCTCCCACTTGACCTCCTGGTTTTATCAAATCCAGAGAGGTCACACAAGCTCTTCACACCTCTGCTTGTTCTTCAATGGGAACAAGCAGAGGTGTGCTTCTTCACGGCAGCAGATCTTCAGTATGTGGACAGAATCCTCTGCAGATCTGTTGCTCTGAAGGCAGATTACAAGTAACCAGTTGTAACAACTTCAACTCTAGCATAAAAGGGTTGAATCATTATAACAAGGGGAGTTGACTATTGTTTCCTTTTACTCTTTATCAAAAGCACAACACAAAAACAGAATGATTGCAAAGACAGCAAAAGTCCCCAAAAAACATTGTATTGAAAATATAAAGGCAACTTAGACACTTGTAAGGCACACGCAAACATAACATAAATCTGTTGACTCTTTGTATAAAACTCAAACTAAATAGTCCATACTCCATATAGAGAAAGTTCAAGAGTATGGAAGCTTGTTTCCGCCACAGAATGAAAAATAAAAAAGATAATTGCGACTTTTTATCTCACAATTCTGACTTTTTTTCTCACAATTCTGACTTTTTTTCTCATAATTGCGAGTTTACATCTCGCAATTCTGACTTTATTTCTCAGAATTGCGAGATATAAAGTCGCAATTATTTTTTTTTTTATTTATTCAGTGGCGGAAACAAAAAAAAGTCCGAATTCTTAGTTTTTTCTCGCAATTCTCGCAAATCTGACTTTATAAGGCGCAATTGAGACTTTATTTCACGCAATTCTGACTTTATATCTGGCAATTGCGACTTTATTTCTCAGAATTGCGACTTTATATCTCGCAAGTGCGACTTTATTTTTCACAATTCTGAATTCATATGTCGCAATTGTGAGATAAAAAGTCGCAATTATTTTTTTATTTTATTTATTCAGTGGCAGAAACAAGCTTCCATACAAGAGTAGTAAGTCCGTGCAAGCAAAATATAAATAACAAAGATAGTTGAATGAAAGAGTCTGGATGAAAACAGGTTCTCCTCCAGTTGGAAAAAAGTCCCCAGAGTATAGTCCACCAGGTATATCCCAGACCAGAGCGTGCACATATGAAACGGGTCCCACGTCTAATACACCATGTCTCTCTTCCCAGAGATCATTTTCGGCCCTTTACTCTGAGCTAGGTTAGCCAAAAAATAACCTGCCAACTTACCAAACACACACCTTTCAAAATGGCCCTTCTTTAACCCTAGGCTCATCATAATAAGAGTCCTAAGAGTTCAACAAAAGTCCCCCTCCAACAAAAAAGCATAGGCAAATGCTCAAAATTAACATACATGCAGGAAAACAAAATAAATGATAAACATTTTGGCATGGCACCTATACATACGGAATACAATATATGGGCCATTCTACAGAATTGGTGCAAAGTCAGAGTTGGAAACATCTTAAATTTTTTTTGTTTTTTCCCACAAATTTTGAATGTATGCAAATTGTATAATATCCAAGGTACGCTTTTGTAGTAATTGCGCAGTTAATTCTCATATTGTATTTTCAGAAAATGCTGGAATATTTTCCACTACCGAAACACAATATTAAATAATTTATTAAGAAGGCTTATAATGACCTATTAAGATTTTGTTTACATCTACCTTATAAATATATATTTTTTCTATTTTTAAAAAATATTTTTACAGGTTAAATCAAAGATTATAATTTGAATAATATTTTAAGTGTAATTTATGAGATTTGTTGTATTTTGAACCCAATCTTTCTTTGTAGAAGGCATAAAGTTTATCTTACTGATTTCAAAGTTAAGGATTCATTAGTTTGAATATGCATTGAACCAAACACTATCATAACATCTTAGTTGATAATTCAATATACTTTATTTTTGACAAAACATCCCATGTTACGGTAGTGACTGCACATATTTGGTATGACAGTAATGTTTTGGTAGTGACCACAATCCTTAGTTTGCCATGGCTGAATCAGACTGTCCACATTTTATGTTAATATAAATAAATAACTATGATGCACGTATGCAGTCAGTACATATAGACACACATCTGACAGTAAATATCTTATAAGAACACCTAGAGCTATTCTATACTTTGGGTCTTGAGGTGTAAGTGAGAAGAGGTATGCTCATAGATTTTTCTTCCTAAAAAAAAAAAAAAACTTACAATGTAGACAATTTCAGAACCACTTTGTTTTATTTTCACATTTTCAACATTTTGTTTATGGGTCATTCAGATAAATCTCCAGAACCACTGAACTGTGTGTGTGTGTGTGTGTGTGTGTGTGTGTGTGTGTGTGTGTGTGTGTGTGTGTGTGTGAGAGAGAGAGATCACCCTCACTGGAAGTGCTAGGTGGTGTGGAAGCCCTGCAAAATCCTCTTTTTGTCTTTTCACCATCATCCTCTGTCTTTTCTGTCTTTTCCTCCATGCTTTTCTGACATGTCTTTGCTCCCTGCCAGATAATTCACTGATACTCTTCAACTTCCTTCTTCCCTTCGTTTCTTATTTCTTTCTCTCCTTAAGTATTCCTCGTACTTCACTGGGTCTTCCCTCAACCTTTGTTTGTATTCTCTCTGTCTCTCTGTTGTAGTTTTTCTATTTTTTTAGGCATTTTGGTGTTTTATGTCATTCTCCCTGCCAAGTTAATCATAGAAATTAACATTACTGACAACAACCTTACACCTAAGTTAGTATCATGGACTGCAACCTTAAGTAATTGTAACCTCATCACATTACAGAATTTTAACAGAATCTTGCATGCTAAAACACTACTAAAACATACTACAGTCGTAATTATTTGCATAACTGTACTAAAATGTAGTTTATTCCTCCAAATAAAGGATTAAGGCCCTGTCCCATTTCTCCCCCCTTAAAACTTCCACTTGGTTTTGAGTGCCCTCGAAAGTAAAGTCTCCTCAACGAGGGAAGTGGAGTTGAAGATCTTTCCCTATGAAATGGGACACCACTATATGCAAATTAGCGCGGCAAACCTCACCACGTCACGCGCAGCGTCAACGTGTCTACGCTACTACTATTTTCATTCAGAAAATGCCGGTTCCAGCTGTTGTGTTGCCTGTGTTCGTTTATCTACGTCTGATGAATCAACAGAGAAGACATGTGGAATATAGAATTCGCCATATTTTTGTCTGTATTTAATCGTTTAGACGCGCACATGAAACCCAAAATATAGTTTGCTTGTTGCAGTCCGTTTCCGAGCGCGCGCCGCCATGGGAACAGGGTCAACGTCTCTTGCGCAGATCATTGTGCTTATAATAGCACTTTTTACAATCAAACACCTCCCGCAATTTAGAATCAGCAATTTTACAACAATCACTGATTGTGCTCAGTGCAGTTTGGGTTTAACGTTAGAGAGAAGTGACAGCGCGCTGTGAAGAAAAAGATGAAGCACTAACGTTAGACGAACTAGTTTTTAAGTTTTACCTCACATCTTCTTTTTATAATCCTTGGAAGCCAAAATCGAAAATAAAATTAGATGAACCAGATCAGATGTATATTTAATGGGCAGACTCTCTCAAAGCACTCGGCAGATATCATGAACATCGTCATATAGATAGCTTTGTGAAATATTTTCTAACATTAGTGTTCAAAACTTAACAGTCCATTGGATGTGCATCAAACTAACATATTCCAACATATTTAGAAATTTTAACATGCTTATTTGCGAAAATATACTTCAATTGTTCCTTTCCAGTGGTGTCCGGTATCTTGTTTAAAAACATTTGGCTTGCTGAGTCCGCAAGGTATCCTGGGTAATTTCATCTTCCACTTCGTTTTAAGCCTGCATCGGACCGCACTATGTTTTGAGGGTTGATTTTAAGGGGAGAATAGCACTCCCCCTTGCTCTTTGGAGTATTGGGACACCCTACCCCTACACGAGAACGCGCAAAAACAAGGGTTAGGGCAGAAATCTATAGGGTAAGGGGAGGTATTGGGACAGGCCCTAAGTGTTCCCTTTTGTCACTACCAAAACAATAATGTCACAACCGAAACTTCAAGACATGTTTGTGACTGTTTTGGTAGTGACAATTTTTGATACTTTTGAGCCTAATTCGAAGATGCTAATTCGAAGATGCTGTTAAACTTACAGACAAGATAATGATGTCACTTTTTGTGTTATGTGTAGATATGTGTATATTGTCCACATATGTGTATACTATGTATAGTTTGTGTCCAGAATTCATACTGACAGGGTTGTTGTACAGACTGTGAAAACAAATTTCCTCCACTGAGGACAATAAAGAATGAATCTGAATCTGAATCTAATCAGCACATGGTTAGCAATCACTGGTCAGAACAGTTGAACACATATAACAACAACATTTTATGGAATAACATCCAAAAAAGTTTTCTTAATAGCAGAAAAAATTAGTTAGGTAGTGACATTCCTTAAAGTTACACACAGATTTTTAGACTTTAGAACACATTTACCTCAAAAATGATGGGATCAATCTACTCACCATATAGCACATGAGAGAGAGGGACACAGGAATATTTCCTGATCAAAAATGTAGGGGTGTGGTTAAATTCGGTCTCAGCCAATGGACTAATAGTGACATGAAAATGCAGGACACGTTTTTTTTAGATAAAGTTTCATGATTTAAAAATAAAATATAAAATAATTTTTTTTTTACTTCATTTAAAAAATATATTGGCTATATATATAATATATATATTATTATTATTTTTTATTTATTTATTTTTTAAACAAGAATGGAAAAATTTGAAAAAGAAAATTCAATATCATTTTCACAAGTTGAAATTTAGGAGTTAGGGTTTGGGACAGCCACCTCCTAATTGAAAGTAGCCCATAAATGATGATTTTATATATATATAAAGCTTACTGATATCTTAAATATTATTGTGGGTTTCAATAGATAATTGAAGGATCTTAGTAAACATCTAAGATTTTAAGAATTAAATGCTTTTCAAATGTGTTTTTTGGATGAGGGACAGCAGTTTGCACCAATTCTGTAGAATGGCCCATATATGTATATTTTTTAACTTAAGTGAGCATCGTGCAGGGCTTTACTGTGGCAGTGTCACACAGTCTTGACTAGATGTTCGGGACTAATGTACAATCTCTTGCATTGGGACACCCTGGTAGTCATCCTGATCAGTGTTTCTTTGCTGACGTTGGTATTTCTTGTAGACAGCAAATATAATCCCAGCCAGAATCACCAGACCCACCACAGCTACACACACTGACAGCACAATAATCCAGGGATCTACAGCAGAAAGGAGGAAGAGAACACAAGTTTTTAAAAATGTTGTTTCTTTTTCTCTCAATGTCTCCTGTTTTACTTACTCTGTTGTTCATTAGGTTTGTTATACTCCTCTGATCCTGCACTAGATTCTGTAGAGGAGATTGAAAGGTCAGTCACACAGTTTAGCATCAATTTTCTGTTCAAATCCTGATTAAAAATAAACTCAAATATTTCTGAATATCCAGTGATCTTCTCTCACCTGTGACTGTGACTGTGACTGTGACTGTGATCCAGGTTTCATTATTATGGTCCAGAACTCTGTATGTTCCAGCGTCACTGGCTATAAATGCTTTAATGGTCAGATTTCCATCACGATCAGTCAGTCGATCACTGCTGACCCCGTGACCTCTCCTCCACACCTCTGTCCAGCCTTCACTACAGTTTCTCTCCACTTTATAAGCATTAGTCAACAAAACATCCAACTTCAGCCGCTCACCTTTCTTCACAGAGATCTCATCTGAGGACAAACAGAAAGACTTTATTTGTTATTTGTATGGTATCATGCAATCAAGGCTATAAACACAATTTAGGATTAGGGAACTAAATGCAACAATTTACAAAAGCACTTGCTGATGCGCTGATCAGTTTTACTTTACCTTGAATATGAAGATGGTATTCTCTAGGTTTTGTGTCCTGCACTGTCTGATCACTATCATAATAGACTTTCAGAAAGTATGTCCCAGCATCACTGAAGGTCAGATTCTTGATGATCACGTCACATGCTCCTTTTCTAAATACTCGGCCACTACAGTTTTTCTTCTCACAAACATTAATATTTTCCTTTTCCTTTTTTAATTTAATATCCGAAATGTTATTGCCCTTAAATTCACATGTTAGGGTGGCATTGCCTCCCTTTTCTCCTGTCACATCTATAGGGGTGTTTACCCCAGGGAGGATTCCTGCAAATACAAACAGTATAATATTCATTCATACAAAGTATTAATACTGAAAAATACATTTGGTGTTTCTGTCTATTCTCTGTAACTGAGGTCATTATAAAATATTCTAGTAGAGTAATTTTAGGATTTTTCAAGATATTTCATCGCACAATATCTGTGAGCTGATGGTGGAGTTTCTCCAATATTAAGCATCAGAAATGCCAGCACTGTAGAAAGTGGTAAAAGTGCAACTGTTCCCTTTAAGAGCTTCTTTTCTAGCTGGTTTAGGGCCAGATTTACGAACAGCTTACTCCAGCGCAAACACTCTTTTGGTGTTAAAAACTACTGTCAGGATTTACTAAAGACACGCAGTGAAAAAACATATACCTTATTGTATATGCATTTGTAGGAGTTTTCCAGTCAGATGCAGTATTTATGGGAGAACAGTATTTAAATTGATCATGCAAGGAGATTTATTTAGGCTTCCGCTCGTCAATTTACTGTGATTTGCATAATTATTTACCACCCAAAAAAAGGCGGTAAATAATGGTCTTAAACTGGAGGCTAATTTGCGCTGCTCTTGGTAGATTGCGTTGTTCATTATGGAAATGATTTAATGCATCTGTAGATCACGAGCTGAACTTTACACTCCCATCGGCGCTTTTATGGGATTGCGCTCTCACATTAATTTTCCCTGTTTAGTAAATCTGGCTCATAGTAAGTCATTCCGACACAGAACTCGCATTTCATAGTAGAATAACTGGCTGTAGCATAGTTTTTCAAGTATGTGAACTTAGCATGTTTGCTAAATACCTACAAATATAATATGGTATATTTATGCTTTAGTACAGACAAAAAAATTACAAAGAGCACCTTTAACATTTCAAATTTGTATGACAATAATGTAAATCTGTAACGGATGTGTCAGTGCAGTTACAGTGAATTCCTGAACAATGTTTATTAAAAGAAATTCAACTATGAACTGCAAAGATAAGTCAGTGATGTCATGGTGTGTGTGATGATGTAATATGTAGAGAAATTTCGATGATCAATTCACAAATTTCCACTAAAGTCTCTTGGCTGAGTGACACGATAGAGAAACTGTAAGAATAACTCAAAAAAAAATTTACAATTTATTTAAAAAAAAAAAATGATACTGACCACTTTGATAGACGAAGTAAAACACCAGCAGCAGAAAATTCAATCTGATCCTGAAGAGAAAACAACAGAAGAGTTGGCTATACATCACAAACACATTTATAGAAGGGGAAAATGATTTGCTGAGTTGTAATACAATATAACTGACCATAATACAGCCAACTCTATATTTACACTGTTATTGTGACTTAAAGATTTACCGTGTGAATATTGAACTTGATAAAAATGTCCATGTAAGATCTGCATGCAAGAAACATCAAACTACTATCTGAATCAAACCCAATGGACAAAAAGAAAGTTTTTATTAAATTCTATTTCCTGCTATCCTCTCATCAGATTAATCAATTTAGAATAATCTAATAATTATATTAATAACCCCACAAATAAAAATAAAAAACAGTTGCAATCATCATAATCACACAACTGGAAACGATGATTAATTTCCTTGTCATGTAGGTTTAGTTTTCCACAAACAAACAAAACTTGGTATAATAACACAAAATTGCACACGCTGGGTTTATATTTAAAAACATGAAAACTTACATGGTAAAAGTTCTGAATGAGTCTTTTGTTCTGGTGTCCAAACGTATAAACCACAGCAAAATCAAAACTGAAAGTACACACAGGTGAGTGTTTAGGAGTATAGAAATATGACTCTTCTCACTAAAGGTGGAGTCTAACTGGTTATTCTTGTCCTCTACTGGTTATTCTTTCAAAGATTGAGCTGTTGGAAGATTTACATTATATTGCGTTGTGTTTAAAGATTTTTTAATTTAATCAAATGCATATCGTCGCTGTCGGGCGGAATCCTCGTATCTCCAAAACCGTTATTTTTCAGGAAATAAAAAAAACTGCATATTTTTTGAGTTATTAAACATTGTATCGTTAAAGTTGGTATTATACCTTATATTGCTATTATATACTGTTGTGTACCAACATTAACACAACATTTCCCCAAAATCATGTTTAATCGGAGATACGAGGTTTATGACTTGGGAGCAGGGAGATACGAGTTTACGCTGTCATTGATAAGAATGGAACGGACGCAGACTTCGCTGCTGCCAGCTGTGTTCATTAAAGTCCGCGATCGCGTTGAGCCTTTTGACGAGATAAGGCTTTAAGAGCTTATCAAAGCTTTTGATTGTGGTTACATATATCTTCCTAAACTCTATTTTAAAAGTTTATGAGCTATAAGTGATGCAATACAAAAAAAACGAGCTGACTAGGCTGTCTAATAGGCGGAAATTAGCCTAATCTGCACGCAAACTTACCTTTGTGGCTCACGGGCTTCCTTCTGCACCTAAGCATTACAGCTTTAAATTTTTAACAAAACAGGCTTACTCAAATGTATCTAACCTAACTATTTTCACTCGTTATTGCCTAAAAAACAGACTAAGTTATCCAAAGATAGGCTTACTTGACGCCAGTAGACAGCCAGTTTTTTTCTCCCATAAAAACACTAGTTGGCGTATTTTACATGCACAGTGTAAAGAAAGGGAACTTCGAGTCAGTAAAATAATAATAAAAACAATAATTTAATGGTGATATCCAAAACATTCAATTCAAGTATTTGCACATTTATAATAAGCCTATAAGTAGACATTTAAAATACATCAATAACTGATATCATAGTTTAACAATACAATAAAATATATCATATTAATATAAAATAATATTTATAATATAATAAAATCACAGTTAAGGCTTGTGTATTTGTGTTTGTGAGTATGGTTAGCCCTTGTCTGTGTGCATGTATCTGTGAGGCTCTGTGTGTGTTGTTACATTGCCATCATACTGACTGTATTAAAGGAGAACTCCGGCGCAAAATGAACCTGGGGTGTAATAACACATTGGTACCGAGTCGACTGTTCTCTGGGATTTGTTTTCATGATAATCGAGTGTAAAGAGTTTTATCTCTAAAAACTGTTTAGCTTATAACGCTAGTATATGGGGGCAAATAATACGTAAAAAGAAATCGCTAGTTAATACCACTAACAAGGCTCAAATAGCCCCACACTAACACGGTAGCATAATGAGGGTCCAAACCGAAGCACTGAGAACTTTGTAAGTGTACAGACAGTTAAATAATAATAATAATATACTTTATAAAGACAGTACCATCGCGGAGCCATCTTTGGAAAACAGCCTCGATCAGTCGAACCACGAACGCCGTGCTACGAGCTGAACTGTGACTTGGAATCTCACAGTTCAGCTCACTTAGCACGGCGTTAGTGGTTCGACTGATCGAGGCTGTTTTCCAAAGATGGCTCCGCGATGGTACTGTCTTTATAAAGTATATTATTATTATTATTTAACTGTCTGTACACTTACAAAGTTCTCAGTGCTTCGGTTTGGACCCTCATTATGCTACCGTGTTAGTGTGGGGCTATTTGAGCCTTGTTAGTGGTATTAACTAGTGATTTCTTTTTACTTATTATATAAGTAATAAGTAAATATAAGTAATAAGTCTGGTCACACTGGAAGCCTCTTTTCCTTGGAGGTGCGTCTTCCTCAGTATCTGAGCATGAATGCTCTGCATCCGAGTCCTCATCGCCTCCACCATGGAAAACTTCAAAATACACACACAAACCAAAAATGCATGAATGAGTTACAACTTTATAAACTGTCAACATGAATGAGTTACATCTTTATAAACTGTCAACAGTGAGGGCTATAGTTGAAGGACCTTATCCAATTTAATGAGAAAATGTAGAAAAGCATCAAACCTACCCGTGTCAAACTGCACCTGCTCTGGAGCCAGCAGTGAGGCCTCCTCTTCCTCCACACCACCAGAGAAATCTTTTCAGACACATGGTACAATTAGTGTGCATTTTTTATTTCTATTGTTGTGAAATCCATCTGCATTAAAACTCATTCATTTTGGCATGTGAAATCATGATTATCCCTCAGAAATTCACTCTACCAGCATGCACCACTGTATCCTCCACCTCTGTTGCTTCCTCTCTCTCTAACGTTACACTCTCCATCAGAGCTCTCACTGTCTATTAGGGCCCTTGCCTGATCATATGGCACATTGACCATCTGACAGAGTTCCTCTAAGGACACAGACTTGGTTGCTGCAAAAAATAAAATAAATAAAAGGTCAAATGATCGTTTCACTAAGTTATACGGCATGTTTACGTATGATAACAAGGCAAGAAGCCAGCTAGCTTGCTTAAAGTGATGAACATGACGTAAAAGGTAGCTACTTGTTAAACATGACGGAATGCCTTGACATTGTAAGCTACAATCCTGACATAGTACGTTAAATTATGTTGTTCCTCAGACAAGTGCCAGAACTAGCGTTAGCAGGGGTCGAGAGATTTTTTCTTTAAGCCCCACGAAAATCACGTTAGCTACCTCACCTAACATGACGACAAAACCAATACATAGCGGCTAACTAAGTCAACGACAGGCAGTTTTTGCAGTTTAAATTAAATTTCCTCGTCAGAAACAAAACCATGGAAGATTTCAATCAACAAGATAAGTTAACTTAGCTAACTTACCGTCCAATGCAAGACCTAGCAGAAAGAAAAATCTAGCATCCTCAGAAACGATACATTACACTACACTAGCACTACCATTACTTCGATCGAGATAAAACTGTTATATATAATATATAGACTGTTATTATATAATTTATATAACTGAATCATGAATAAGGACATTTACCTCAGAGGACGTGTTGCTCGACGAGGATTGCGACTTCCAATCCTGAGGAGAAAAAAATGCTGCGAAGCTCCCGGCGCGGCCGCGCCAAGTGAGGAAGGGGTGGAGTTATGAGGTTTCTCAGACAGTTGAAGTGTCCAATGGAGTTAAGAGGTTTGCTCACAAGCTATTTTCAACACTTTAGATTGGTTAATAATTTGTAAAAATAACAGACCCACGTGGAGACTGACCAATAGCATCGATTTGTGAAAAAATATGAAATTGACCAATTTTGGACATACGAGGTTTCCGCCCGACAGCGACCATATGAAATGCTTCTAATTTGAAGGAATGCCTGTTTCAGGTCCATGATCATGTGATGGGTTAAATCTGATCTGAATCAGATCAGCTGTTAGAATGAGTCACATGACTGCTCAAACCACAACCCAGCAGAAAGTCCTTCCTTCATGCGTCTTGTTCAGAGTTTAAAACACGTTGACGTTTAAACTGTATCATTACACCAGAAACACTTTAAACCACAAAGTGTGTCCACTTCCTTACAATTTAAAGCATTGAATGATAGTCTCTATCAGTTCAGTTGTTGCATCTCCACTTAGATGTATTTAATAAAATCACTATGTGCAAATATGTAGTTATGTTGTGTTTTGCTGCAGTTTCCTGGTAGCTCACCTGTACCTGAAGGAAGCCATTTTAAATCCAGGACACAATCTCTCTCTCTGGTCTTAGTCATCCGTCATGTTACTTCCCTATAGAGCCAGAGTTGTAAAAAATTAATCATTCGTCTTGTAATTTTCATTTAAATTTAAAATATTGTGTATATTTTATAAAGAAAATTGTGGTTCAGTGTTGTATAGAAATTAATGAGAACATTTCACTAATAAAACCAAGATATATATTTTCCTAAAAAAATATTTAAGGAAACATTCACAGTTTTGAGGCTTGAATTGAGGAACCGGTTAAGCTGATAAAATGAAGGAAAAAAAGGATATTTATTTAAGAGAATTAGCTCTATTTTGCGGTTTTATAGAGACACCGTTTGTTCCCAGCATGCTTTGCACACGACTGGAAATGGAGAGTAACTCTTGAAATGAAGTGTTAGTTTATGTGTTTTTGAGTAAAGAGAAACATCTGTTAATGTTTAATGTTCAGTTATGTTTGACATTTGAAAGAGTTTCTATTATGTTGAAGTTTTGATCGTTACTATTGTGCAGAAGAGTGGGGTTATGGTTAGTTTTTTTAATAACTGCATGTAATAATAATTCAGCATGTTGCTTTGTTCATTGAATAATAGTTTTGCTGATGAAAAACAGTATCAAGATTGTTGTGGTATTAGTAGCACACAGTCTATTAAATGTACAATGTAAGTCATTTATAAACAGATCATCTCCATTCACTCTAAACCACATAGTTAAAGTTAAAATATAAAAGCTAATTTCACTAAAAATATTAAATTAATTGTGTCGTAGACTAACTAACGATTTATTCTGGTAGATTCCATTAAAGAAATCAAGCCTTAAAAAAATACTTTAAAAATATAATTTATAATATTGTTACCATCATTTTTTTAAGTAAATAGCACATAACATTTTTATAGTGTAAAAAAAAAAATATTGGTGTATAATGCAGTGCAAATAAATATATATTGCAGATATATTGACAGAATCCTCTGAAGATCCTCTGAAATCAAATTACAAGTGTTATTTTTATCGTTTATTTTATTGGAACCCTTCGGTGGGAATCATGTTTTATGCTTTTAGACATTGGTATATCTTGATAAGAGCCAGAAACAGCAGAAGCACAAACACAGAATCTCATATACACTACAGCCGGAGGAGGGAGCTGGGAAATAATGTTTCTTCTGCCTTTAATACTGTGAATATAAACACACTTCTGAGGCGTCTGGAGAAGCTGCATCAAACCTTGATCTTATAGATTCATTGTTTTTTACGGAACCGCCCACAACATGTGATGGTAAATGGCGGAAAGTCAGAGAATGTGGTTTTAAAATCCGGTCTCCCACATGTGTTTTATCCCCAATGCTTTTCTCTATTTAAGATAACCTGTAATAATGATAATCTGATGCTTATAAAATATGCAGATGACATGGCACTGGTGGGATGTGTGAAGGATACCCAATCACTGGACATTTATTTTGATTTTGTTAATTCTCTCACAGCCTGGACTGAGGAGAGTTTTTTGTAGCTTAATATTAACAAAACCAACAAAAATGTGTTGTGGGGCTAATAATGCACGTAGACTTTTTAAGCCTTTGATACTTAATGGAGAGGAAGTTGAGCAGGGATCTTTTAAATACCTGGGTACAGAGATTGACTCCCAGTTTAAATTTGATAAGCATTCAGAAAGTATTTTTAAGAAGGCGTATCAACGTCTAGGTTTATTGAGGAAATTGAGGAGTTTTAATATTGAAAAGGACATTCTGATAGTGGTGTATAAATCACTTATCGAATCTGTGCTTACTTTCAATATTGTATCCTGGTTCAACTCTTTCTGTTAAATGCAAAAATAGACTTTTAAGGATTATAAATATGGCTGGTAAAATTATTGGTGAGAAACAAGTAACCCTGTCTGATCTTTACACTGTGGCAATGAAAAGGAAAGCCTCCGTTATTGTGACAGACTCTTCACATCCCCTGCATAGTTCATTTCATGTACGTCCGTCTGGTAGACGATATAAAGTACCTTTGGTGAAAAAGGCCAAGTATAAGAAGACTTTTATTAACTGCCACTGATATTTTAAATAGGAAATAGGGGGAGGGGTATGGGGATGGGAGGGGGAGGGGAGGGGGGGGGGGTGTATCTTAAATTGTGTGTTTGTCTCTTGTATTGTTCTGTTTGTTGAGCCCTTGTCTAAAGACAATTTTCTACCCCCTGTGGGAATAGACAATAAAGCTTTTTTGAATTTGAATTTGAATTTGAAACAAACACTTTCTGTAAAGCGCTCAATGACTCCTGTTTTACTTGATAGGTTGTTTAGTGTCAGTTTTGTCATCATGCGTTCTCCAGTTTTCCCTGATTCTGTAGATGATATTGAAACTTTAGTCATACAGTTTAGGCTACCATCAATTTGCTGTTTAGGCAATGCTGTCTTACATGCGCGTCATGAGGCACATATGCACGCAGACTAGCACACACACGCAAGGTCCGAATAGGCTTTTTACATTTAGAAAATATCCAAAAGAAACTTCAAACTCTGATATGAATCTTTGCTTTAATAAATTATTCCAGTGCAATGGTGAAAATGATCCGTCAACGTCAAACATAAACAACACGCTTTAGAAATTCAGTAATTATGACCCCACAAATAAAGATCATCAGCATAATCAAAATCACAATAAAATGGATAATTCGGTTCGACAGAATATAAACATGTCGACTCCCTTAGCATCTCAGGTTTAGTTTCCCATAAGCAGAAACACATTGGTATAATAACACAGAAAAACACAGGCTGTAGGCTATTTATATTTAAGAACATGAAAACTTGGTGAAGTTCTGAATCAGTCTTATGTAGCCTTTAGTGATTGGCGATATCGAAACACTGCATCATGAAGCTTCGATTCGAAACCTTTACGAATCTTTTGTTTCGAATCAGTGATTCGGAGCGTGTATCAAACTGCCAAAGTCACGTGATTTCAGTAAACGAGGCTTCATTAATTCATAAACATTACGTCATAACTGTTTCTAAACGTTTCTTAATTTCAGTGTTTCACCGCTGAGGGCGATCATCTCTGAACCATTGAACAAGTGTCTGTGGGTTTTAGCTGATCTCTCATCAGTCTCATCCATGGACTAAACAAAACAAGCTCTGAAAATTGATAAAAGAACCCATATTATATAGACACTTAATATTTATTCTTATTAAATGATTAGTTAATTGCATTTGATAGATTTTATTTTTTATTAAAATATTTGCTATGTGTTTGTAAAAGCTGTTTTTCTGCACGTTTGGTTTTGGTTGCAGTTTCACTGTTAGACCAGCAGGAGTCGCCAGCGTGTGGCGATTCGAACAGTGAATCATTTTGCGATCCAATTGGTTCAATTGATTCGAAGCTTTGAAAAGCTTCTTTTCTCCCATCACTACAAGCTGGTATGGAGTGTGAACCATGTCTACTATATACATTGTTTAAAAATATATTGAATATTATATATATTGAATATTACAGATATCGAAACTATAAATTATAACACATAGGCTATCTTTTAACTCTTTCCTGCAGAATATCTAAATCAAAGTGTATTTTCATCCCTCTTAATTTTTGGATCAAATGTCTTCTTTATCTTTCATATTTTCTGAAAATATCATATATATCTCATTCACATTGTGTCACATCAAATCTATTTTTAATAATGTTCTTGATTTCTGCCCTGATGATGATAACTGTAAAATGTTATTACTTTTAGTAACTTCCTTTGCTATTTTATCTGCCGATGTGCTGATATCCACAAAAATACCACCATAAGCCCCATCATGTTTATAGTGTTTCTCTCATCTGTATTATAATATCTGGTCTGCTGTTTGAATCTCTGCACTGTAAACTGGTTAAAGATGAGCTTGAGAACAGATTATTGAATCCTATATCCACTGTAACGCTAATAATAATGCAAGTATTTCTCCAGTATATGACAATCCTTCATTGATCCTTTATCAAACTCTGATATTCAGTTCTGGAACAATAACTGATACTCTGATTATCAGCTGAATTCTTCAATGCATCTGAAAATATCTGAATATAATAACCGGTAATTATTATCAATGTATTATTGTATGATATGTGATACTCCATATCTTGTCTTTCTTTTCTAATATTGTGAGATTAATTTTTTCGTCAGGAAGTGTGTGTGTGTGTGTGTGTGTGTGTGTGTGTCTGCCTGTCTGTCTGTCTGTCTTTCTTTCTTTCTTTCTGTCTTTCTGTCTTTCTTTCTTTCTTTCTTTCTTTCTTTCTTTCTTTCTTTCTTTCTTTCTGTCTTTCTTTCTTTCTTTCTTTCTTTCTTTCTTTCTTTCTTTCTTTCTTTCTTTCTTTCATTCTTTCTTTCTAAAGCTTTTCTCCAGATGTTGGTCTAGCTATTGCTTAGACACTTGGCATTTGTTATGACACTTGTACAGTATCTCTCTATGACAGGAATAGTAGGAGTATATGCTAGTATGCAGCTCTGAAATTCACCAAGTGTGTAGATTTATGAGCTCACACACACAGTCCAGTAAGTACAGTCAATTAATGAGGACTTATAAATTATCAGACAAAAATTATAAAATTCAAGCAGTTTTCATCTCCGATCCAGGAGGTGGCTTTCTTACCAGGTTCCAAGGGTTTTTACTGAGCTGGGAAAAAAAGCCTTCTCTTACTGTGCACCATGGTCTTGGAATAACTTGCAAAATTTGCTACATCTAACTGATCTAGTCCCATTAAATGAATTTAAGGCCATGTTAAAATGCCATATAACACAAAAATGTAACTGCCATATGTGACCTGTTCCTTTCTATGTGTGACGCTTGTTTGTTTGTTGATTATGCTGTATTTTGTATTTAATTTGTAACTGGTGTGCCGTCTTGGCCAGGTCTCCCTCAAAAAAGAGATTTCGGTCTCAAGATACTTCCTGGTTAAATAAAGGTTAAAAAAAATTTTTTTTTTAAATTAAAAAAATTATAAATTATTATCATCTCTTTGATTTATTACATCAAGACACTGTGTGCTGTAAGGCTGTAATGAAAATCCTCATGATTTCATAATGTAGTTTTTAATACCGGATGTGGTCTTTTAGCTTGCATAGACACTTGGCTAACTTGCGTGTAGATTTGTGAGTCCAGACATCAATATACCAGGTGTCATACAAGTTAGGAATCCTCTTTTGGTTAATAATTTTGACAATATTTCATAAAAAGTACTTTACAAAAATGTACAAGTATAAATCCCGTCTCTTCCCTGTTTACATGTCATAACATGAATTAAAAGAGTGAATATAACTTTACACAAATCACAGTTCTCATATTAGTCTCATGTTAAGTCAAGTCAAGTCATCCTCATTTATATAGCGCTTTTAACAATGTAGAATGTTTCAAAGCAGCTTTACAGAGATAAACATATAATTTAAGGTAACAGAGATTGGTTTAGTTTTATAGTGGTTCTTGAAAAATGTTTTTTCCAGCTAAAGTTAGTTTTGATTGATTCACTTCCGTCTAAATTATCATTTGTTATTAAATTAGGGGCCGCTAAGACGACACCGTTCTCTCTAAACAGACTTTAAACGTGAACCTGTGATAGACGCTGATGGCGTTCACATGCGCATTAAGAATTGATTCTATAGTTATGTGCGTTTGAATATATGTGCGCAGGTTTGTAATTCTTACAAACCATGCCTAAACAAACTAATGTCTTGTCTATAAATTTTGATGCAGAATTTTATTTTATCTTATCACTTCGGGTAGGTACGCGAACCAAAAAATTCCACAAGGCTTTATCTGTAGAGTGATATAGGGATCCTCCATAGGGAGAGGCTAGTTGGCACTTCAGCACTGCATTGTCATCGGGTCCAGGCGAAAGTCCTTCGTCAGATCTGGAAACGGCCTGGATCCGGCAGGCTGCGGGAAAACCTCGGGATAAACAAAGACACTAAAATTAGCGTAGATGCCATTCTTCTTATGATGTAACGAGTACATCAGGATTTAAGGGAAGTGTTCCCAGTTCCGGCTGACCTAATCTAAGCAGCCTAATATTGAATTATAGAAGTCTATAGAGTGTTATGTGAATGCTAGGTCAAAGAGATGTGTTTTTAGTCTAGCTTTGAACTGACAGACTGTGTCTGCTTCCCGGACAATGTTAGGAAGATTGTTCCAAAGTTTTGGTGCTAAATAGGAAAAGGATCTACCGCCTGCAGTCGATTTAGATATTCTAGGTATTATCAACTGGCCAGAACTTTGAGATCGCAATAGACGTGAAGGAGTATAATGCGTTAAGAGCTCGCTCAAGTACTGGGGAGCTAAACCATTTAGTGCTTTGTAAGTAATCAGCAATATTTTCAAATTTATACGATGTTTAATAGGGAGCCAATGCAGTGTTGACAGAACCGGGCTAATATGGTCATACTTCCTGGTTCTGGTAAGAACTCTAGCGGCTGCGTTTTGAACTAGCTGTAGTTTGTTTATTAAGCGTGCAGGGCAACCACCCATAATAGCATTACAATAATCTAGCCTTGATGTCATGAACGCATGAACTAGTTGTTCCGCATTTGTCAATGAGAGCATATGACGTAATTTAGATATATTTTTAAGATGGAAAAATGCGGTTTTACAGACACTAGACACGTGACTTTCAAATGAAAGATTGGTATCAAAGAGCACACACACACACACACACACACACACACACACCCAGGTTCCTAACTGACGACGAAGACTTAACAGAGCAGCCATCAAGTGTTAGACGGTATTCTAGGTTATTACGTGTGGAAGTTTTTTGTCCAATAATTAGAATCTCTGTTTTTTCAGAATTTAGTAGTAGGAAATTACTAGTCATCCAATTTTTTATATCAACTATGCATTCCGATAATTTTGTGAATTGGTGAGTTTCGTTAGGTTTGGAAGAAATATAGAGCTGAGTATCATCAGCATAACAGTGAAAATTAATGCCATGCTTCCTAATGATATCTCCTAAGGGTAGCATGTACAGAGTGTGTGTGTGTGTGTGTGTGTGTGTGTGTGTGTGTGTGTGTGTGTGTGTGTGTGTGTGTGTCTGTGAGGGTAGCATGTACAGAGTGAAAAGCAGCGGTCCTAGTACTGAGCCTTGTGGTACACCATACTGAACTTGTGATCGATAAGACATCTCTTCATTTACTGCTACAAACTGATAGCGGTCAGATAAATATGATTTAAACCATGCTAGTGCAATTCCACTAATGCCAACATAGTTTTCTAGTCTATTTAAGAGAATGTTGTGGTCAATAGTATCAAATGCAGCACTAAGATCGAGTAGCACTAATAGAGAGATACAACCACGATCGGATGATAAGAGCAAATCATTTGTGACTCTAATGAGAGCTGTCTCAGTGCTATGGTACGGTCTAAATCCGGACTGGAAATCCTCGCAGATATCATTTCTTTCAAGAAAGGAACACAGTTGTGAGGATACTGCTTTTTCTAATATCTTTGATAGAAAAGGTAGATTTGAGATCGGCCTGTAATTGACTAATTCTGTAGGATCAAGTTGCGTTTTTTTAACAAGTGGTTTAATCATAGCCAGCTTAAAGGTTTTTGGTACGTATCCTAGAGACAAAGATGAATTAATGATATTAAGAAGAGGATCTATGACCTCTGGAAGCATCTCTTTCAATAGTTTAGTCGGTATAGGGTCTAACATACATGTTGTCGATTTAGATGATTTAACGAGTTTGCAAAATTCTTCCTCTCCTATGGCAATGAATGAATCAAATTTTACCTCAGGGAGACTACAATGCACTGTCTGATGCGATACTGTAGTAGACGGTTGCATAGTTATAATTTTGTCCCTAATATTATCAATCTTATAAGTGAAGAAGTTCATAAAGTCATTACTGCTGTGTTTCTTGGAAACTTCTGGGCTTGAAGCTTTCTTTTTCGTTAGTGTAGCCACTTTTTCAAATAAATACCTAGGATTATGTTTATTTTCTTCTAATAGGGTTGAAAAATAAGCAGATCTAGCAGCTTTTAAAGCCTCTCTGTAAGCAATCGTGCTCTCCTTCCATGAAATCCGAAATACCTCTAGTTTTGTTTTCTTCCAGTTGCGCTCCATTTTTCTGGCTGCTCTCTTAAGGGCCTGAGTGTGCTCGTTGTACCACGGCGTTGGACTATTTTCTTTAATCTTCTTTAAGCGCAACGGAGCAACTGTGTCTAAAGTGCTGGAAAGGAGAGAGTTAAAAGTTTCTGTTGCAATATCAAGTTCTTCTAAGCTATCTGGGATGCTGAGATGATGAAACTGATTAGGAAGATTATTAATAAAGCAATCTTTTGTGGCAGAAGTGATAGGTCTAACATACTTGTAACACGGAGTCGGCTTTGCAGCCTTGGCTAAATGTAATTTACATGAGACTAGATAATGATCTGAGATGTCGTCGCTCTGCTGCAGAATTTCAACAGCATCAACATTGATTCCATGTGATAATATTAGATCTAGAGTAACACATGTAGGCCCGGTGTGTTAACACATGTAGGCCCGGTTTCACAGACTGGGTTTAGATTAAGCCAAAATTAGACTTTAGTTCGATTAGGGCATTTAAGTAGCTTTTATAAACATGCCTTAGAAAAAAAACATTAATGATGGGAATCTTGAGACAAAACACTGACACTGATATATTTTAAGATGCTTTCAGTTAAAACTGCTCAAACATGTATTTTAGTCTGAGACTAGATTAAGCCTCGTCTGTGGAACTGGGGAATGTTTAAGTGTTCTGGTTAAACTTTCACAACAGTAATTGAGTGATTGTAAAACTGTTTCTCTCTCTGGTACAAAACAAATCCTTCAGTGAAACGAAGCTTCAAAAACAATCGCTGAGCTTATAAACTAACACATTAACATAACTATAACCACATTTATGATCAGGAACGTGAGGTAATAAGGAGGATTACTAGTAAGACGGGAAAGTCCATCAAACATTGAGCTTCTGTCTGTTGTACGGCTGTATATGATGTTCTGAAGTTTATTTCTGAACAAGATCCTGATGATTTCAGTCTGATCTCAACAGCAGATTTCAGATCTGATTGTTATGGAAGACCGTTTCCGCCATAGTTGAGTAAAAAAAAAAGATTATCTAAGTCATAATAATGAGAGTTTCTCATAATTATGACTTAGTATCTCATTATATTGAGAAAGTTTCTCATAATAATGACTTAACATCTCATAATAATGAGAAACTTTCTCGTAATAATGACTTAAGTATCTCATAATAATGAGAAATTTTCTCATAATAATGACTTAACATCTCATAATAATGCGAAACTTTCTCGTAATAATGACTTATTTTCTCGCACTTTTACGCATGCGCAAAGCAGTGGAGCAGAAGGGAGTGCCACGCTAGCGACATCCGCTGGTCAAAGCGTGTAAATGCATCACAGCAAACATGGCACGCTCTGCAAACTAGTTGTTTTCATTAAAGTCAGTGTGAACTAAGAAGTGCAATCTGTAGTATCATAAAATAACATCAATTAAAAATCATCAGTATCTTCCATACTTTTCCATACCCACGAAAGGTGTGAAAGTGGAAAGCAGAAGCAGGACGGTTACCATGGTAACGAAAGACGCCTGCTTGTGCACACCGATGGAAATTTTGTTTCGTGAACTTACAAAACTATCAGATTAAAGTTGGATTATTACATTTATTCGTTAAGTTTAAGTGTAACGTCTTCATAAAATATATGGGTATATTTGTTAATATATCACGTATTTTGCGGATGCGTCTAGGATATTTGATGCACGGGCGTAATTTCCTATGGGGACAGGGGGGACATGTCCCCCCCACTTTTCAAAATCCCGTTTGTGTCCCCCCACTTTCAAGTTCATTTGTTATTATTTTTTTAACCGCACGCCGTCATCGCCACGGCGCGTACGCGTCCAGGTACGTCGCGTCCACACCATAGTCCACTCCACACTCTAAAAATAGCTCACTGAAAGTTCTAATAAACAGGTATCGCGCTTATTCAAGCGTGAAAGAGAACTGGATTCTGGCGCGCTGTCTGTGCATCGTGTGCGTGTGCGTCAGGACATTCACAGACAGCGCGCCAGAATCCAGTTCTCTTTCGCGCTTGAATAATAACACACACACACATTTATGCCAAAATGTCCGTTTTGTCAATTGTATCCTCACAAGAACAGTCTTAAATTAGTTAAATAAAATCTTAAATGAACGTCAAGAGTAAATGAGAAAATTAAATGCGAAAGATCCTGTCATCAGCGTCAGATCTTAAAGGGACAGCAGCCAATTCTGTCTATCTGTAAAGTTAACCAAAGAACAAAGGGGAACAGAGCAAATTACTCACTGATCTTGTCTAAAGACAATGGCGCCACCAGGGGGTGGCACGCCACCCCTGGCCGACTCCTGGCCACCCCAATGGCCAGTATAAATTTTAGTAGCATCAGTTATGCATTTCATAAATAAGTCAAAAATATTCTTTAGTAAAAGAAGACGGGGAATTATGTGTCGTGACGTGCTTTTTAAGTGCCAAATGGTTACAGTATACTGTTACAGCAGCTTTTTGATGTGTCTTTGCCACGTTTTGACAAGCAGGGATGCAAACAGCGCGCTTTTCGGCGCCTCCCGCTTTTTTCACGTCAGTTTGGGTGACAAAGTCATCTGAAGTCATTCCATAGCTTAATGTGAGGGACAGAAGTCTATTTACATCATTACAGTATACGGAAACTCGTTTTCCCTCCTCTGCGGCTGCCAATCATTCTCCATTCATATTCAAACAGCGCGCGCCTCATGGATGCACGGTAAAACTCTCTCCAATATGATATATTCACATTATGATGCATGATCTGTAGATAAAAGGCTGTAGATTTGCATAAAATTACTTTATTTTGTTGGAGTTTGTTGCTGTTTTTAAACGGCACACGGTAGTGAGTCGTTTAATATATAAATATAAAATTGTGAAATGTATGATTGCCTTATTGAATTTTATAAGAGAACTAATAGTAATTTGTTTTTATTAACATATTTAGATTTTATAAAATTACTGTGCAGATTTTTTCAAGAATTACTTTTTGCTGCTGATTTATACACTCATTAAGTTTATTAAAAAATCATAAAATCATAAACCACTGTTTAAATAACGTTTGTAGCTTTAATAAGGATTAATCTATATATTTATAATTTATAAAAATCATTTTCATCAAGACATCAGTAGCTATATTAATATCAGTGATACTTGTCTTCATTTATAAAAAGATGCTATTACACAATTATTAAAAATCTACTGTCTTTTTGTTGTTTTTACATTACAGTGGAAATTGGGTCTCACATAATTTAAATTTTATTTACACACAAAACATTAATGGTGAACATTTTTGACTTTATAAAATGATTCTCTCAAGTCTTGGCAATCGGCCCCTATTAAACAATAAAAAAGAGGAAGAAATCTGTTTGTTATACATAGTTTAGTAGCCTACTTTTATTTTTGGAAGAATTTATCATTATAATCAACTTAATTATTTCCTGGATTTTGTATCACCATAGTCCCTAAATGTATGTAAATGCAGGGATAATAAACATGGTATTTTGCCAGTTAATGCCTGCAGTGCAGTGCAGTGCAGAAAATGATATGACAACAATAAGGTCTAAATCTGGCCCCTCTAACAGTACAACTGGCCCCTCTAACAGTACAACTGGCCCCAGCTTGGCCCCCCAGTTGAAATGGTCTAGAACCGCCACTGGAAATACTCCTTAATCTGTTCATAATTCATCATGTGTCGGGTCGCATCAGAACAATGAGGGTGCCAGTCGGAAAGTCATAATTTCGATTTTTAAAGTCATAATTTCAATTTTGTTTATCTCATAATTTCGATTTGGCATGTCAAAATTTCGACTTTTTATCTCATACTTATGACTTTTAAAGTCATAATTTCGATTTAGTAAGTCATAATTTCGATTTAGTAAGTCATAATTTTGACTTAGTATGTCAAAATTTTGACTTTGTATCTCATGCTTATGACTTTTAAAGTCATAATTTCGATTTAGTAAGTCATAAATTCGACTTTTTATGTCATAATTATGACTTAAGAATGCTCGATTTTTTTTCTTATGTGGCGGGAATGGGCTTCCATAGAAACTAAGTCATAATTATGAGAAACTTTCTCAATATAATGAGATACTAAGTCATAATTATGAGAAACTTTCTCATTATTATGACTTAGATAATCTTTTTTTTTACTCAACTATGGCGGAAACGGGCTTCCATAGATTGTGTCTGAATCTGAGATGCAGTAAGATGGAAAATATTTAAACATCCCCTTCATTTTTCATTGTATATATTATTTAAAAAATATATTTTCTGAACATAGTAAAAAAAATCCACCAACAAAAACGTTTCTTTCAAAAGTGGTTTAATTTATTTAGTTTTTCACACTTGCAGATTTACAAAAAATAATGCAGATCCTCTATTATATAGACAAAAACAAAGTGGAAAGGAAAAAGTCTAGTAGAAGATGATGAAGACACTTCAGGAGAAGATAAGGCTCTTGCAAAGGCCACACTAAACATACATATTAAACATACATATTTAAAAATAATATTGTACAATATGCATATGTACATACACACTGTCTTTCACTATATAATTTCATTCCCACTCAGATTCATTGCATCAAACCACTACAAAGATGTATTAAAATCCTCCTGATTTCCCAGAGTTGTTTTTAACAGCCGGCTGATCATGCACATCATGATACATTTATTCAGTTATAAATCATGTTTCTTCCTGGTTTACATGTCACAACATGAGTTAAAGAGTGAATATAACTTAGATCTCAGTTCTATCATATCAGTCTCATGTTACAGTTTTTCTGATTTGCTAAAACACATTTCTTGAAACCATCACTCACTTTCTCAAAAGCTTAAACACAAAACCACATTTTCAAACCACATTCACAGAACATCTGACGTTCTGGCAAAATCAAACAATTGCCTCAAAACTATTTTATCTGTGCTCAAAATCAAACAATGCTCTCAGATCGTACACACAGCGAGTCAATATTATAAACAAGGGCGTCGAACTGGGGGTAAAACCATTAGGCTACTGATTACCAGAGCCCCAAGGGGAGAGAGGGCCCTTGAAAAGTCTGGAATATAATTTATTTTCATTTCCTAATTAAATTTCCTAATGAATGTCAAATGAAATGTAAAGTTAGTATATTGGTTGATTAACTTGGTAGATTACTACATTTTGTATACAATAAAGTAAAGATTATCTAAGGTCTCACGGTCCCACCCCTTGCAAATGCGCCAAATGGTTTAGTCCATCTGCGCGCATTTTGTTTATGTTAGTTAGTTGAGCATCTGGTGGAGCGCAAACTTCTGTTGTAGATATGTCTTTCTCAAAGAAACAAATCAGGCCACCAAAAAAGAAAGGAAAGACAGGAGAAATGAAGAAAAATATGAGGGGAAACAATTGATAACTGACTTCTTTTCAAAGAAAGGTGAGCAGAAACTAGAACACGAAATCTATAGTGCTAAACTGCTTGAATCTCCGCGATCGTGAGTGCTAAAAATGAACTGAGACAACCCATTGAAAGAGCAGAACATACACTTTCAGATGATAATTTGGTTATACATGTAATCTGAGGTAAAGGCTAAATAAATAAACTGTACACTAACA
This sequence comes from Gila robusta, assembly GCA_030770095.1. Classification (NCBI taxonomy): domain Eukaryota; kingdom Metazoa; phylum Chordata; class Actinopteri; order Cypriniformes; family Leuciscidae; genus Gila; species Gila robusta. The sequence continues at coordinate 222,985 of JAVALU010002209.1, forward strand.
ATGCTGTTTGCATACAACACAGCATTATAATAGCCTAATTTGAAACGTGTTTAATTTTAAATGTATAGGCTATATCTAAAATTAGCAATAATAGGCTAATCAGTGTCAAAGGTAGCTTGGTAGCTCATCGATAGCTACATATCATCATGTCAACATTATATTTATGTCAGATTTAGTAGAAGCAGATCGTAACATTGTGAAACACACGGCCCTCAGTTGGAGGAACATGGCGGCCCATCAGGACTGCCTATGCGTAGGGCCCAGGATCTTGTGCTACGCCCCTGATTCAAGGCCGGATTTACCACCGGGCCGATTGGGCCGGTGCCCGGGGGCCTCCAACCTCTAGGGGGCCTCCAAGACCCCACTAACTGTGTGGCCTCATCCTTTTTATTATTATTTTTAAATTAAATTAAAATTCATTAATGCGTGTATGTGTGTTAACAATCATTTATTTACACGCAAAAAGGTATCACGATCAGTTTTTCGGCTGTGTCAGATGATGACGAGTCAGCTTACCGCGGAAAAAAGTTTTTTCCTGCATAGACAATTATGAGGCGGCCGCCTCCGTCAAATTTCGTGCCGCCTCCGCCTCTCGACAAAACTCGGACACGGACAGACAGTCATGTGCTCATAATACACTTTTCCCACCGTGACGGTTCTGTTGCGGTTCCGCTTGTGTCCATTCTCAAACCGTATAGTTTGCCGATAGTGCTGCACGGATCATAATCCGCGGGTCGAGCGGGCCAAGTAATAAAAACATTCCATTCAATCGAGGGTGGATGACAGACAAATCATTATAATGTGTTGAGTTGAGTGTAATAAAGACACGGAACTCCCATGGTACCTAATGTACGGACGGTTACAAAGTTGCGCTGTTGAGGCTCGCGCAGTTATTTATAACATTAATTATAGTTAAGAAACAATATTTAGGCTATACACACGACCAGAGTGCTGTATTCAAAAAATATTTAAAACAATGTCATAATCTCATTTAATACAATTATAATTTTCAATGTAAATTACTTAATTTGATTGGTAACAGCCTAGTGTCTTATTACTTTAATTGAATGTATTGATAAAATGTAAGAATTTTAAATTAAATTTAGAGCATAAAATTAGGGCAAAAATGTCCTTTATAAAGGTACAAAAAATTATTCCGATAAGAGTGTTTTCAAAAATGAAACTGACAATTTAAGATTAAAGGGAGTAAAGCCTCTGTTTAGGCTATAAAGAAAATGTAATTTTGCCAAAAGAAGAACTTTTAATTTAAATAAAGGTTAATTGTGTGATATGTTACCATATTATCATGCTTAATTGAATAATTGTAATGTGATGATCAGATGCAAATATCTAAATCAAGATGGGTGGTTGGCGGGTGGATTATTAATTATTTTTAACAACAGATTCGAGGGACTCAAAGTGCACCAGATTAATGAATTTATCTTTAAAATGTACAAAATTTTCTCCCGGGGGAGCATGCCCCCGGACCCCCCTAGTGTTACGATTTTACCACCACCGCCTCATTTTGAGCCAGGAAAAACCGGTTATCGTGACAGGACTACCTGTGACTTTTATTGAGGTGGGCCTCCAATATTTTGTGCCCAAGGGCCTCTGCTTTCTAAATCCGTGCCTGCCCTGATTATAAACACTACAGATCATTCATTAGACACTACATAAAAAAATGGAGAACACAGAACCCAAAGCATGCAGTTACAGAAAAAAAAAATATAGTAACAAAGAAAACAAATTTTGCAATTACGTAAAAAAAGTATAGTAGGCCTAATGACAACTTACAGTAGTATGGTGAATAAATTGTATACTGTATCCACTGCAAGTATAGTATAGTACTGAACATTGAATAGTAGGCCTATCGAATGTCTGTATATTCACCACTTGCATACTGTGAAAATACAGTGACCCAACTGCAAAAGCCCAAAAGGTTACAGTAAAATACTCTAAATGAAAATCATGTTGTGAGTTGTGCAAGTGCAGAATCAAGGTCAGTGAGAGAGATTTGATCAGGCATCAAATCTGAGTTTTAGAGTTTTGAAAAAAGAGTGCATGAGATTTGCAAACAGTGTTTTAACTACCTGAACTTGTTAAATGATTTACAGAAAGAGTGATTTATTCGACAGCTTGGTTTAGACTATTGAGAGTTTGGTTCAGAGAATCGGGTTTAGTGTTTTAGCAATTCACAAAAACCGTAACACATGTAATGTTTAAGTGTTCTGGTTAAACTTTCAGAACAGTCCGCATGTGTTTTCTGTTGTTTTTAAAAACTAAAGGAGGAAGTCCATCACTAATGTAATGTAAGACATGAAGCTTACACCGACATTTTGAAAAAGGGAACATCAGTGATAAAAGGAAAGAAGTTTATCTTGATGCCTGATCATTTCAGCCAAAAGTGGATTCAATTCAATTTACAAAGAGAAGCATCTTAAAATCTCCTATAGTGATCAGTTAAAGGCAACAGCGGCAAGGAAAAAACTCTCTAAAGATGTTTAATATTGGAAAAACACCTTGGCAAGAACAGACTCAACTTTGGACGCAATTTTCCTTATAATCCTCAGGAGAGATTATTATATGACCTGATTGTAGAGAAATAACATGTGGGGTGCCACAGGGTAGTGTCCTGGGTCCATTGTTGTTTCTTTTGTATATAAATGATATGAAATCTGTCTGTAATTGTAATCTCTTTCTCTATGCGGATGATTCAGCCTTGGTGTTCTCTCATAAGGATATAAAAGTTATTGAGAACCATTTAAGTGATGAGTTAAATAATATAAGTGAATGGTTGATTGAGAATAAACTGTCTTTGCATTTAGGGAAAACTGAATCTATCTTATTTGGTTCAAAAATAAGGTTGAGTAGGACTCCTGAGCTTAGAATTTCTGTGGGTGGTACCCAGATTGAAGTTAAAAATTGTGTTAAATATTTAGGCTGTGACTTAGATAGTTCCTTGAGTGGCGAAAGTATGGGTCAAAGAGTTATTATAAAAGTAAACCAAAAAATTAAATTTCTGACACGTAAGGCTCATTTTTTAAATAAAGAAACTTTACTAATGTTAGCAAATGCTCTAATTCAGCCACTCTTCGATTATGCCTGTACTACATGGTACAGTAGTACCCCCAAGAGGATAAAAGTACAACTCCAAACAGCACAAAATAAATTAGTTAGGTTGATTTTAAACATTAATAATAGGAACCATGTTGGTTCTTTTGAACTTAAGAATTTAAAGTGGTTGTCAGTCGAAAATAGGGTGAGACAGCTGAAACTGAGATCAACAAGAAAGATTTTGCATAGGAATGAGCCAAGGTATTTTAAAGATTATTTAAAGTTTATTAGGAACTCTCATAGCTACTCAACTAGAAGCAGTGCCACAGACATAGTACCTTGTAGATTTAAGAGTTGTTCTGGGCAAAACACCTTTTTGTACATGGCAGCAATTGAATGGAACAAACTCCCAGTTGAGATTAAGTTAAGCCAGTCAGATCGCTGCTTTAAGCAAGCATGTGGTGAATGGTTGCTAAAAGCTAATCAGATTTAGTTTTTAAGTAGTCTTAAGGAATATTTATTACTGATGTGTATGTACTTGTGTGTTTGAGTGTACAAGGTGCTCTATTGTCATCTGTGGCTTGCTTGCCATCTTTATCGGTCTATAACGAGGACCACAATGGAAATAAGTTTTGTAACTTTCTTGTGTTATCCTCGACAGTTCTGATAAATGTGTTGTGTCATTGTAATGGCATCTTGTTATGCATTTATTGTTATTTTCTACTGTCTAATAAATCAAATCAAATCAAATCAAAATTCCTCTCGCTGATTTGGCATTGGGCAAGTAAAGTCTGTTCAGACACTGGGGTTTCTTGATGACAAAAAACACAATCACACCCAGCAGAACCAGCAGAACCAGCAGAACCAGAGCTCCATACACTGACAGCACAATAAGCCAGGGATCTACAGCAGAAGGAGGACGGAGGGAAGAGAACACAGTTTTTTAAATGTTTTTTTTTTCTTTTTTAAACTCACTGTTTAAGGATTTTTTAGTTTAAAAAGTTTAAAGTTTTCAATGTCTCCGGTTTTACTTACTATGTTGTTCATTAGGTTTGTGATCATCATCTGTATCCAGTTTTCCCGTTGATCCTGCACTAGATTCTGTAGAGGAGATTGAAAGGTCAGTCACACAGTTTAGCATCAATTTTCTGTTCAAATCCTGATTAAAAATCAGCTCTAATATTTCTGCTCATCCAGTGATCTTCTCTCACCTGTGACTGTGACTGTGATCAAGGTTTCATTATTAGAGTCCAGAACTCTGTATGTTCCAGTGTCAGTGACTGTAAAGTCATGAATGATCAGGTTTTCCCTGTGGATCTCCTTCCAGCCTTCACTAGAGTTTTTCTCCACTTTATCAGAATTGACCAACAGAAATGTTAAATTCAGCTGCGCTCCTGTTTTCACAGAGATCTCATCTGAGGAGAGACAAACATATCAATCATTATTTTAATGGCCAATCAATCAAGGCCATAAACACGAATTTAGTTTCAGGGGAACAAATGTAATTATTTATAAAAGCACATGTTGATGGTTTGATCAGTTTTTACTTTACCAAGGATTTGAAGTTGATACGTCCTCTCCTCTTGCCCCCACAGAACTCCCTGTGTTTTATTATTGTAATGGACTCTCAGAATGTATTTCCCAGCGTCACTGTAGATCAGATCCTTGATGATGACGTCACATGATCCTTCTTTAAGTACTCGACCGCTACAGTTTTTCTGGTGACAAACATCTAAGTCTTCAGCCTCTCTGATTAATTCGACCGAAATCTGATTGGCCTCAAATTTACATGACAGGATGACGTTGCCTCCCTTTATTCCTGTCACATGTTTAGTGTTGTTTCCTACAAATATAGACAGTAAATAGTCATTCAATTCAAAGTATCACTATACTGAAAAATTGTGTTGTTTCTGTCTATTTTCTGTAATCAAGCTCATCGTAAAAATTTCTAGTAGGCTAGAATTAATTCAGTCTACTAGATTATCTTTTGCTCAAGACATTTCCTCACACATTCAAATGGTTTCATCAAACTTTGAACTGAAGATGGAGTTTCTCCATTATTTAGCATCAGAAACGCCTGTGAATTTTAAAGTTGCCGGTGTCACCTTTCTGTTCAGTTTAGCTTTAGTTTTCATGCGCTTTTCAGTTTGTTCTCATCTGCCACATGTTCCCTGGTTTAGATTCCCTCCACTCTTTAGTTTCTATGGTGACTGTGATTAATGAGTTTGGTTACGCTGTGTTCATCCAACGCTATCTCACGACCAATTCGTACGAATTTGTACGAGTGATTAAAAAGTGGTTAATTCGTATGAATTCGTATGACCTCACTCGTACGAATTTGTACGATTTGTCTAAACCCAGTGATGGGTAGGTTTAGGGGCGGGGTCAGGGGTAGGTCATTCGTACAAATTCATACGAATTGGGCAACTCGTAAAATATGTACGATTTAGCAAAAATCGTACTAATTCGTACGAGTGAGGTCGTATGAATTCATACGAATTAGCCACCTCGTAAAATTCGTACGAATTGCCGTGAGATCGGGCTGGTTCATCTGGTTCTCTGTGTTTCGTGCTTGTTCCTGTCCTCCTCGTGTTTCCTGTTTCACTGGATGTGGATTACTTCACTCCCGTTCACCGTCACACTACTGGTTCTTCGTCAGCGTCTTCAGTCATCCCTGGATTGCCCATCTCAGTCCCTGCGTCACACTCTCCTGCTGTCTGTGTTCCTGGACTGACTCTCTGAGTATCCCCTGCTTGCACTGAGTTCGTCATTCCTTCATTTTACTGTCTTGAGATTACTGAGTGAACCAGTATTAATAATACTCATTTAAACCGCATACACCCGAACTTGACTGCATATCGGACCGGTCTATGACATAAATTAAGCATGCACAGCGACAGGAAATAGAAATGAACACAAAAATCTTGCCTAATCGTGCCTAACAAACACAACACTGACAGGGGAGTTGAGCTCAGGAGGAGTAGAGCGGCTGCGGACCGTTTGGTTTTGGGTTTTTTTTTTTTTTTTGAGCAACTGCTGACACGCACACACAATATGACGTCACACTCTGGGCATAATTAAAAAACATAATTTAACATATAAATAAATAGCCCACTTAAAGTGTTTATTACAAATACATTACTAAATGCTTAAAATGAATAAATGTAAATGAACAAAAAATTGTGTTACATTTACAGTAGGCTACATTTACATTTACAGCTGCAACAGGGGTGGTTTGATGGAAGTAGCCTAAATGGCAGAATATATGATCATGTAATATAGGCTATAGGCTTTTATATACATATATATAAAATGTTAGTAAATGGACTTTAGAAAACCCTTAGATTAGTGGTCTGGGTTCAAACATTCCTACACGCAAAGTGAAGTATTCACGTGACTGGAAAGAAAGTAAGGCTTCGGGTGCTTCACAATTCTTATTTTTGCATCCTCGCTTCCTTTCCTCGTGTCTCAGCTCCTCCCCAGGATGCGAGGGAAGGACGCAAGGAAATAAAATGAGGACGGAAGAATCGAATGAAAGCTTTTTTATACATTGGAATACTTGATCACTCGAGCGTCACTTCACAGCGTCATCAGCAGCGCTTAAAAGATCTGCCCTTATGTTGTTGAAGTTTGGTTATTTAATAAATTCATAATAAATAATAATAAAGCAAGATACCTTGTTGAAATATGTGTGATGTGTGGTAGCCTATATATAAACTGCAAAAGTATAAATTAAAATTATTGTGACTGATGTGAAGGGGGAGGAGAATTTATACGTGCGTATAATAGATGCGTCATGTTTAGTCGATAAAACGCTTCCGCATTTGAAAGACTTGTGTATCTTCGCTCATCACTCCTCTGGAAGCTCCTCACTCCTCGATCCTCGCCTCCTCGTGGAGCAATTAGAGAATTGAGATGTCTTTCAAGATGGCTGAGCTCGATCGGTTTCCGGGTCATAGGATGCAGGACGGAGGAGACGAGGAGGATATTGAGAAGCACCCTTCGTTTTTCGTTAATCACGTGTTTCTCTGAAAACAATACATGCTATGCGTACTCGATACGCGCTTTGAAGCTTCAGTGTAATATGTAACATCACTAACTATTATATTAAAATTATACGAAAATTATGTTGGCATTAGTGGAATTGCATTAGCATGGTTTAAATCATATTTATCTGACCGCTATCAGTTTGTAGCAGTAAATGAAGAGATGTCTTATCGGTCAAAAGTTCAGTATGGCGTACCACAAGGCTCAGTACTAGGACCGTTGCTGTTCACTCTGTACATGCTACCCTCACAGACACACACACACACACACACACACACACACACGCACACACACACACACACACACACACACACTCTGTACATGCTACCCTTAGGAGATATCATAATGGCTGCTCTATCAAGTCTTCGTCGTCGGTTAGGAACCTGTGTGTGTGTGTGTGTGTGTGTGTGCTCTTTGATAGCAATCTTTCATTTGAAGGTCACGTGTCTAGTATCTGTAAAACCGCATTTTTCCACCTTAAAAATATATCTAAATTACGTCATATGCTCTCATTGACAAATGCGGAACAATTAGTTAATGCGTTCATGACATCAAGGCTAGATTATTGTAATGCTCTACTGGGTGGTTGCCCTGCACGCTTAATAAACAAACTCCAGCTGGTCCAAAACGCAGCCGCTAGAGTTCTTACCAGAACCAGGAAGTATGACCATATTAGCCCAGGTCTGTCAACACTGCATTGGCTCCCTATTAAACATCGTATACATTTTAAAATATTGCTGATTACTTACAAAGCACTAAATGATTTAGCTCGCCTGTACTTGAGCGAGCTCCTAACGCATTATAGTCCTTCACGTCTATTGCGATCTCAAAACTCTGGCCAGTTGGTAATACCTAGAATATCTAAATCGACTGCTGGCGGTAGATCCTTTTCCTATTTAGCACCAAAACTTTGGAACAATCTTCCTAACATTGTCCGGGAAGCAGACACAGTTTGTCAGTTCAAATCTAGACTAAAAACACATCTCTTTAACCTAGCATACACACAGAAAATTTTACATTCCTATTATTCAAATCAGTTAAATGATTATTAGGCTGCATAGATTAGATCAGCCGGAACCAGGAACACTTCCTATAATACCTGATGTACTCGCTATCATAAGAAGAATGGCATCTACGCTAATGTTAGTCTTTCTGTTTATCCCGAGGTTTACTGAAGTCGCCTTTTTCTACCTTTGTTCCCATTGGCTTGGCTTGCTTAGTTGGGCACATTAACATTTAATTTTATATTCAACAATAATATTGATCTGACTGCATTGACACTATTATACAAGAACTGAACTGAGCTGGACGATGACATCACGGTTTACTCCAGAACGGCAATAAATGAACTAAATTAATAACTTTTTTAAAACAAAAATGAAACATCACTAAACTTAATTAACTTTTCTTCTGGAAACAAACTTTTTTGCATTATTTTCCTGTTGTCTCTGTAAAGCTGCTTTGAAAAAATCTGTATTGTAAAAAGCGCTATAAATAGAGGTGACTTGACTTGACTTTTCATCTGCTTGCATACACATACGCTTTACAGCTTGAGCCAAGATCTATTTTGCCATTGTGCTCCTCAACTAGACACTCCACCTCAGGTTATTAATTATCTGGATGTTAATTTGGATAAAGTGCCTGCTACATGAAATAAAAAATAAAATGCTCAATCTCAAGAACTAGGCTACTGACAAATGTGATCTGGATGCACAAATTAAGAGAAAACCGAACTTGAATATAGGAGGTGTACCTTGTAAACACTAATTTTTCATTATTTCCTGTAAGTTTTTTTTTAAAAGTTTTTTTAAGAAAAGGACAGCAATTGATTATAACGAGGACAATAACATTATGACCAGGGGCATGAATATTTTCAAAGTGACTTAGCAGCAAACAGATATTTGTTAATAAGAAAATTGGATTAAGTGAGCTGTAAGGAGCCAGAAATTAGCAGTGGCACATTTTAATCAATATCAAATATGACAATCGTTCAAGCTGTAGCAGACGTACAGGTTGCAGTGAATTCCTGAATAATAGACAAACTGATAAACCAGTGATGTCATGATGTGTGATATAACATAATCTAGTGGAAAATTTCCGTTATCAATCCTCAAATGTCAACAAAAGTCACTTGGCTGAGTGATGCAGCAAAACAATTTACTAGAATAACTCTGTACTGAAAATAAAAAATTGTGTATTATACTGACCACTATTGACAAAACACAGCAGCAGCAGAAGCAGATTCAGCCATCTGATCCTGATGAGAAAACAGAAGAGCTGCTTTATGTGTCAGATACAGACACACATCACAAACACATTCATACAGGGGGAAAATACTATATAACTGATCACAATACACAACTCAAAAACAATTTCTTAAAAGATTTAACATACAAGAAAAAAAGTTCAATAAGAAGCATCAAACTTTTTTTTGTTTAATCAATTATTTCAGTGTAACCCTCAAACTCAAAGGCCCAATGGACAAACAGTTTATGAAATTATTTTTTTCTTCTACCAACCAATTCTCTCATCAGAGTAATTAATGTAAATCAATCTAAATAACTAGATTAAAAAGGTTGTCGAGACAAACTTTAAGTTGGCTTGTGAAAGTTTGGACCATAATCACGACATTCAGCATAAACATCGACTCATTTCCTCATCACTAGTTTTCCACAAACAGAAACAACTATCAGTATAAGAAGAACACAAAAACATAAAAAGCTGGATTTCTATTTTAAAGCATGAATACTTACATTCTAAAAGTTGTGTATGTCTTTTGTTCAGGTGTCAAAACTTTGTTTAGAAAGTTTTAAGTAAAAGACTAAATCGAAAGTATCCAGGTATGCATTTGGTGCTACCTGTTTAGTAGCCTACAGCCCTGCCCACGAGAAGGTGGAGTCTGACTGGTTATTATTTTCCTTTCCTTTATAGTTATTCTTTCAAAGCAGATTAATCTGAAGATTAACATAATATCGTATATGTCCTTCAGTGACTGACATACTTTTGTGAATTATTTATTTAATCATGCATTTAAATTCAATGTTTGTCTTTAACAGAATTACTTTCGTTTTAAACACCTATTACCCTGATATGATCATGTGATATGATGGGCGGTGAAATCTGATCTCAGATCACGGTTAGATCTGAACGAGTCACATGACCAGGGCCGGCGGAAGCACTGGCTCCAGACACTAGAGGGCGCCGCACCATCACGAGCGTCTCAAACTTGTGAAGAACTATCTGCGATCGACAAAAAATGTACAAGCAATCAAATAACACATAAAGCCTTTATTTAAACACCTTAATCGATCCAAATGAGCTCAAACCAAATTAAATTTAGATAATGTAAACAGAAACTGAAAGGACTGCACATGTGCAATGAGAAATAGCGTAATGACATATGACGTGTCATATAAATGAATGTCCCGTCATTGTAAAATTCTCATTTCACTCATCGAGCGTCTGTGGAGCAGGACTACGTCCCAGCAGTCCTGGTTTCGGATTCTCATCCACAGACGACTGGTTTTGGGAGCAGGGTGGTGCATTTTTACTGCGTGATAAATAACCACGGCACAACGGTTCATTCATAGGCTATGCTTATTGTCTCCGAATTATGACCAGAGTGGCATAAACGGATTAAGTCTGCTGTTTAAAACAAACAAAGACCGGAAATGTAGGGAAACGTTATTATGCGCAAACAGTGGAACTCTGTATATTTGTGCAGTGTGTGTCAAAGAAATCCGATTTGAAGCTTGTGAAATATAGGCCTACAGAGCGCTGGATTGTCTTCCCCCTGATAGTTAAATAGATTTTTTTTTAAATGTGTATGAAATCAACAAAGACATATTCCCAAAAACAGATGCATGGAAGGTGTGTGACAGATGTTTGGGTTTGACATCATCAGGTCACATGACCAGGACGTTAAATGACATTTCCTAAATCGTGTGTGTGTGTGTGTGTGTGTGTGTGTGAGAGAGAGAGAGAGAGAGAGAGAGAGAGAGAGAGAGAATGAATTGTTTGTGTCATTTGCTTTTTGTTTCTGTGCTCTCTTCTGTTGCAGTGCTCAGTGAGTTTGTACAGGGCCGGGTCTGCATCCACACTAAAGTGTGTGTCAATCAATCCAGTGTGTGTGTGTGTGTGTGTGTGTGATTCGGGTGGTGTGGCATTTCTCCTGTAGGCTATATACTGACAATCCTTCATTGGTCCTTTTCTGATATTCAACAATTCTTCGATTCTATCAGCTGAATTATTTTCAATCATTTCTCAATGCTAGTGCATTTCTCACAGATGAAGAGCTTCCAGAGTCTGGGAATATAAAGCTGGAGTCTGATGGGTCTATATTACACTTTTACAGTATCTCTCTATGACAGGAATATTAGGAGTAATATCATGCTAGTATGCACTTCTGAATTCACTGAGTGTGTAGAACTGAGCTGGACGATATAGTGGCTATATTTATAAATGAACTAAATTAATAACTTTTTTACAACCGAAATTAATCAACACTGAATTTACTTAAGATGAACTAGACATATTTCTTCTGGAAACAAACTTTGTTGCATTATTTTCCTGTTATTACTGTAAAGCTGCTTTAAAACTGTATTGTTAAAAGCACTATAGAAATAAGGTATCTTGACTTGGATTTATGAGCTCAAAGACAGTCCAATACAGTAAATTAATGAGGACTTATAATAAAACATGAAACTCCATCAAACGTTGTTCTTCTTCTGTTTAGTTCCACATACGGCTCTGCATGATTTTTAGCAAGAAAGTGATTTAATTTTGTTTTTTCACAATACATACTTGCAGATTTACAAAGAGGAGTGCAGATGACCTATTAAACAGACAAAGCAACATAAACATATTTACATAGAAAACTGTACAAAATATACATATGTACATGCTCACACACACTGTTTGTCTTACACAGTTTGACAGATACACATTCACAATCATCAGTTCTAGACTCATTCTCAGTTCATCAGTTGACGGATTAAATAGAAACAATAAGATGATGATTAGAAGTGGTTACTCTGTTACCAGTCCAGATTTTTAAGGCTTTACATTAATATTAAATGAAGATACAGTATCAAACAGATTTTGATACTGATATTTTAAACAGATATTGCAGATAAGGAACTCCCGCACACTATCGTAACTTGCAATTTAAAATGAATGTTTATTAACACACAACGTTTCGGTCACACGACCTTCATCAGGAGTGAGGAGAAAAAGATATTGCAGAAATATGTTAACAGATTCCTCTGCAGGAAATGGTTTTGTTTTGAAGGAGAAAAAAAGCATATATTACTGGACTCGGTCGAGAACAACTAACATGACCAATGACCAAGTCCAATACAATATAAAACTGTGTAGAGACTGAACTGGAGAACTACAGCATGAGTTTCATCATGATCCACAGATCCTCAATACTTCTGATCCTGAACTCAGTGCTTTCATCCTTCAAGTAATCTCTTGCGAAGTCTGTGTATCCCGACAGCAGCCAGAACAACCAGAACCACCAGAACCATCTGAACCAGAACCAGACCCACAGTCAGTCCAACCGGCAAAATCCACTGATCTACAGGTGAAGGGAAAAGTGGGGAGATTGTTGTTTAATATTTTGAATTCACTGTTTAAGATCTTCTGTAATTCTCTCATGTTTTACTCACTTCGATGTTCAGTGTCGTCAGTTTTGTCTTTATCTGTGTCGTTCAGATTTCCCTTTGAGTCTAGAACAGATTCTGTACAGAATATTGAAAGGTTAGTCATGCAGTTTAGTATTAATTTACTGATTAAACATAATATTTCTGCTCACCCACTGATCTTCTCTCACCTGTGACTGTGACTGTGATCAAGGTTTCATTATTATAGTCCAGAACTCTGTATGTTCCAGTGTCAGTGACTGTAAAGTCATGAATGATCAGAGTCTGGTCACTGATGATCAGTCGATCACTGCTGACCCCGTGACCTCTCCTCCACACCTCTGTCCAGCCGGAGCGAGAGTTTCTCTCCACTTTATCAGCGTTGATCAACACAACATCCAACTTCAGATCCTCTCCTTTCTTCACAGAGATCTCATCTGAGGACAAACACAGACATTCATCATTATTATGATGGTGTCAATCAATCAAGACCATAAACGCATATTAAGGATTAAGGTTAGTTCACCCAAAAATGAAAATTCTGTCAGTATTTACTCTCCCTCATGTTGTTCCAGACCCGTAAGACCTTTGTTCATCTTCGGAACATAAATTAAGATATTTTTGATTAAATCTGAGAGCTGGATCACACCTCCATAGTGAGTTCCCGTAGTGTAACAGCACAGCGCTTCTGTGTTGTACGTCAGAACGTAGGCTCACTATTGGCCGATGCTGGTCATGTGTGTGTGATGCTGGCCAATAGTGAGCCTACGTTCTGACGTACAACCCAGAAGCTGTTACACTACGGGAACTCACTCAGAGGCACACACAGAAGAAAATGAATAGTTGAATTAAGTCGTTATTTTTGTTTGTTTTTTGCGCAAAAAAAAGTATTCTTGTCGCTTGATAAACTTAAGATTGAGCCACTGTAGTCACTTGGACTATTTTAACGATGTCTTTAATAACATTTCTGGGCCGGCAGATGAAATTACAGAGAAGCCTATGGAGGAGTGATCCAGCTTAATTTATGTTCCGAAGATGAACAAAGGTCTTACGGGTCTGGAACAACATGAGGGAGAGTAATTACTGACAGAATATTAATTTTTGGGTGAACTAATCCTTTAAAGGAACCAAATGTAATAATTTAAAAATCAGTCACTGAAAAGCCTATTGCTTACTGGAAAAGTCACTGAAAAGACTAGTGGACTAGTGGGACAAGAAACAGATTCACAAAATGAAATGGGACAAACACATAGTTCGACAAACACAATGCTTAAATCAGGACCGACAGATAGTTTAAATTCAGACTCAATAGGAGTACTAGGACAGACAACTCAATTCTAGATTCCTTAATGGAATCAGGCAGGACAGATAGTTCAAAATCAGCCAACTTGGCCAGTTCAGAACACAATGATAGTTCAGCATTGATTGGAACTGGACAGGAAGACGTAACGTGAACAGTCTCTGGCTCGGCAGATGTGACGTGAACAGTCTCTTGCTCGGCCGACTTGATGTGAACAGTTTCTTGTGCGGCAGGCACGACGTGTACAGTCCCTCGTTCGATGGCCATGACGTGATGCTTAGGCTTGGCAGGCATGGCGTGAAGAGACTCAGACCCGGCAGGCATGGCGTGAAGAGATTCAGACCTGGCAGGCATGGCGTGAAGAGACTCAGACCCGGCAGGCATGGCGTGAAGAGACTCAGACTTGGCAGGCATGGCGTGAAGAGACTCAGACTTGGCAGGCATGGCGTGAAGAGATTCAGACCTGGCAGGCATGGCGTGAAGAGACTCAGACTTGGCAGGCATGGCGTGAAGAGACTCAGACTTGGCAGCAGGGTGGGAATTATACCGCGGCCACGCGGCCATGGCCGCCGTTGCCCTACACTTTGGCCTTCATGCCCCGTGAAAAAAAAAATCATCGTACGGCCACAGTGGCCTGTGTGCCCTGGCCCTGTCCAAGTTCCATGTATAAAGCGCCAGTGCGGCATAGTGGGCCACCCAAGTAGTCTCTGAACTTCAATTAGTTCGTGGATTCGCGCAGGTGCAGTGTCATAACCAGTGCGTCGGCGCACTGAAGCGTTTTTTTTTCCCCATCGCGTTCCCATTCATAAAAAAACTCATGTGCTGTCGTCATGACAGCGATTCACAAAACAACGTCACTCACGGCTTTTAGCTCAAAAGTGTGCAGATTTGGAGAAATATTTATATATTCTCAGTTTACATCAGATTTCTATTAACAGGAATAATATTTTATTGAATTTAATAGAATGTATACTATATGAAGCCATACTATAGTAGCCTATGATGTGAGATAGAAATTTAAGTCATTAAATTCAAGTTCACGAAAACTTTTCCCTCCGCTGCGACTGTCAGTCATTCTCCATTCAGCATCAAACAGCGCGTCGCGTTCGGTTACAGATGAAAGTGAAACCCTCTCCAAGATGATTCAATGTTAATATTATTATACTTGATCTGTAGATAAAGCTCTATGGTTTCGCATAAAATGACTATCTTGCTGGACTGTATTGCTGTAACTTAATCATGTTACTTTCTATCGTGTGTCTGTTAGATCACAACACTGGAGCACTATAATTGTTCTTCACGCGCACAGTAACTGAAATTTAAAACTGTTAAAAGAAAAGGCTCAATAAACTATTGCATAGATAGATACTGTATAATACACTACGCATCGATATGTCTTTCCTTTTTGCTTTGAACTTTTCAATGCGGACTCGACGCGCTGCGCGCTGTGACTCTGTGTTGTTTCAAGCGCATCATTCTGCGCTCGGGATGCGCATAAGCGCTTTGTGCCGCACTGTGTTGGATTCTTTCATAATCATATAATACTTTTGCGCAATGAAAGATTCTTAATAGCCTTTTTTGTTCTGTCCTATCTATCATATGTTGCTGCCTCATTAAAAAGCTGTGATATACATTTTAAAAAAGTCTTAATTTTATAGTAGCCTAGACTATATATAAAATAATTGATCTTTCTGATTTTTATCTTGTTTTTCATTCATGTATTTTACAACAATACAAAGAGCAATGTGTAACGTTTTACCAGATTTAGTGCTACACTTATTGTCTCTTATTTGTTCCCCAGTAAATAATGTTTTTTTTCACTAAATGTTCAGATTTGATAAAAATTATTGTACACTTGTGATTTTTCTAGACTAAATTTTACTGCTGAGTTATCCACTAATCTAGTTTATAATAGAATTTTTGTCATGATTGGTTATGATCATATTTTTTTTATTTGTTGTTTTTCTTTATAATGAAGTTGTCTGTATTAAGTGGATTGTGTTTAACACACAAAAGAGTGATTATCAGTTCAACACAGTTATAGAAATTCTATTTGATTTTTTTTTTTTTAACTGCGCTGGTATGCAAAAAAATGCATCTAAAAATGCATCAGATTGATGCTTTAAAATATGGAATATATAAAATTTTCTTACGGGGGAGCCCGGACCCCCCTAGAGGGGTAATATCCTTCTCACCTTTTTCACCCCTGAACCGTTTTCATGCCTGATTATACATAAAATATTATATTTTCTGTCTGATTTTTTTTTTTTTTTTCTGAAGCCAAATCAGATCACAGAAGGTAAAAAATTTATTTTTTATTAAAAAAAAGTCATAATCCGTGTCTTATTCCAAATTAGGATGTTATGGTATCAATCTGAATGGGAAAACCATCGAATTGTACTCAATGGCCTTTGTGCCCTGTCATATGGCCTTGGTGCCCCTAAAAAAAAAGAAAAGGTGGAGGCCAAATGGCCTTGCCCCTAAAATTACATAATTCCCACCCTGCTTGGCAGGCATGGCGTGAAGAGATTCAGACCTGGCAGGCATGGCGTGAAGAGACTCAGACTTGGCAGGCATGAGGTGAGGAGACTCAGACTTGGCAGGCATGGCGTGAAGAGACTTGGACTTGGCAGGCATGATGTGAGGAGACTCAGACTTGGCAGGCATGGCGTGAGGAGACTCGGACTTGGCAGGCATGGCGTGAAGAGACTCAGACTTGGCAGGCATGGCGTGAAGAGACTCGGACTTGGCAGGCATGGCGTGAAGAGACTCGGACTTGGCAGGCATGGCGTGAAGAGACTCGGACTTGGCAGGCATGGCGTGAAGAGACTCAGACTTGGCAGGCATGGCGTGAAGAGACTCAGACTTGGCAGGCATGACGTGAGGAGACTCAGACTTGGCAGGCATGGCGTGAAGAGACTCGGACTTGGCAGGCATGGCGTGAAGAGACTCGGACTTGGCAGGCCATGGCGTGAAGAGACTCGGACTTGGCAGGCATGGCGTGAAGAGACTCAGACTTGGCAGGCATGGCGTGAGGAGACTCAGACTTGGCAGGCATGGCGTGAAGAGACTCAGACTTGGCAGGCATGACGTGAGGAGACTCAGACTTGGCAGGCATGGTGTGAGGAGACTCAGACTTGGCAGGCATGGTGTGAGGAGACTCAGACTTGGCAGGCATGGCGTGAAGAGACTCAGACTTGGCAGGCATGACGTGAGGAGACTCAGGAGACTCAGACTTGGCAGATATGACGTGAAGAGTCTCTGGATCGGTGACAGGGCAAGACGAGGATTTACAGGCGGCCTCCGGAGCCGTGACAGGGCAGGACAAGGATTCATAAACAGTTACCTCTGACACCTCCGAAGGTTCTGCAGCAGACGCCGCCACCTCTGGAGGTTCCACAGTTGTAGCATCAAGAATCAGGTAAAGTTCATTAACAGGACAGGTACAGTGCTCATCTACGGTTCCTTTGACCGTGACATGACAGGCTAAGATGACATTGCTGGGCGCTACCACCATACAAGAGGCTGAAACAATCACTGCCGCTTCGAGAGGCTCTGTAGCTGGTGCCGCCACCTCTGGAAAAACTGCAGCGGGTGCCATCGCCTGAGGCAGTTCTGAGGTGGTATATGCAGCCCAAACGCAACATAGAGCGATCCCCATCATGGGAAGCGCTTCTGACAGGGTAATTAGTGCAGGAACAGAAGGATGAAAGCGAATAGGTATGGGGATACCAGCTGTGCGTGCAGACACCAGTAGTGCATCCCTCACACTGGAAAATCGAAGCACTGACCTTGAATATCTGGGTGTGGTAGACAGGACATGAGAAGACTCTGGCTGGTCAGAGGTGCCATGACGAGACTCAGGAAAATCCGCTGAGAAGTGAAGAGACTTGTGACAATCAGTTGAGACATGACTTGACTTGTGATGATTAACCGTGACTGGGCTTAACTCATGACGATCAACGGTGACTTGGCTTGACTCATGATTGGTAGCCATGACGGAACGGGATGTTGTTGTGTCTGCCATCTTGTGACGGCCGCCATTACATGAGTGACTGCGGAGTCGCATTCCTCTGTAACACCCACAGTTAAAGGATTAGTTCACTTTTTAAAAAACTTTTGCTGATAATTTACTCACCCCCATGTCATCCAAGATGTCCATGTCTTTCTTTCTTCAGTCGAAAAGAAATTAAGGTTTTTGATGAAAACATTCTAGGATTTTTCTCCATATAATGGACTTCATGGGAACCAAACGGTCCAAGGTCCAAATGACAGTTTCAGTGCAGCTTCAAATGGCTTTAAACGACACCAGACGATGCATAAGGGTCTTATCTTGCGAAACGATCGGTCATTTCAAAAATAAATAAAAAACTTTAAGTTTTATGAGCACAAATGCTCGCCTTGCTCTGTTCTGTGATGCACGTTCGTGACTCTCCTGTTCGAACTCGTTCAACGAACGAAATGACTCGAAAAAAGACTCGTTCAAAATTAACAAATCTTTTTTCGAGTCATTTCGTTCGTTGAATGAACGAAATGACTCGAAAAAAGATTCGTTCATTTTGATGAACGAGTTCGAACAGAAGAGTCACGAACGTGCATCACAGAACAGAGCAAGGCAAGCATTTGTGCTTATAAAACTTAAACTTTTTTATTTATTTTTGAAATGACCGATCGTTTCGCAAGATAAGACCCTTATGCATCGTCTGGTGTCGTTTAAAGCCATTTGAAGCTGCACTGAAACTGTCATTTGGACCTTGGACCGTTTGGTTCCCATGAAGTCCATTATATGGAGAAAAATCCTAGAATGTTTTCATCAAAAACCTTAATTTCTTTTCGACTGAAGAAAGAAAGACATGGACATCTTGGATGACATGGGGGTGAGTAAATTATCAGCAAAAGTTTTTTAAAAAGTGAACTAATCCTTTAATGCTGAACCAACCGTCACCAAGGCATAATCCATAAACTAACTGAGAGATGAATAGGGACCCTCACAGACTAAACGTGATCTCAGCGGTTGATTAATGCCCTCACAAAAGAAATCTATGAGCACACAATCCGGCATATCAGAAGAATAGGCGAGATCCAAATACTCTTGTATATGCTCCTGAGCGATCGCGAGCCCTGCTTGAGTCTTAATAACATTCGTGCTGTGTCCATACCTGGCCAGTCTCCAAAGGAAAAGCCGCTGGATCCTTGTGTGGCCGAGTATTCTGTAACGGGCAGAACAAGACGAGAGACGTGCGGATCCATATGCAGGGCTTTATTCCAAGACATAGTCGTAATGCAGGCAAGGTCAATAAACAGCAAACAGGAATGGCAGAGGTATGACACAGAGTGATCCTTAGGGCAAGCGTGGGTAGACGATCGGCAAACAATATCCAACAGGGGCAAGGCAAAGAGAGATAATCCAGGCAAACAGCAAAAATCCAAACGAGGCACTAACAGAGTCCAAAGGGCTAGGCTAAGGGTAAATCCAGGAAACACGGAAAAGAATCAGAAGACAGAAAAACAGGCAAGACAAGGAACACTGGATGGGCTCTGTAGAGTAGCTAACACTAGGGGAGTGCTAAACGCAATACAATACTCGGCAACGGGGACTTAACGAGCTTCCACGCGTGAGGAGAATGCAGACGAAATAGTTGAAAAGAGAGGAAAGACTAATTCAGTGGTATAAATTCAGTGGTGTTTCGGCTGAGATCTCAAAACTTCAGGTTTCAGCGCGCTGCAAATTGTGCCGGAGAGTGGTGCCGACTAGCAGCGGGAACACATCAAATCTGTTCCACCATCTGAAGCAGTTCCACCCGATAGAAGCAGCACAAACAACACTTTAACCGGCACAAACAAACGAGACTTTTTTGCGTGAATTTGGAGCATGTGGGGATGCTGAGTGACCTCAGAATGACCAATACATATGATTTTAATATCTAAGAAACCGAAACTTCACGCAGTGATTGACAGGGCGGGAGGGAGCGGGGCGTGATCGGCTCGGACTGCATTTTCAATTTGCACATTGAATTTTGCTACATTCATTGCGGGACATTTAATGAAAATGCAATCACAAGTGTCTTAACTGTGAGTGTAAATGCAATTAAGAAAAATAACATTTAAATGATCATTTTGCTATAGTTTTAATTCCAGAACATGTTTATTAATAAATTAACTGCATAGAGAAGTAGTCATGGTTTGTGATGATGTAATATACTTAGAAATGTACATCATTAATCCACAAATGTCAAGCAAAGTCACTTGGTGCAAAATAGAAACAATCAACTAGATCAACCTGGAAATGAAAATCAAACGATACTGAATGATAAAATGATACTGACCGCTATATTTGATAAAGCAAAACAGCAGCAGAAGCAGATCAACCACCTGAACCTGATGAGAAAACAGAAGAGCTGGTTTATGTCACAGATACAGGCTAATAATCATAATCACAAATACATTCATATAGGGATAAACCCAGAGATGGTCTTATATTATGGAGATGAGAGGTTCTGTGTCTCTCACCATTGGAGAAAGCGTAACGGGTGACTTTGATCATGTGACGCACCTCAGCCTATCGTGTAACGGCAGTGACATCAGTGCACGCCATAAATATATACACTAGATGTCGCCTTGGGGTTCCAAGCATGCTGAATTCATGGATGATGCCGGACTTTTGTGCTGCGTATGGATGTTCACACGAACGAAATCTAAAAACCAGACAGCAAGGGATTACTTTCACAAGAATGTGAAATTTTTTAATTTTTTTAAAAAATTTCTCTGGACTCAATAAATACTGATAAATACTGATAAATGATACATACATGTCTGACCGTAGGAACGAACCAAAACAACTAGAAAATCGCATTCATGACGATTTATGGTGATTTTATTTCCGCTAGACCTTTTCCTACATTGACGCTGATGCTTAAAGAGGAGGCGCTCCCCTGTTCCATGATGCGGCTCTATTGACGCATTCGTTCCAATGAACTGCCGTAGCCAAGGCCACATCTAGTGTATCTATGAGTGCACGCAAAGTTTTATGACAGTCAGTTACAGTTTACGTTAATCAGTTTCTTGTGGATTATTAGCATGTTGGTCTTGTGAATAAATGTTGTATATTTGGTGTTATATCGCTAGTAAAGGTACAGTAGGACTGCATTGTTCGTGAAATGTGCTTTACTGCGGGAAACAATCACAAATATCTCTATTAGCTGCAAAGTACTAGTCACTGCAGGGCGCAAAAAAACTACATTTAATAAGATTACACTAAAAACTTAATTGTAATTTAATATATATTTAATTAATGTATTTTTACTGTAAATTTTCATCATTAGGCACACAGCAGTTGACAACACTTCATGCTTGATTTGAACTAAACAACATACACTATAACACAATTTTTATAATTAGATGATACATTTAGTGTTTATTCATTAAAATGCATGCTATCAGCATCATATCATGTGCATACATGCAGTTAATAGTCAATACAATTCAAATCTTATCATAACTGGTAAAACCTGAAAGCCAAAGAAAGAAAACATCTGTATGTTTTACTTTCTTTAGACAATATACAATATTACTCAATATTACTATGAAATGCCGTAAACGAGTCCTATCTGTCGCAACATTACCTTCTCTGTAAACAGCTTTTATGAGGAAACACCTTATCATTTACAAACAAGTAATCGACAGGCTGTTCACGAAACATGTTTTACGCTACACAATACTTTTGTTGTGAACGATATGTAGATTTTACTGTGATAAAGATTATTTTATACGAGAAGACAGAGAAGTGAATGTGATTTGGTGATAATCTAATAATGATATCAATAACCCCAATAATAAAAACCATCATCATAATCATGGTCAACATCATAATCATCATCATAATCACAGTAGTGGATACGTTCAATATAAACATCTCGAGTTATTTCCTTAGCATCATTAGCAGGATTCGTTTTCCTCAAACATAAACACAACTATAGTTTAATCACACAAAAACACAGAGACTGGATTTATATTTAAAAACATAAACACTTACATAGTAAAACTTCGACATGAGCCTTTTGATCAGGCGTCAAAACTTCATAAATTACTGCATTTAGCGAGTGGTGAGACCGAGAGGAAAAACACAACAAAACTGAAAGTAACTTCTTCTTCTTCTTCTTCTTCTTCGGTAGATTTTATTTGGCAGCTTGCAATCATTGTGCATTACCGCCATCTACTGGACTGAGGTGTGATCACATTAGGACGTCATAAAAATACATTACCATCCTATCCACCTTATTCTTCTCTAATGCGCGCTGCCATGACGACGACTCCGGTTGCCAACTTCCGGTTCGAATCTGGTCTATATGATTTTGCCATGCGTTTCATCCCCACATCGCTAAACTAAATCGAAAAAAACATTCATCAAATGTGATCTGATCACGTTATTTTTTATTAAATCACAGATAAAAACAAAATTAACTTTCTTTCTTTTCTTCATACCTTCCAAAGGATATAGCTGATGCATGACTGCACGATCTCCCTAATCCAGCAATACATGAACATCCGACGGTCTCTATCACCCCCGACTGCTGCAGCATAACCCAAGCAATAAGCTTAGGCTGGTTAGCACTTTGACTCCTGTCTACCTCTGCTTTCAAAAATACATAGTCTCCGTGCTTCAGTAGGCCTACATTATACGCTGAGTTTCGGTTCATTTATGAGACGAGAGTCCAGTTCACGCGCCGGCGCCTCCGTGTCATGATGATCTATTTTCTACTATCTTTACTTCTTATTTATTAAATCCAGGCAATTGGTTGATGAAACATTGATTAAAATTAAGATACAATTAATAAAAAATGAAATTCACTTTAAAGAAAGGCTTTGTGCTTTCTGTTTTGAGGTCTCTGTGAAAGTTTTAAAGTCGCCTTCAGAGCGATCATGTCCGTAACGGAGAACTGTCACGTCCGTAACATTGTTTTTTCCTCATAAATGCGAACACGAAAAATAAAATAAAATAAAAATATTTTATGTTCTGTGGAGGCCGACCCTTCTTCATCCGGTTAGTATTACTTTTGTTTTAGTAGTGTAATAGTGTAATTCATAGAATTACTAAAACATATTTTGCCACCTAAAAGTTAAAGATTTGTTGTGTCACGTCACACGTGTATTTCGCTCATATTAAATATAAAATCCATGTGTAGACTGATATTTTTCTAATGTCTGGACTAGAGTGCTAGCATTCTATGTAAACAAACACTTCAACCGGAAGTAGAAAACCGTTTAGTCAGTTGAACCCGCTATGAATCATGGGAAATATAACGGACGAAGAAAAAGGTGGATAGGATCAAAGCCCAAGCTTCAGCTGGCGCTGCGTGTTCAGCTCATAGATTGTAAAAAATATGGACAAAGCGTCTGTGACGTCACCCATAGACTTTCTGAAGAACGGTTTTGAAGCCGTTTATGGGGGGTATGGGCGGCTCCATCTTGGAAAATCTTGGGAAATCCTAACCCCGCCCACCTTCTGGCCAACCCATATGAGTTTCGTGCCTGCTTGGGGCTGTACAAATCGCCACACAATTGAAAACAAGTCTCGATGAATTATCTTTCACAACCAAGACTGAACATTTGTTTCTGGTTGTAATTGGTCATGATATAAACAGTAATAGTAACGTTCAGAGGAGAAAAGCCGCGAAATTTAAAAATACTACTGTTATTGTGTCACGAAATGTAGTTTTAATAGTTTTTCAGTCGACAATGTAGTTGTTTAAAGCTAAAATCTTTGGTTTATTTATAAAGATAGCGCCTATTTAAAAATTTGATCTGACGTTTTCGGAGTTGAGATCCAGGGATCAGCGCGCGCTCAGCGCTCATGTACCCCGCCTGGAACAGCCTTACCTCGGCTAGTGCTTCTGACGTGTGCCGCTGGCTCTGATGTCTCTAGTCTAGTGGTTGAACATGAGATATAATTCGTCTTGTGTATATCTAACGGGCGATCTTTGGTCTCACAAAAAGAGACAGAGTTGTGACATTTTATTTTATAAAGCCTATGTAGGAATATTTTAAATGTTATGTTACATTTATTCATTTGGCAGACGCATTTACAGTGTTTCAAACGTCAGTTATAACCATAGGTAAAGTAAGTTACCTCGGACGCTATCTTATCTAAGGCGATTTAATGCTAACTGTTGCAGTGCCACTGCCCACAAACATTGACGCTAAATAGTGTTAACTACGTGAAATAGTAGTGGAATGTCACTTAACGTTACCGGAGAAAATGAAGCGAAGTACTCCTACAGTGTCGGTTAGTGTAGTTTATAGCAGAGCAACCAATTTTATGTACGATATTTCAATACAAATGTTCAGAAAGGATACAGAGGTGGTATGATGTGTTGTGTCAGATCATGGCCGAGACCTCAAATTTCAGGAATTCCACTCGGCGCAGCACGTTATCAGCTGTCAATCAAACTGTCAATCAAAGTTAACCACGCCCTTATTTGTCATACATTTTATATCTAAATACGATCTAAACTAACGAGTTAGAAAAAAATTCACCCCCCTCACAGTTGTCAGGCACTCTGAACCTATCGAAAAATACAATAAAAGTCTATGGGACCGACCTGTAAAAACATGAATTTATGCTGTGAAAACGGACATTTTAACATGGAGTCTATGGACATTTGCTCCCTTTTGGGACCTGCCCCTAGCGGATTTTCGATGTATTGCAGTTTTTCGCACTTCCGGGTAGGCTTCATTTATCAGATTAGAATGTTGCCGCTTGGTTCAGCTCCTCCAGCTTCCACCCTGAGCTCCTCAACCTCCAGGAAAAAAAAAAAAAAAAAATTCTACTTGCTAGTTGGGTTTCTTTAAGAAAAGTTATAACCGCCTTAACTGTGGACTGTGTGCTGGCTATAAATTTTCCATTGTAAGTTAAGTCTTTCTTTACCGCTCTCTTCATATTTTCCCTTTCTCTGGTGTATTGTAGCCTATACAATCTAGAAGTATGTGTTTTACATTTTCTATTACTCCACAATTTGTGCATACTCCAGTCGGATGTTTCCCTATAATATGTAATCCACTATTTAAACTTGTATGTCCCATCCTCAGTCTAGTAAACCATGTTTCCTCCTGCCTTTCCAATCCACTGATTTTACTAGCTGTAACCTCTTTGTGTATGTTATATAAATGTCTGCCTTTTCCCTCCTTATCCCATCTCTCCTGCCACATTCTGTTCATTTTGTCCTTAATAATACTTTTTTCTGACCTGCTTAATTTGATATCCAGTTCAACCCATTCTGATGTAACAGCTTCCTTTGCCATCATGTCTGCCTTCTCGTTCCCCTCCATTCCCCTATGTGCAGGAACCCATATAAATCCTACGCTTATGCTCTGTTGGTTTATTTTAAAAATGAGTTGATTAATTTCATCTAGTAGATCCGGTCTACATGTAGACTTTCCACTCTGAATGCATACTAATGATGACATTGAGTCTGAACCAAGCGGCAACCTCCCTGTCTCCCTCTTGAAACCAACACGGAAGTGAATTAAACTGCAATTCATCGACTGGCCGCTTGAGGCTGACTGCAAAAGTGAGCCAAATCTGTATCTCTCCCATGTTAAAATGCCCAACTTTACAGCCGAAAAAAATATGTTTACAGCCTGGTGCCTTAAGTTGTTTTGGTCTATACAGCTAATTTTGCCCTTCATGACAACTGTGAGGGGGGTGAATTTTTATTACAACTCATCCGTTTAAATTATATTAAGCCTTAAAGTTCTGCATAATTAAGGGCGTGGCCACTTGAGTGACAGGTGGATTGAGGCTGCTGTAACTGCTAGCCGACGTTTGTCTATCTGTTAACGTCACCCTCAGCTAATTCCAGCAGCTGCTGTACTTGCCATCTCTGCAGTGTTTGTGCTTTTTTCGGGATTATTTCATACAATTTAATACACGCATTATACCTTTGCCCACGCCGTTGGATTCCGTCGTTGTCGAGTATGGAGAGAACAACCAGCGCTGTATTTCCAGTTGTTTTCCTCGCATGCACTAATGGATGTCTGACAATTTCTTTGCTTTTTGGAGTATACAGGCTACACTCGTTATGCGGTACCGTTGCTCTCACGGAACAAATATGCTTATTTAACTTTTAAGTGTTAAATAAAAAGTACCGTGAGATGAAATCCTGCAGGTGTCAGTGCTTTCTCTCCGTCCATGCAATAGATGCACACCCTTGAATGAGCGAGGATTTCTAGTGCATTTACTTGAACTTCTGAGGTAATATTTTTGGTTTAATCCATTTGAGAAATTGAGAGGCGGCCAAAATCAGATTTTAAAATCGACTGAACTGAATAAAGCTCTTTACGAACTTGACGTGCGATGCCGCGCTGACTGCATGAATCACTGTCACACGCACAAGCTCAGAGCAATATTGTAAGTTACTGCATGATAATACATTTTTAACTAGCAGAATAATGATGCATCATGATACACATAGTCTCACTTTTAGTTACGTCTTTTAATTATTATAGTATTTCGAAGGGCAATAATATGAACTTTAACTATTGGCTTTACTTCTACATTCAGCTGTCACTTTAGCGCAAGGCCAGTAGCATAGCATTAGCACCTCAGCTCCACCCACGTCCCGCCTCTTTGCCCATTTTCTTTTATCCAGGAGTGACGAGGGATGACGCGCTGCCAAGATGGCGACGGTTGGCCCCGCCCACTTTAGGCTTCAAAAACGCTCTTCAGAAACCTACGGGTGACGTCACGGACACTACGTCCATATTTTTTTACAGTCTATGGTCTGAACAGATGATCACCTTATTGGGTTTAACTTCTTCCACCCATTGTAATGCCAGAATTATTGCTACCATTTCTGCTGTAAAAATGGCCAGATGGTCTGTTGTCCTTTTTTTAATATTAACATTATATTTTAAAATGTGGACTGCAACCCCTGTTTTCCCATTCTGATCTTTTGATGCGTCTGTAAAAATCTGAACTGTGTCATCATAATTTATGTCAATATATTGCTGAACGTTTTGATATATCCCTGATTTAATTATGTTCTTAGCTTCTAAATCTGCCCTGGGAGAACAAAACATCCATGGTGGGATTGTTGATGTGCTAACAGTTTTGCAACACACAATACTGTCAATTTCCATATCCTTTAACTTTCTATTCCCATGTCACCCAAAACTGCATGATGGGCGCCCATACTCCCAGCATTCTAATAACACCTGCTTTGTGGGGTGTGTTTCTTCATGACCTTGCAGATTTGTCCAGTAAGACATGGATAATTTTAATCGCCTTAGGTCTAAAGGCATTTCTCCTACTTCTATTTGTAATGATGGAATAGGTGTTGTCCTAAACGCACCACAACATATTCGAAGTGCCTTGGCCTGTACTCTATCTAGTTCTTGCATTAAGGTTTTAGTTGTTGAACTATAAACTATGCTTCAAAAACAGAACGAATCAGTGCAGTATAAATCCTTTTCCGGGACATTCCTGATGCTCCCCAGCTATACCCTGCTAAACACTTCAGTATATTTATACCTTTTTTACATTTATCTATCATTTTCTGAATGTGCGTTTTAAAATTTAGCTTAACATCAAACCATACCCCCAAATATCTTATACTATCAACTTGCTTA
Organism: Gila robusta; assembly: GCA_030770095.1. Classification (NCBI taxonomy): domain Eukaryota; kingdom Metazoa; phylum Chordata; class Actinopteri; order Cypriniformes; family Leuciscidae; genus Gila; species Gila robusta. The sequence continues at coordinate 250,657 of JAVALU010002209.1, forward strand.
AGATGCTTCCCATACAGTTTAAAGGGGACCTATTATGCCCATTTTCACAAGATGTAAAATAAGTCTCGGATGTCCCCAGAGTGTGTATGTGAAGTTTTAGCTCAAAATACCCAACAGATAATTTTTTACAGCATGTTTAAATTGTCACTTTTTGTGTCTCAGAAAAACGCACCGTTTTAGTGTGTATCCCAGAGGGCGGAGCCTCACGAGCTCGCGCTCAGTCAGGACAATCTCATCTCACGGAATGATAATATCAGAACATAAACTCTCAGTAGCCGTGTTCATTTCGACCCGGAGTCGGACAATGATGCCCACAGAGCCAGATAATATTATGCTGTATGGAGATAGAACAGGTATAGTCTAGTTTAATTACGGTTTTATAACTTATTTTTCCATCTTGCTTTTATCCACTATTAGTACAAGCCTGTTGTGTTGTAGCGGACCGCGTCCGAATGTTGTAAAAATATACTGATGAGTTCAAAGTTTATTGTACATCACACAAAAGATGAAGCGTCAATTTCACTTCAGAAAATCACTGTAAGAGCTGAATAAACACGGTATAAGAAGTCCGCATTAAAGTATTATCCATAAACTCTCTCCCTCTCCCTTTCATTATTATCAACATAACATTACACAGCGAAGTACAAAAAACACTCGTTACAACTAACAGTAAACAAATATTATACACACCTTTTCAGGGGGTGCTTAATAAACTGGTAAACTCAACTGTAACTGTTATATCCGTAAAACAACTCCTATGAACTGTAATAAAGTGCGCGCTCTCACTTTCATTTCTGCCATGATCAATAACGTTAGCTCTATCGCTCTAGTAAATAAATAGAGCTATGAGGATTAATACATGCAGCTACACAACACCGACAAAGCTTGGGAGACATTCTCGTCGGTGCAGCAATGGCAGATGTGTACAACTCTCAACTCGCTGTGAACTCGATCAGCGATCAGGGCGGTTCTATGTTACAACGGCAGTGTCTGTCAACACTCGTGGGCGGGGCCTGTGTCTGTCAACACTCATGGGCGGGGCCTGTGTCTGTCAACACTCGTGGGTGGGACCTGTGTCTGTCAACACTCGTGGGCGGGGCCTGTGTCTGTCAACACTCGTGGGCTGGGCCTGTGTCTGTCAACACTCGTGGGTGGGGCCTGTGTCTGTCAACACTCGTGGGCGGGGCCTGTGTCTGTCAACACTCGTGGGCGGGGCCTGTGTCTGTCAACACTCGTGGGTGGGGCCTGTGTCTGTCAACACTCGTGGGTGGGGCCTGTGTCTGTCAACACTCGTGGGCGGGGCCTGTGTCTGTCAACACTCGTGGGCGGGGCCTGTGTCTGTCAACACTCGTGGGTGGGGCCTGTGTCTGTCAACACTCGTGGGCGGGGCCTGTGTCTGTCAACACTCGTGGGTGGGGCCTGTGTCTGTCAACACTCGTGGGCGGGGCCTGTGTCTGTCAACACTCGTGGGTGGGGCCTGCGGCTTTAGTGACGTCACTAAAGCCGCATTCTGGACACAGGTCGTTGGGAGACACTGCTTATGATTTATGGGGATTTTAAAAAAAGGAGTGGGTGGATTTTTATCACTGCTGGGTGGGTGTGTACACACACTGCCATCACACATTTATGTCCAAACACCATGCAAAAGTGAATTTTGCATAATAGGTCCCCTTTAAGATCTATATTAGGATTGTTCTTTTTTTGGAAAAACATATAAATTGTGTCTTTTCAATAGATAGATGAAAGCCCCACTCATATGACCACTTTTCAACCTTAATAATTGCTGACTGCATTTTAACCTTCAGGTTGTCAATATTCCTTCCTCTCACCCATAATGCCCCATCATCAGCATATAATGCTCTTGAAAGTAACTTTCCTGAAACTCATCATGTGACTTCCTGAATCCTGAATCTGGATTGGAGCCTCGTGTCACGTGACTGACTCTGTCCTCTACACTAGTGGGCGGAGATCTCTGAACCAGTCCTTTTTTTTTTTCTTTTTTTTTTTAAATAACATTATGGCAATAAAAAGTCATACAAAAACACTTGAATCTATAACAAAAACAGTAAAAATCTAAATTCTGCATCTTATATCGAAATTCAATCATACATCTAATACATCAAGTACACTTTTAAACAACTCCCATAAACCAGTTCATCAGTTTCAAGATTTATTTTAATGACACATTTGTATAATAAAAAAAGCTTTTTAGTTAAGAATATTTTATTTATTTTAAAGCTCTTCATTAAACAAGCCCTACAATTTAATAAAATAACACATATTATACAGAAACTTCATATTTAATGGTATTAGATCATTTGTTAAATGCATTTAATAGATTTCACTTTCAATAAAACATTTGTGATTGGTTGGTAAAGGTGTTTATGGATGTTTTGACTGAGTTTTCGCTGCATTTACAGTTTCTGGAAGAGTTTTGTTCAGTTTCTTCCGTCACTAATCAAAAGTTTCCCACAAAGATTAGCGTTTCAAGAAAAAATTAAATAATATTTGGGCATTATTTATAGTATGATTGGTCATTATTTTCTTCTACTGGTTATTCTTTCGAAGCAGATTGAGCTGTCAAACAATGTATATAATACAGCATGATGTTCAGTGACTGACATGATTATTTAACTATTTATTTAATAATTTGCATATGAATTCAACAATTAACTTTAATACTTTTAACTTTTAATACTGTGACTTTTATTTTGACACCTTAAAATAAAGTGTAACCAAGTTTTCTTTATTAAAAATCTATTTTCTACAAATACTTTATTAGGTTTGTATGTTGCCCTAATGGAAGTTATGCAGTAACTCTATGTAACTGTGTAACTATAAATTCACAAACACACTTTTGCAGGAACATGAAGACATATGATGAGGCCACACTGAGTTTTGAGTTACCACAGACCTTATTTTACTCATACATTTAAAACCATCTTTATAAAAACCTTTTTTATTCTTTATTTGTTGACAAATCACACAACAATTAAATACAAAATAACAATAGCAGTAAAAATCAGTTATTAAATAATGAAAATAAATACTGGAGGGAACCACTGGCAAATTTGTCTTCTGGGTTTTGACGTCATAAAGCAGATTATTAACACGTAACAACACATTTAATGATCAGAAACTTCACATTCACAGTGTTCTGAGTCTGAGCAGCTTCACGGAGGAGTTTGTGAATGCAGCAAACGTAAACATTTAAACTTCCTGTTTAACCATGGCGAATTAGTCTTCTGGGTTTTGCCGTGTGTGTGTGTGTGTGTGCGCATGCGTCGGCTGTAATGGCGGCGGTAGATTCAAACGCTTGCATGCTGCACCAACAAAATTAACATCTACACCCGTCGTAGCTGCCGGCGAAAACACAGAAAGAGCCAGTTATGTTAATATCAGGACTACTCACAATGTGCTTGGTTTCAACCTTGAAGTTCGCGACCAAGGCTGCTTTAAGAAGCGGTAAGATCCACAATCGCGGATGGCGAATCCATTACCCGGCAAATGTTTGTCCCGAAAGTAACCATCTGTACGCCACCTGGGCAAACATACAATCGCATTGGACATTACAATCGCCCACTTTCTGACCAGGAATGGATGTGCTTTCAGGCACAGGAGAGAGAGTTCAGAAAAACCCTGGATGTTAAACTAATTAATGATAGACAAACAATACGATTCACCGGAAACAACTCGCGCTATTGGACTAAACTCATAACCATCTTATGTGGAGTATACTACAGAAATGGGTCTTATACAGCAACTCATAGATGGGAGACTACTGGGAATCCCCTTGTTAAAGTACACCGTAAGAATCCTACGGAAATTCCCCCTCTGTAGAGCACTCTCACCGAGACCCGATCCAGAGATGCTCACTGAATGGATAGATCAGCAGTTGCGCTTCGTACGGGAAACCATCCAGCCGGCGCTCAATAGAGCGACACATTCCAGCCGTGTGAGAGAGCCAAGAGTGGTAAGCGAAAACGAACTAGCTTATCTTTGGGAACACCGTAGGAGCAAGGCAATAGATATTATTCTAAATTATAGCACTTACCCAGATCCTCCTCCTGCGATAAGTGACGTGGATAAACTCTATGAGTATTATGCTGCGAAATGTCAACCTACACAGTTACATCAGCAGATAAGCAGCCCTCCATGGCGTGGCGCTCTTGACCTGGATAACCCGAAAGATCACCCGGCAACCTCGGACTTCACCACAGAGGAGATCTCAAGAGTTCTCTGCAGCCTTCCGAACAACAAGGCATGTGGTGCAGACGGCGTGACTTATGAAGTGCTCAAAGCAACAAAACAATTTTCAATAGTGACTCTCACTCAGATTTTTAATGTCTGCTTAATTAATCGGAAAGTTCCCGACTCCTGGAAGGGGGCTATTATTTATAGGATACCCAAAAAGAACAACACTCCAGAAGACCCCTCCACCTGGAGAGATATTTCGCTGCTCCCCACCATATACAAGGTATTTATGAAGTGTATTCTCGGCCGAATTTTACCCTGGCTGGTGGAATCAGGAACATTAACAACAAAACAAAAAGCGTACATAGAGAGGCAAGGAATGAATGAGCACGTATTTTGTTTGAAGACTGCCATTGATGATTTTAAACATGAATCCTCCCGTTTTTATGCGGTGTTCCTTGACTTTCGAGACGCTTTTGGTTCTTTACCTCATAGTGTAATGCTTCATTCCCTCGAGGAAATAAAACTGCCGGAACAGTATATACATATAATCAAGAATGTCTATGACAATTCATTTTTACAAGTGATTTGCGGACATCAACTAACGAAACCGGTTAAACTTGAAGTTGGGATTAAGACGGGGTGTCCCTGGAGCGCTGTGAATTTCATAGTGGCCTTAAACCACTGGCTGAAATGGTTATGCCTCCTTGCCCCGCCTGGCATTACATCTCCAAACCCAGTTCAGGCCTTTGCTGACGACGTCCTCATAGTATCAAGGGAGGAGAACATCATTAACAACATGCTGTCACACACCGATCGCTTTCTGTAATGGTCTGGACTTGAAGTCAAGAACAACAAATGTGTGGTGTTCTACGAGCGACGCAGCGGTGGCAATAGATGGTATAGAGCCCAGCATGATCAGCCTCCATTATTCACAATTGCTGGAAGCACAATTCGAGTCTATTCAAGACATGAATCATACAATTATCTAGGACACATGTTTAATGTTGCAGGAGAATGGCAAGAGCAAGTGAGCGATATCTGTAAGGAATACTCCAGCAGACTGGACATGATAGACCAGTGTCCCTTGCCGACCTGCATGAAGCTCCAGGCAGTTCGAGATATAGCTCTATCTAAGATCCAACATCTGTTTGCCAATGTCCACATTGCTAAAAAGCATCTGAAGGAGCTGAACAGTAAGAGCGTGCAGCTGGTAAGAAAATGGTTAAGTCTCAATACACATACATCAAGAAGTATTCTCTTTATGAACAAATCTGAGGGGGGACTGGGGATTCCCAACATTGAATGGATATATACAGCTACCAGAATAAAACATTTACTGCACATGTTGAATAACGACGATCTGACAGTTCGAGAAGTGGCCCGGCACTCATTGCTGCTGGATCTGAGTAAACGCAAGGTCCCCTATGCTGCAGATGGAGAACCAGGTTTCCTCGGCTTCCGAACGAAACCTAGCGGAAAGCTGGATACCAAGGCAACAGGATTTGGAGTACGTTCGGATTGGCCCGATCTGAATGACTTGTGCAGCGACACTAGTATACAGCTGAACTGGGCACACACAGGCGGGGAGCAGGTGAAGATCAGCGAGGGGCAGATCATGGATCTAAACGTGCATGCTGAGGCGACTATACATCACACTGGAACCAGTAAGAAACTGAACAACCGGACGTGCAGGTATGAGATCCTCCAATATTTTCAAGCTCAACAGCGCGATTATTGGGTTAACCTGCGCCTTCAAGGTAAGCTTGCATGCCTGCAGTGCGCGGATCATACGGTCTCACACTCGGCGTTACAAAACTCAGCCATTAATGGAGGTATCCTAAAATTTGTTATTAAAGCCCGGCTGCAAACTCTCCCGACTAAGTACAATCTTTCCCTGTGGTTTCCCAAACACCACGAACCATTCTGCTTATTACACAGCGATAAAACACTGGAATGTATAGCGCACATAATGAACGGGTGCCCTGCGTTCAAAGGCCTTTACATCGCGCGCCACAATTGCATCGTAAATACAACAGCTCAAGAATTGCGCAAAGTTTCTGGACAAAGTGCAATACATACAAACAAGACTGTTCAAACTAGTTGGTTTTCAAATCTGAATGATAACACAAACCTTCTACGAAGTGTCCTCAGAGAAAATCCAAATACTCCAGACATTGTAGTTGTCAATGAACTCTCTAAAAACATTCTGATTCTGGAAGTGGGTTGTTGTTTTGATATTTACATGGACTTGTGTTTTTCTGAGAAAATGTTAAAATATCAGTCATTAACAAATGCTTTAGCAATGTGTGGTTACAGCACAAAATTGATCATCCTAATCTTTGGTAGTTTAGGACATGTGCACAGATTATGCGTCAGGGGTTTGCAAATTGCTGGACTGAGTAAAAAGATCTCTAAGCAAACAGCCAAATACTGTTCTGTGTCAGCAATCATAGGCAGTCTGCATGTTTGGAAAAGGCGATGTCACCTCTATCCATAGTCTATTTATTTATATATTCATGTGGTTGTGACTATTGTCGATGTGTGTATTGTCAGGTGAAACATAACAGGCTCTTTGTGAATATTTGGATGCTGTGTTGTTTTAATCAGTATTGGTCATTCCAAATAAAATAATCAAATGTGTGTGTGTGTGTGTGTGTGTGTGTGTGTGTGTGTGTGTGTGTGTGTGTGTGTGTGATTCGGGTGGTGTGGCACTGCTGTGTGTGTGTGTGTGTGTGTGTGTGTGTGTGTGTGTGTGTGTGTTTGTGTGTGTGTGTGCGAGATTCGGGTGGTGTGGCACTGCTGTGTGTGTGTGTGTGTGTGTGTGTGTGTGATTTGGGTGGTGTGGCACTGCTGTGTGTGTGTGTGTGTGTGTGTGTGTGTGTGTGTGTGTGTGTGGTGTGTGTGTGTGTGTGTGTGTGTGTGTTTGTGTGTGTGTGATTCGGGTGGTGTGGCACTGCTGTGTGTGTGTGTGTGTGTGTGTGTGTGTGTGTGTGTGTGTGTGTGTGTGTGTGTGTGTGTGTGTCTGTGCGTGTGTGTGTGTGTGGTGTTGTGTGTGTGTGTGTGAGAGATTCGGGTGGTGTGGCACTGCTGTGTGTGTGTGTGTGTGTGTGTGTGTGTGTGATTTGGGTGGTGTGGCACTGCTGTGTGTGTGTGTGTGTGTGTGTGTGTGTGTGTGTGTGTGTGTGTGTGTGTGTGTGTGTGTGTGTGTGTGTGTGTGTGTGTGTGTGTGTGTGTGTGTGTGAGATTCGGGTGGTGTGGCACTGCTGTGTGTGTGTGTGTGTGTGTGTGTGTGTGTGTGTGTGTGTGTGAGTGTGTGTGTGTGTGTGTGTGTGTGTGTGTGTGTGTGTGTGTGTGTTTCTTCTGTCTCTTACAGGAGGTCTATAATAGCAGACTATAGCAGTCTCGAGGAGAGCTATTTCCTATCTATTAGCAACATAGATAAGAACACAATAAAGTTTTAAAGAATAAAGAAACATGCAAAAACACTTAGAAAGGTGCATATTCATGAGGTTGATTTTATTAATTTAGATTAACGAGTTTGTTTGCTTAAAATCTTTAAGATATTAGATTAAACATATTTGGCTTGCTGTCCACTGGAGAGGGGCTCGATGAAGCAGCTTCAACTCGAGCTCTGATATACATTACAGACAAGCAGTAATTTATCAATTTGGAACAATAATATTTCCAAGGCGTGTTCAAGCATTTGTTGCCTATAATAATCCAGTATTGAGATGTGTGGAGAACTCCTCAAAACTTAAATAAGGAGTTGGCGTAGTCATCTTATATTACACTATAAAGAGAATGTCTATTCTGACTAAACCCAACTGTGATACTTTTATTCTCATATATTTATATTTTTATTTTTTATTCTTATAATTTGTAGTATTATGTTTCTTGTTGTATTTGTATTTGTATATGTCCACTGGAAGCCTCAGCACCAAAAACAAATTCCTTGTGTGTGCAAGCACACTTGGCAATAAAGCTCTTTCTGATTCTGATTCTGATTCTGATTCTGATTCTGATCAGAAGTGGACCGTTGCATAACATGCGTAGACTAGTCTTACAAGTTAGCGGTCACATTTATTTTCTTTAAAACAGGCCATAACTTTTTTACATCTGTTAAATAAAAAGGTATTGGTCTAATCTGAATTTAAAAATAAGACTGATTTCCATTGGCTAACTGCTTATGCAACAAAAACTCAGGACAAACATGCAGAAAAACAGCTTTTACAAACCCATTGCAAATGATTTATCGAAAGTAAAATCTATTAAATGTAATTAACTTATCATCTAATAACACTGAATATCAAGTGTGTGTATAATATGTTCTTTTATCAATGTTCAGGGCTGGTTTTGTTCAGTCCATGGATTGCTCAGATTAACAGGACAATAATCTTCATTTCTCCCATCACTACAAACTGGTGTAAAGTGAGGACCAGAATGTCTATTATATATACATGTTTAAAAAATAAAATATATTTCTGTATCATCTCACTTAAATTAGTTTCTCTAAGATATTGAAACAATACATCATAACACACAGTTATCTTTTGACTCTTCGCAGAATATCAATAAAATAAAAGCATATTTTCATTCTCCTAATTTTCTCTTTCATATTTTCTGAATATATCATAACATGTTCTACTGTCTCTTCCTGCCCACAGAAATCACACTGTTTTCACCTATTTTGAACAGTGTTTCAATCTCTTTTAATAATGCTCTTGATTTCTGCCCTGCTGATGCTAACATTTCATTTCCTTTCACCCGTTGTGCTGATATCCACAACAATATATCATAAGCCCCATCATGTTTATTCTGTAGTGTTTCTCATCTCTATTACAGTATCAGGTCTGCTGTTTGAATCTGCACTGTAAACTGGTTTACGATGAGCTTGAGTCTGAACAGAAGATTGTTCTCAGTCTTGAATCCTCTGTCCACTGTAACGCTAACAATAATGCAACATTTCTCCTGTATATACTGATGTAGCAAAGTTCAAACAAAGGGGTCGGCTTGCTGTGGATCGTGTGTCTCTTTTTATTTAGTAATTCTCAAAACAACAATCGATCTCACTGCGCTTTCTCACAGAAACTCTTCTCAAATTTCAAACAGCTGTTTGTTCTGGCTTCTCTCCCCACATCCCCCCACATCCCCAGATCTCCTATTTGCCATGTGACCTCAAAAGGGCCTTGCCACTTTGCTAATAATTTCTAACTGGACGTTGGGAGCAATACAAGTACTTTCTCTCCCGGTGTAAGTTTTCGTAGTTTGGTTCCCTTGTTGGACAGCTGGCTTTGTCTGTTCTGAGCCTGTAGCAAATTCTTCATAGAGAGCCGCCCCAGTGTATGGAGCTTCGCTCGCAGGTCCAGAACATACTGAATTTCATTTTTGCTATCTGAAGGTCTGTCCCCCCAAGTTTCTCTCAGGACGTCTAAGACCCCGCGGGGATGACGACCGTAGAGAAGCTCGAAGGGGGAAAACCCCGTGGAGGCTTGCGGGACCTCGCGCTCAGCGATCAAGAGGGGTTCCAACCATCGTCTAAATTTTTAGCGTCTTCGTGAACGAAGTTACAAATCATTGTTTTCAACGTTCGATTAAACCGTTCAACCAGCCCGTTCGTTTGTGGGTGATTGACACTAGTACAAATCGATTTAATGCCCAACAATTCGTACAGTTCACATAATGTATGTGACATGAACGCTGTGCCCTGATCAGTGAGAATCTCTTTCGGAATTCCCACTCGGGAGATTAAACGAAACAGCGCTTTTTGCGGAGATGCTGCCAATAATCCACCAAGACTAATGCAAAGCGATGTCCCCGTGCGGATCATTCTAATGGCCCGATGAGGTCCAAACCAATTCGTTCGAAGGGGACCTGCACAAGAGGGAGAGGGCGCAATGGCACTTTTGGGGCGGCCGGTGGATTTACCAACTGACATTCACGGCACGACGCGCACCATCTGCGTACATTCTCGTGAAGGCCCGGCCAGAAAAATCGGGTCATTAGACGATTTAATGTGGCTGCCATTCCTAAATGCCCAGCCATGGGATTACAATGAGCCGCCTGGAAAAGCCTTTCCCAGCGGCTTTGTGGTACTAATAATTGGGTTGTATCCTCCTTTGTCTGAGTGTCTTGGGTCACTCGATACAACCTGTCTTTTAGTTGTGGAACTAACTAAAACTAACTTTTAGTCTGTCCCAAGTTGTGGAATGGGTTACCAATGTTTATCAGATCCTCTACTTCTGTAATCATGTTTAAAACGCAGCTTAAGACATATTTGTTTGATGAGGCCTTTGCTACTTTGTAAGGACCGTTAGGCTTTGATTTTAGTTTAGTTTATATTAGTATTATTATTATTTCATTTTTATATTGTATTATTTCTTTCTTTGTATTTTACTGTGTTTTATTTTATCTGTTTGAAATTGTACAGCACTTTGGTACACACTGTCTTTAAATTTTCTTAATTTTAATCAGAGTAAAACTGAGATAATAGTGTTTGGTCCTTCAGACTCTGTTAGTACACCAAAAATTATTTTTGGTGAGTTATCCTCGTCTGTGAAGCCTTGGGCTAAAAATCTAGGGGTTATCTTTGATGATGGGCTGAAATTTGACAAACATATTAATACAGTGGTCAAATCATGTTTCTTTCAGCTTCGACTTCTAGCTAAAGTAAAACCTATTCTGTCAAGAAAAAAATTTGAACAATTAATTCATGCTTTTATTACTTCGAGATTGGATCACTGTAACTCACTATATTTTGGGATTAGCCAGTCAGCTTTTTCGCGGTTACAGAGAGTTCAAAATGCAGCTGCAAGACCTTTAACCAGGACTAAAAAACGAGACCACATTACGCCAGTTTTACGTACTCTGCACTGGTTGCCCGTGCATTACCGAGTGAATTTTAAAATTCTTCTTTTGGTGTTTAAATCATTAAACGGCCTGGCCCCTCCTTACCTCTCGGAATTACTAACTGAATATCGTCCAGTTCTGTCTCTCCGGTCTTCTAACCAGAGATTGTTATGTGTTTCAAAGTCGAAGCTGAGGTGCAGGGGTGACCGGGCTTTTTCAGTAGCTGCCCCCTGTGGAATGCTCTACCTTTGTGTATTTGCTCTGCATAATCTTTGTCTGTTTTTAAATCTAAGCTAAAAACGCATCTTTTTGAATTGGCTTATATTCAATGAGGAAGTTGTATTGTAAGTTTTTTTATTATATGGTTTTTATTTTATTTTTGTTTTAATTGTATTGTATTGTCTTATTATGTCTACTACAGTATGTGCAGCACATTGGACAACCTCGGTTTGGGATTAATGGTGCTATATAAATAAAATTGACATTGACATTGACACTGTGTTTTTTAAGGTGCTTTATATATAAATTTGATTTGATTTGATTTATAATGGCAAAATAAGGATATGAGGGCGTTCGCTCAGGATGGAGAAGCTGTCCATCGATAGCACAGACCTGATCGAATGCGCGTTTTAGCGTTTCATCGTTGGACTGTTCCAGGGGAAAATCGTCACGGCTGGAGAGGTTCAGCCTCTCCAGAAGGTTCGGTTCCCCTGGATCAGCTGCCACTGGTCCCGGAACAGCCTCTCCCACCTGTGCGCTCGCCCCCCCTCCTGGTGCTGTTTCCCCCCAAGAGACATCCGCTGTTAAATACCCCAATAACAGCCTATACGCTGGCCAATTGGTTCCCAAAATTAGCGGATGCCTGAGGTGCGGACTAGCGGCCACCTCAACTATGCTTTTGTCCCTGAAATTGTATGGTTACGGCCCGTAAACGATATTCCACCATCCCCGTGCACACACCTCACCTTAACCGTGCGGCTCTTATGCAATGCCCCTGACTGGATCAGGCTTTGATGGATGGAGGTCTGGTTACAACCTGAATCCACTGTTGTGGCAAAAAATAATCATCAAATCATCATCACTGCGTAAGAGACACTCTGAAACCAAAACTGTCTTTTAAAAGATATTTACTCTTGCAAGAAGGACTCAGTCGCCACACTGAAGTCACGCTGTAGAGTGAGTGAGACAACACCAGGAAGCGCTGAACAGTTTTTATAACATTTTCCAAGGTTACAATCTGTGACTTTCTTGAGGCAGGTTGCCAAATAAGGAATACACTTGTTGCATGTGCTTCTCTTTGTCACTGACTGACACTAGGACCATTGAATTTAGCTGCATCCTGACCTCTAGGACCAAAAGGCCTTGTTCAGCTGTTCCTAGGGTGCTTCCCTCTGCACGTTCACAGATACAAGTATATCTCTTGTTCAAACATCACTCCAAGTGAGAAGAAAAACATGTTGCATTCCCTTGCAATATCTATTACTGATCAATGAAACTATTAAAATTTCCACTACACCACCAAAGCCTGATAAGTACCCCCCTTTATACTCACAGCTATTTGGTATAACCCTGCTTGATTGGGGACGGCCTGCGGAGCGTCCGGGACCCGGACTAACGCTCCCACCTCCATCACTGGACATCGGTCCAGTGCCCCGGGTCCCCGCAGCGCCAACAGGCCGACCCAGGCCTACCCGCCGCCCTAGTGGCAGGAAGTGGGTCAAGGAATTGCCGTGAGGACGGCGGGGAAGCGGGGGCGGAGGTGACGTCGAAGGTAGTGGGCGGGACCTGGGTAGAGGGATAGGGTTAGAGAGAGAGAAAGAGAGAAAGAGAGAGAGAGAGAGATCGCTGGTAGGGGTTCGCCGACCCTGGAGCACGCCACCAACTGGTCCTCCGCCAGTTGAACAGTATCTCTCCATGACAGGAATAGTAGGAGTAACATCGTGCTAGTATGCGCTTCTGAATTCATCAAGTGTGTAGAACTGGACGATATAGCGGCTATATTTATTAATGAACTAAATTAATAACTTTTTTTTACAACAAAAATGAATCAACACTGAATTTACTTAAGCTGGACTATGACACTGTTTTCTTCTAGAAACAAACTTTGTTGCATTATTTTTCTGTTATCACTGTAAAGCTGCTTTAAAACTGCTATAAATCGCTATATAAATAAAGGTATCTTGACTTGGATTTATGAGCCCAAACACAGTCCAATACAGTAAATTAATATTAAAACATGAAAGTCCATCAAACGTTGTTCTTCTTCTGTTTAGTTCCACATACGGCTCTGCAAGATTTTTAGCAAGAAAGTGATTTGATTATGTTTTCACAATACATACTTGCGGATTTACAAAGAGGAGTGCAGATGACCTATTAAACAGACAAAGCAACATAAACATATATATTTACATAGAAAACTGTACAAAATATACATATACAAGCACACACACACTGTTTGTGTTGCACAGTTTGACACTGATACACATTCACAATCATCAGTTGACGGATTAAATAGAAACAATAATTCCTAGATCATGTATTATATTTTTAAGACTGCTTTACATTAATAGTAAATGCAGATACAGTAACAGATTCCTGAAGTAGAACTACAGCACAAATGTTCATACGTACTGACAATTAAATATATATTGCAGAAATATGTTGACAGATTCCTCTGCAGGAAATGGTTTTGTTTTGAAGGAGAAAAAAGCATATATTACTGGACTCGATCGAGAACAACTAACAAGACCAATGACCAAGTCCAATACAATATAAAACTGTGTAGAGACTGAACTGGAGAACTACAGCATGAGTTTCATCATGATCCACAGATCCTCAATATTTCTCAATATATCCTGAACTCAGTGCTTTCATCCTTCAAGTAATCTCTGGCGAAGTCTGTGTATCACAACAGCAGCCGAAACCACCAGAACCACCAGAACCACCAGAAACACAGTCAGTCCAACCGGCAAAATCCAATAATCTACAGGTAAAGGGAAAAGTGGGAAGAGAGTTGTTTAATATTTTGAATTCACTGTTTAAGATCTTCTGTAATTCTCTCATGTTTTACTCACTTCGATGTTCAGTGTCGTCAGTTTTGTCTTTATCTGTGTCGTTCAGATTTCCCTTCGAGTCTAGAACAGATTCTGTACAGAATATTGAAAGGTTATTCATGCAGTTTAGTATTAATTTACTGATTAAACATAATATTTCTGCTCATCCACTGATCTTCTCTCACCTGTGACTGTGACTGTGATCAAGGCTTCATTATTAGAGTCCAGAACTCTGTATGTTCCAGTGTCAGTGACTGTAAAGTCATGAATGATCAGAGTCTGGTCACTGATGATCAGTCGATCACTGCTGACCCCGTGACCTCTCCTCCACACCTCTGTCCAGCCGGAGCGAGAGTTTCTCTCCACTTTATCAGCGTTGATCAACACAACATCCAACTCCAGATCCTCTCCTTTCTTCACAAAGATCACATCTGAGGACACACAGAGACATTCATCCTCAATCACAACTATAATAGTGTCATTTAATCAAGGCCATAATCACATATTTAATATTGGGGGATCAGATGAAAACATTGGAAAAACCCAATCCACTCTGAATATTAAGTTTGTCCATTCAGTGTTTCTGCTGTTTCTAGTCCTGCATGCAATACCAACACTATTACAGGAAATCCTGAAGCACAAGCTGATGGTTTGATGAGTTTTGACTTTACCATGAATATGAAGATGATATTCCCTGATCTGTCGCTCCACTTCTCTCTGATCATTAGTGTAATACACATGTAAAATGTATTTCCCAGCGTCACTGTAGATCAGATCCTTGATGATGACGTCAAATGATCCTTCTTTAAACACTCGACCGCTACAGTTTTTCTTCTCACACACAGGGATCTTTTTTGACCGATGGAATAAACTAATATCCACGATCTCTCTGTCCTCAGATTCACATGATAGAGTGACGATTCCTCCCTTTATTCCTGACACAGGTTTAGTGGAGGATCCTGCAAATACACACAGTAATATTCACTCAATACACACTAGCAATACTGACAAATAAATGTTCTGGCTATTTTCTGTAATCAATATGATCTTGAATATTCTAGTGGAGTTATTTTAGTGAACTGGATTGAAATAAATAAGACTAGAATAATTAGTAGCTTGAACTAGTTGAACTAGAACTTTTAACTTGGACTAAAGCATAATAATTATTAACATAAATGATACTGACCGCTATAACTGATAAAGCACAGCAGAAGAAGAAGAAGAAGAAGATTCATCCTGATGAGAAAACAGAAGATTTGTTACGTGACAGACACACACTACATTATACACTCACTTTCAGTTTATTTAAAGATTTTCATCCACATGTGGATCTTACATAATCATGCAGATTTACTGAATTTGTCCCCAGTGGTGAAACATACTGTCTTATATGCATTTGTCTATGTAACTACATCCTTCCGTACTCATTAACTCATTTCGTCTTCATTGAGTCCCCCTGGTGGAGAGATAGAGCATCACAAGAGGTAATTTACAATAGGCTACATTACAACACCCTGACACATACAAGTGTTGTAAAAGGTGTTTCCACTAAGGTAACAATTACGTCTCCTGCAGTTCAAGTGTGTTGTCAAAATAGTTTAAATGCTTTTGTTTAAAACAATTAAAACTGTTAAATTTTAAGAAACAAAACTTTGGTTTTATAAATTTATATTTAATAAATACACAAGCAACAGGTTTTAGAAGTTATTTACCCTGCTACCAACCAATCAGAGTAATCATGCTAAAACATTATAACAATTATATTAATAATCGCAATATAAAAACATAATCATAATAATCATTGTCATAATCGTATCCACACTGGGCAAATCCATCATAGACTTTGACTCTCTTTAACATCACTAGCAGGTTTAGTTTCCCACAAACACACACAACTATTGTACAACACAAAAACACACAAGCTTGCGTTATATTTAAAAATATGGAAACTTACATGGTAATACTGTAGTTCTGCATGGGTCTAATGTTCAGTCTTCTTCAAACTCACGCACCTCAGAGCGGCAATTCATAAAAAGGCAAAATGCCTTTAGAAAGTCTAGTATATATACATGCTGCCCCAACCAAGGCGTGGTCTCTCTAAGCTCCTCCCTCTGTCTCACTCAGAGGAAGTTTTCTTCTGTCACAGAATATCGCAGTCGCTTCCTCCCTCTCTCATTGACTGTATATGTTTAAAGGAAGCGCAATATCAAGCACTTTTACATTTATGGCAAACCGTTTTAACATTTAATCCTGAAACGCACTAGTATCTATTTCCATTCTACTACTATTTTTATATACTAGCAGCAGTAGCTATTACATTTGGTTCTAGGCTACTTATTCATTAGATTGTTCTTATTTATTAGATGGTACTTTATTTTATTAATAGATTTATTAGATGGTATAGCCTATTTGCAATGGGTTTTGACTTTCTCGGTTTGTGTAAATCTATTTAGGTTTCAGAGTATTTTTTCCCCACATTAATTTCACACATGACTAGTACAATTATATTTGTTTTATTAATAGTGTATATTTTTTTCTAGATTTACCCTGAAAGATTGGAAGTGAAATGAGACAACATGCCCCTGTTAGGAACTCAGCTTTTTGGAAATATTAATAATCAATAATAACTTGTTATTATTAAGTATGAATATTTGGGTCAGTTAATTGGATTAACTTGATGTGGCTGAATTAATATTAGAATCAATTAATCAGTTCGTCCAACGAACTCTTTTGATTATTAATTTATTCTAAGAAAAAGGTATCTTCCCTGGCCACAGAAGAATAATTATTTCTTAGCATGTACAGCACTTTGAGCAAGTAGCAAAAACCGCGATCGTAAAAGTGACTCTGTATTGCAAACAAAACAGAACCAAATACATATTATGTACAAGTTTTATTAACTAAATATATATATTTATATGAATATAAATAAACTAAACAACATACACACATGAATACATAAATAGGTGAGTGATAGAACGAAACCCGAAAACGGAACTATTGAGAAGTTCCATGTAACTATATGAGAAGAACATCAGCATTTCATTTTCAAAGCATCAAATCAAAAGTATACTTGCATGCCTGGGTAGCGTACACTATTATCAAAGTTGTTGAAAACTGAAGTTGTTGATGATTCTGCAAGTGTCAGATGTTGAAGTCTCAATCATTTTCTTCTTTGTTGGATGAAGAAGATATGATGAACTTGCATGGTGGGTTTGAGTCGTTGTTACAAACTCCTGAGATTGTCCTTGGTTTTTTTGTGAGAGAGTGTCCTCTCTCTTCCATGAGGCCGGATCTGGTTGAGATCCAGGCCTGCTGGGAGGCCTCTGGGCCCCCATGGAGGGGGGAGGGGGTTCCCCCGTATCACCCGAAACAATGTTTGCGGCAGGATGAAAACTACCAAGAGAGGGAGGTCACATGTGGACTGTCTCTAATAAAGCCTGGAAAAGATCCTCCCCTAAGGGTTGAACTCGACCAATCAGAAAGGTGACATGTCTGAGAGGGAAAGTGGCTCTTAGTTGATTTACGGGTCTTTGTCCCTAGCGTGCTTAGACTGTTCATTCAAGCTCAAATAGACATAACAAATTCACATTGCATTCTAAGAGAAGGTGATGTACATCAAAGTGTGTGTCATTAAATGAGGATTAATTAGGTAGGAAGCATGATACAGGTGAGGTTATATTGACCGTTGGGTGGTTGTGCAACCACATACACCCCAATCAAACATACCATGCTGTTATACATGATAGTACACGAGACAGTAAATCATCACAGTTTCTGTGAGGCATGTTCCTTCATAGATCAGAGTAATACCGCAAAGTTTATTTAATTAAAGATTGTCTCTCTCTCTTAAGCATGTGGCGCATGTGGCCACATTCCTTTGAGGTCGTAAAAGTCTGTTATCAGTCTTAAAGTGTTCTGTAACCGGACACCCGGCTGACAAAGTAACTTCATTTGTGAGGTTAGTTTTGAGGGAGAGTTTCATAGACCTTTATATTCATTAAATATAATGAATATGAATAATTTGTGTGTCTGATTGGTCCAGACCCTACACCCCATAGGTGGAGTTCACTGTAACATGACCATATGACAGATTCAAATGTTATCTGATCTAATAAAATAATATATAAGACAAACTAAAATATGTTGTCAATGAAATACAATTATTAACTTTTTCATATAAAATAATTAAATTTCTAATAATTAAAAACAAAAAAATGTGAGTTTGACAACAAACACACTGGTAGGGTGACCAGAAGTCCTGAAAAATTTGTGACAGTCCCGAAATCTAAGCTGTTGTCCCGAATCCCGAATCCGGCCCTGATTGTCCCGAAAATTATACTAAAGCAAAATCTTGAATAGCCTAGTTATTGTCAGCTAAAATATTAAAAACTGTCCGTGGAGGTTGAGTCGTGAAGAGAGCGCAAGTTGCAGCAGCCGCGAGCTCAGTGAATGAATGTGCAGGAGCCAGTCGTAAAGGAGTGATTGATGTCGCGGCAAAAAAAAATACTTCGGGAATGAATAGAGACAGAGCGTATTTATTTAAAAGCTGCTGTGTGACAAGGTGTACAGCAAACAAGCTAAATAACCCAGAAATAAATTTTTATAAACTGTCGTCCCCAAAAAACGGTTTGTTTCAGGACATAAAAGTGGATCAATTGAGACAGAGCGCAACTAGTTCTCGAACTACTCTGAGAACTACGCCCACTGGAACGCGACATGATATTGTAAAAAAAAAAAAATTCATAATTTTAACCATGTCGATTGCTTATTTCACCACCCTATGTGAACCTGAGAGGAGATATATTGTGCACACGTAGCCATATTGTCAGGATCCCACAATTTAAAACTTCCTGCTGATGCTTCACGTCTTATTGCCTGTATCCACTTTTGTCTCCTTAAAGGCACTGTCACGAAACTGCTCCGAGACACGAAGGTGGAGAATCCAAATGCAGTTTTATTAAGGGGTAATCCAAAACAGGCAAGGTCAAACACAGGCAGGCAGTCCGTACAAACAAACACACAAAGCAGGCAGGGGTCAGAGGCAAAAGAGTAATCCAAAACAGGCAAGAAATCCAAAAAGACCAAGAGACAAGAAAACGGGGAGAATGCTCAGAATTGCAGTGTGACACTAAAACAAGACTTCGCGGTGAGTGAATGAATGAACATGGTATAAATAGACAGACTAACAGGATGAGACACCGGTGAATGCAATCAGTGAATGAGGTACAGGTGAATGTGATCAGTGATAAGTGATGGTGAGTCCGGGCAGTGAGTTATGGGAAATGTAGTTTGTGAGTGATAATAGTCCTATCTGGAGTGCCCTCTGTTGGCTCTCAAGGGCACTCCAGCTGGTGACCGTTACATAGCCCCCCCTTTAAGGAGCGGATTCCAGACGCTCCTCAACTTGTCCAGGAGGGAGGTGGAGCGGAGGCGGACCTGGGGGCGGGATGGAGGGCCAGGCCCGTGGAGCGGAAGCGGACCTGGAGACTGCGGTGGAGCAGGCTGTGGAGGCGACCAGGGCGGATTAGGCTGTGCAGGCGACCAGGGCGGAGCAGACGACCAATCGGGCGGCCAGGGCGAAGCAGACGACCCATCGGGCGGCCAGGGCGAAGCAGACGACCCATCGGGCGGCCAGGGCGAAGCAGACGACCCATCGGGCGGCCAGGGCGAAGCAGACGACCCATCGGGCGGCCAGGGCCAAGCAGACGACCCCTCGGGCGGCCAGGGCGGTGAAGACCCCTCGGGCGGCCAGGGCGGTGAAGACCCCTCGGGTGGCCAGGGCGGTGAAGACCCCTCGGGCGGCCATGGCAAAGGCTCTGGAACAGACACTGGCACTGGCTCCGGCTCAGGAATAGCAGACACTGGCTCTGGAACAGACGGCACCGGCTCTGGCTCTAGAACAGCCACTGGCTCCAGCTCTGGAACAGACACTGGCACTGGCTCAGGAACAGGCATTAGCTCAGGAACAGACACCGGCTCAGGAACAGACACCAAAACTGTAACAGCCACAAGAACAGACACAAACACAGAAACAAACACTGGCTCTGGCGCTGGAACAGGCACTGGCTCTGGAACAGACATTGGCTCGGGAACAGGAACAGACTCTGGCTCGGGAACAGGAACAGACTCGGGCTCGGGAACAGGAACAGACTCGGGCTAGGGGGCGGCCATCTTGTCTGTAGACACTGGCTCGGAGGCGGCCATCTTGTCCGTAGACACTAGCTCGGGGGCGGCCATCTTGTCCGTAGACACTAGCTCGGGGGCGGCCATCTTGTCCGTAGACACTAGCTCGGGGGCGGCCATCTTGTCCGTAGACACTAGCTCGGAGGCGGCCATCTTGTCCGTAGACACTGGCTCGGAGGAAGTGATGTGAACAGTCTCTGGATCAGCAGAAGGGATGTGAACAGTCTCTGGTTCGGCCATCTTGTCCATAGACATTGGCTCGGAGGAAGTGACGTGAACAGTCTCTGGATCAGCGGGCTCTGGCGCAGGATCAGCGGGCTCTGGCGCAGGATCAGCGGGCTCTGGCGCAGGATCGGACGGGACCAGCACATCATGGGACTCGGAATTGGGCTCATGGGCCATCATTGATGTGTGTGTAGCCCACACACACAGAAACGCAGCAGACATCACAATCAGCGCTGTATCTTGAGTGGACTCACATGCGGTGTGCTCAGGCTCTGGCGGGCAGGCGACGTGGGTCTCTGGCTGGACGGTCTCTGGCTGGACGGTCTCTGGCTGGACGTGGCTGACGTGACGCTCTGGCTGGACGTGGCTGACGTGACGCTCTGGCTGGACGTGGCTGACGTGACGCTCTGGTTCTGGCTCGGCAGGACTGAACCCTTGAACGATGGCCCTCTTGGCAGCGCGTGCTGACATAAGCGGGGGATCGGCCACGCTGGAAACCGGTCCTGTACGTCCATAGACCGATCCAGTGGCTGGCTTGATGGTTGGCAAGACGTGATGATTCCCAGGCCAGGCAGGCGAGACGTGAACTGACTCTGGTTGGGCAGACTGGACGTGGAGCTGTGAAGACCCTGAACTGGATGCGGCCAGCGGTGAGGGCTCTGGGGGTACTGTGAGCTTGCAGGGTGTTTCATCAGCCAAGCCCACAGTAAATGCCGTACCGCTCAAGGAGAGGGCTAGGTCGACATACCCTTCTAGGGTCCAGCCTGTATAGTCCTCCGGCATCAATTGAGCAACGTCATCATCCAGCCCACTCAAAAACAGGTCCATGAGCTGGGTGTCATTTAACGTTCCCAGATGACAGCAAGACAAAAAGTCCCTTGCATACCTCTCAATAGGCTGGCCATCTTGGAACACCGAAGAAAGGAACTTCCTCAGGGCCTGGTTGCTGACACCTACTGGATCCATATTAGGCGAAGTCTTCTGTCACGAAACTGCTCCGAGACACGAAGGTGGAGAATCCAAATGCAGTTTTATTAAGGGGTAATCCAAAACAGGCAAGGTCAAACACAGGCAGACAGTCCGTACAAACAAACACACAAAGCAAGCAGGGGTCAGAGGCAAAAGAGTAATCCAAAACAGGCAAGAAATCCAAAAAGACCAAGAGACAAGAAAACGGGGAGAATGCTCAGAATTGCAGTGTGACACTAAAACAAGACTTCGCGGTGAGTGAATGAATGAACATGGTATAAATAGACAGACTAACAGGATGAGACACAGGTGAATGCAATCAGTGAATGAGGTACAGGTGAATGTGATCAGTGATAAGTGATGGTGAGTCCGGGCAGTGAGTTATGGGAAATGTAGTTTGTGAGTGATAATAGTCCTATCTGGAGTGCCCTCTGGTGGCTCTCAAGGGCACTCCAGCTGGTGACCGTTACAGGCACACTATGCAGGAATTTTATCTTAATATAACAGCTTCAAAGTCATTTCGGTGGTAAACAAACTCATATTAGGGCGAATCATCCTGGTAGTAAAGCTTGGGGGGGGGGTGCCGCTGGAAAAACCAGCAATGCAAGTTTGAGAGGAGCGCCCCCGACAAATCTCGCGAGAATCACGAAATGCTTTACGGCAACGACGTCACACACATCCATAGATCAACAACAACATATGAAGCATGAAGACACTTGCGCGCATTTCAGACGTGATACTCGAGTCGAAGATGGAAAACGTAAAGAAAACGCGGTCGGAAGAGACTAGGAAAAGGAAAAGAGAATCTGACCGCGTGAGGAACCGGACAAGAGTCCCACTCAGTCTGGCATTTACTCGTTGGCGCGAGCTAAAAAGCAGCACTGGATGCAACAGCAATGCTGACCTGGCGATCTTGTTGATGGACTAGTAAGTAAATATCTTATTTGTAAACTTGTTTGCGTTCTATATTGTATGTTGTTGCACTTGCTTGTAGAATGTCATTTTTTACGATGCCGTTCATTCATCCATTGTTGATAATTAGACCAGTCCAATAATTTATCATGAGATTATCATGAGAACAGTTGTCAATATCTCACAAAGTTATCAGGACACAAATAAAGTTAAGCCTAGAGGTTGTAAAAAGTGTAAACGAGCACAATTTGCAAACTATTATGATAAATTGCAATAATCATGTCTAATGACATCACAACGGCGAATGTTATGAAATAATGCGACGTACATTTAACTTTATTGATGTCATCTGGCATTTTGTAATGTTTACATTACAATCAAAAAACACAAATGAAATTATACAGTAGTCCTAGACTATAGGCTATTTACTTGTGATTTAGCAGCAATCATGTAAAAACGTTATAAGCCAGCAAACGCGGTAGGCTACTTTATTATTATAAAGTAGTCTAACACTTGACATATGTGACCAGTTACGGAAACTAGGGACACAAGTCGGTTCTGGGGCATTTTGAGTTATTCATAGATTCTGAAAGTGTAGTCTCCAAGCTTTCCAACGATGTGTAACACGTGGAAATCTGATAATATTTGGAGAAGTTGTGGCCATTTGAAGGTAGGCACTTAAAATAACTAAAAGTTAAGATAACAGCCTCTAAAGATGTGCAGTTCTCACCTCTCTCTGCTGCTGGGAGTGACAATAGGGCTCATTTACATCTCATTTAGATAAGCCATACCCCCTGTAAAGCTCCCCCCTGTGCTTTACAGCTTTTTTTTCTTTCCTGAGCTAGCTAATAACAATAGGTAGGTATTGGGAAGGTCTAAACAGACTAAACATGAGATAACGTGTAGCCTACTACGTGTTCTTAGAATGAACACAAAACGACAAACTTTAATGTTTATGGAAACTCACCCCCAGGACCGGCGAATGCACTTCTGCCGCTCTAGGCGAAAAACAATTGTGCTGCCCCTCTATTTGCAACGTATACCAGCAACAACACACAAAGACCAATATGCCATACATATAACGCAAAGCCAGCAACAACACACAAAGACCAATATGCCATATACATATAACGCAAAACCAGCAACAACACACAAAGACCAATAAGCCATAGGCCTACATATAACGCAAATAGTGTGCAACGCGCGTGTGCCCAAAATGTCAACAATATTAAAGTTTATGCAGGAGGCAAATGCCTGCTGGCATTTTTCTTTAAGCAGTCATGACAGGAATTTTCCAAATTATCACATTTCACCTCCTCAAATTACTGTTGCAAATCTCTTTACACCACTTTCTTATGTGCGTATACACACACAAATGAAATGTCCGCAAGCACATTATATCATCAGCAGGTTCAGCATCTTAAATAACGACTAAAGAGCAAATGAAGCTTAACTTACGTTTCAGGCAGCGCGCACGGCAGGCCTTCATCGCAGCAAAGGTCTTAACTGCATCCTCCATTTCGATTCTCTGTGCCAGTTAATGTTCTATGGAGATTGTTGCCAGTCCATTAAGTCTGTTCCCTGTTCACAAAACGTTCCCCATTCAAAGCAATCGGGATGTCACATATGAAACAGCCAGCCACCGTTGTCAGCGAGCCGATCGAGCCGCCGTATTCAAGCACCGAGGGCCCGCGCGCCGCGCCCGATACCTCCGGTTCAGTTTCCCGAGCCCACAAAGTGCGGCGAAAACATTTTCGTTGTAACGGCCACGGTTCAGCTCGTCTGCGACAATCTTTGCGGCGTCCATCTTCATTGAATTTTGATATCAGATAGAGCCAGCTAGAGCGCTGCATAATAAGTAGCCACGCTGTTGGGGGGCGGAGGCAAAGGCGCGGGCGGCTATTCAGTATGGAAATACACACAGACAATGACACGCCCCTACTGCATGCTAGAATCCCCGAAAAACAAGCCGATTTCAACCTCAAAATGTACGCTTTTA
The DNA here is from genome assembly GCA_030770095.1 of Gila robusta. NCBI lineage: Eukaryota > Metazoa > Chordata > Actinopteri > Cypriniformes > Leuciscidae > Gila > Gila robusta. Next base: position 275,044 of record JAVALU010002209.1, read on the forward strand.
AATATACCAATACTGTTATCTCAAACATGGAGAGGCTTCTTCATGATCTCAACTAACAGATTCTGCAAAAAAGCGGAAATCACAAAAAAACGGAAAAAAACGCTTGTTTCTCATTTTGCTCGCAAGTTGTGCTGCCGACTTGTGTCCCTGGTTTCTGTAACGGGTCACATATAGTTATTATTATCCTTTTACCATCATCAGTAGTTCAGTAGACTATGCAGTAGCCTAATATTTGTATGAAATCGTGAAACATTACCTGGTCAATATCTTCCGAGTCTATCTGTGCCTGTTGCATGCCCGACGCTTCTATCCTACCGAACAGGTACCAGTGTGGGGGGTGGGGTGGGGTGGGGGGCATTTACGACAGCATTTTTCTGTCTTTTGTTATGTCATAAATGACAAGGAGGCAGCCTCTCGCAATGCAAAGTCAATGGAGACGGTTGGATTGTTTCCCCCCCCGGTGGGCGTGGTCTTCAGATTATGATGCGTTGCACCCTACACACTACGTCACCCTACACACAGGAAAGGCTGGTGTTTCAGAGCTTGAACTGCTCAAAAAAGCATGTTGTGGCTTGTAAGATAAGAAATTTTTAAAAACTAAATAATTACTAGTACCTAATGAATAGCTAGTACTCAATAAATAAGTAGTATCAATTAATACTTAATATATAACAATATATATGTTATCTTAGCATAAAAACACACAGAAAGATATATTTAATATGATATGTTTTAATATTTTTTTTGCATGTACATCATTAAAACTTGATTGTTTTATGTTTGATTATTGTCAGTTAAGAAGATCTAGAAACCAGTTAAACCACACCAGCCAAACAAGCACAATACAGGACATCCACCACTGAAGATTGTGCCTTTTTGGAGAGTATTTATAATTACTTTAAATAGAAAATAATAAATATTAATCTGCGTCTGAGAATATGAGTCATGTCAAAATAAAAGCCCTTTTGCTGTTAAATAGGCCTCAAAATATGTTTCAGATGAAAATATGAATGTATATTTATGAGGATGGCCCTTTGAGTATTAGCATACTGAGCAGAAATGTAAATGTAAAAGTACTAGTACATATTAAGCTCAGGATATCTTTAGTCTAAAAAGTTACTAATAACAAAAAAACAAAAAAAATCTTAAGAAGTAAAGTATAATTAAAAAGGCTAGTCACTATTGGAATGAGCACTAGTGTCTAATAAAATAAGAATTAGTACCTAATTAATGAGCTGTAGTATCTTTATAAAGACACTTCTAAAGAATAAGCACTAGTATATAATGAATAGATATAGCATACTAATATCTATAAAAAAAAGAAGTAGGCTACTAGTAGCATGAAAATACATTTTAAGGATTGAATGTTAAATTGGCTTGCCATAGGCCATAGGCCCTAGGCCCTACTCCGGAGGAAGTATTTCTCTGCATCCTCTGTGTCTCTCATGGGAATACTGTGGCATGCAGACCAATCAGCAATCAGGTTCTCTGATCTTTTGCTGGATTGATTGCCACTCCTTCTCCTGCAACAGAAACACTCTGAAACACAAACACATCGAGGGCGCATATCGACCGGAAAGGGGGTGCTCGAGAACATGCTTCTGAAACCTACAATGACAAATGGGACACACACACTACGGTCTCATGGACACACGCGCGCGAGGCAGCCATAAGTCCAGAACGAAAGTGCATATAAATGTGCCATTTTGGTGTGTGAGAGTTGTTTTATGGGCGGATCTGATGAACTGACCTGTGAATGTAACGTTGCGTCAAATAGTTCAGATGAGGAAGAAATGGATTATGTAGAAGAAGAAGAAGAAGAAAAAAAAGAAGAAGAAAAAGGGTATTTAGGCCTAGCTCAAGGTCACTTTATATTGTACATTACAATACATTTACTCATCTGCACACTCACTTCAAACACATTATCCAAAATACATGTTAAATAGATATGTTTTTAGCTGAGTCTTGAATCTGGCCACAGACATTACGAAGTGTAAGGGGTGAATTACATAATTTAGGAGAATTAACACTAAATGACCTTCAGTAGAAACGAGGGATGGACAATAAACCCAGTTCATCTGATCTGAGGGACGAGCAGGGCGGTGGAGTACAGTAGATCACACAGATATGGAGGAACAATATCGATATCAATAGATAATTGGAGCAGTGTGAAGTTCCCTGCTGCTTCAAACGCTCCACTATCATTCCTGTCCCCAAAAAACCCCAAATCACTGGACTTAATGACTACAGACCTGTCGCTCTCACGTCTGTGGTCATGAAGTCGTTTGAAAGACTGGTGCTGGCCCACCTGAAGGACATCACTGGACCCCTGCTGGATCCCTTTCAGTTTGCTTACAGAGCAAACAGGTCTGTGGATGATGCAGTCAACATGGGACTGCATTATATCCTGCAACATCTCGACAGACCAGGGACTTATGCAAGGATCCTCTTTGTGGACTTCAGTTCGGCCTTCAATACCATCATGCCTGGTCTTCTCACAGCCAAACTGACCCAGCTCTCCATACCATCCTCGATCTGTCAGTGTATCACCAGCTTCCTGACGAACCGGCAGCAGCGAGTGAGACTGGGGAAACTCACATCCAGGACTCTCACCACCAGCACTGGCGCCCCTCAAGGGTGCGTTCTCTCCCCACTGCTCTTCTCCCTGTACACTAATGACTGCACTTCTAAAGACCCCACTGTCAAGCTCCTGAAATTTGCCGACGACACCACTGTCATCGGTCTCATCCGAAACGGTGACGAGTCTGCTTACAGACTGGAGGTTGAACAGCTGGCTGTCTGGTGCAGTTATAACAACCTTGAGCTGAACACGCTCAAAACAGTGGAGATGATCGTGGACTTCAGGAGGAACAGCCCAGCACTCCCCCCACTCACCATCATGAACAGCACTGTGGAAGCAGTGGAGTCATTCAGGTTCCTGGGCACTTCCATCTCTCAGGACCTGAAGTGGGACAATCACATTGACTCCACTGTGAAAAAGGCCCAGCAGAGACTGTACTTCCTTCGCCAGCTGAGGAAGTTCAACTTGCCACAGGAGCTGCTGATTCAGTTCTACTCAGCCGTCATTGAGTCTGTCTTATGCACTTCCATCACTGTCTGGTTTGGTTCAGCTACCAAATCAGACATCAGGAGACTACAACGGACAGTCCGGACTGCGGAGAGGATCATTGGTGCCCCCCTGCCAACCCTCCAGGACCTGTACTCTTCCAGAGTGAGGAAGAGAGCAGGTAAAATCATCACAGACTCCACTCACCCTGGACACCTCCTGTTTGAACTGTTACTGTCAAGACGGCGAATCAGATCACTGGCCACAAGAACATCTCGGCACAGGAACAGTTTCTTCCCACAGGCCATTTCCCTCCTGAACAGTTAACACTCCTCCCAAGGCATACGCCCTTAAGTGCAATACTCCCACTGTTTAGTGCAATACCCTACAACTCAGGTGATACTTATATGTAGATTTATTTATTTATAATATTCAAAACACTGTAAATATGTTCATAATCTGTAAATCTGAAAATGTCTATTCTGACTAAACCCAACTGTGATACTTTTATTCTCATATATTTATATTTCTATTTTTTATTCTTATAATTTGTAGTATTATGTTTCTTGTTGTATTTGTATTTGTATATGTCCACTGGAAGCCTCAGTACCAAAACAAATTCCTTGTGTGTGCAAGCACACTTGGCAATAAAGCTCTTTCTGATTCTGATTCTGATTCTGACTTCTTTGTATCTTTATTTGTTGTCTCTGGAACAATACACCAACCGTCTCCCCAGTGGCTCTTCCTTTTCATTTCTTGCTTCTAACAAAAGACAGAAAAATGCCTAAAAGCTGCTGTGTGACAAGATGTACAGCAGACAAGCTATAAAAAAAAACAACAGAAACAAGTTTTTATAAGCTTCCGAACCGTAAAACCGGCCTTTAAGGAGACAAAAGTGGATACAGAAGAAGAATTGGTAACGTTAAATTGTGGGATCCTGATTGTATATACGTGTGCAGTAAACATTTTGTCACTGGTAAGTCAAATATCCAAATGTCAGTTTTATATATTATATTTCTGTAAGCTAAGCTGTTGCATTTTTACAGTATGCAACTTGTTCGAATGTGGATAAAGCAGAAAGCTATAGTAACGGTTGTGTTTGCAAGCGAGTGCTTTAACGTTAGCTAACAGTAACGTTAGTGGGGATAACGTTACGTTACTAAGAATAGCGTATAGTATGATATACGTTAATAATATAATGGGGTATATAATTACCCAAATTAATATTTTTATTAAATATTACTAAGTGCCTTAGTTCCAGTAATTGTTAGGTTTGCAAGTGCCACACTACAGTTGCTTGCTATCGCTAAGGCAGAGAGGGGTGATAAACAAGCTTTATTTACCACAGTACACTGAAAATAATCGATGTCAACCTAATCATTTGTTGTTTTAAATTAAGATACTGTTTCCTGGATGATGAATGTTGTTTCAGGCTCTAAACGAGTCTCATCCAGTCTATATTCAAAAGTGTAAAAAAGCCACTTCACTACTGAGGCTGCAAAACAGAAACAAGCAAAATCAAGTTGTCACACCACAGCTCTGCTCCCACTGAAACCCTTCCTGAACCCGGCCCAGATTCACAGACTAGCCTACAACAGAACCACTTCACCTAGAGATGAAGCTTTTAAGAGAGGAAGGGATGGAGAGAGAGAGAGAGAGAGAGAGAGAGAGAGACAGAGAGAGAGAGAGAGAGAGAGAGAGAGAGAGAGAGAGAGAGAGAGAGAGAGAGAGAGATGTCCCATCTGATGTCCGTGTTGTGAGGCGGTCCGGCTTTTTATAGTCTAGCTTCCACAAGCCAGGAGACCAGGTATGTACTACAACTTCAACGTTTATTTATTTATATAGCACATTTAATCGCAGCCCAAAGTGCTTCACAGTTAACTAAAAACAATAAAACATACATGTATAAAAAACATTTATCAGGCTTAGCAGATGAAGGCATGACTACACACTCTTAGACATACCCCTCACACAACTGTATAATGTGATCAGTGTAGAGAGAAATAAAACTAGATAAAAATAAGTTATAACTATGTTACAATACCCTTAACTAAAAGTTAAAAAGATAGGTTTTTAAGGAGACTTAAAAATGTCTATAGTTTGAGCGGATATGAAGAGGAAGACTGATCCACATCTGAAAAAGCTCGCTCACTCTTTGATAGGGCTGGGACGGTTACCGCATTACCGCAATACCGCGGTCACGTGACTCCAACCGCAGGTCTGAGCTCGTCACCGTCATCACCGCAAAAAAAACAAAACAAAAAAACATTGGCCTGCACATGTGTGCACGTTGTGTCTAATGACCTGGATTCATTGATTCTAATGACATGGATTATGTCTAATGATATAGATGATAAGATCTAATGAACTTATCATCAAAAGATGGAGCAAATCCGATCTTTCGCGAGTTGAGGTGCGCAATGTTCCATGACACAATAACATTCCATTCGTATTAGAGATGCGCGGATGGGCTATTATTATTTCATCCGCAACCGCATCACAAAACTCATCTGTCCGCCATCCACCCGCACCAACGTTTTTTGATCAATTTTCGAAACCGCATCCGCGGCGCTGACTGTTTTAAGGTCTATGAGCAATGCGAGGCGCTGCTGCCGCGAGGCTAGTGTAGGATTACAAATTTTATTTAAATGTTTAATTTAGACTTCTAATACATCTGCTATTTTATTACTGAGACCGTTTGTCTTGGAGTTCTCATCTCAGTACGAGAAGTCTATGCCTTTCCTGTTCTCATTGTCTCACCGGGTGAAACGCATGCTGTGCAAGTTTGAACACCTGCTATTTTATTACTGAGACCGTTTGTCTTGGAGTTCTCGTCTCAGTGCGAGAAGTCCTGCACCATTCTGTTCTCATGTTTCAGCTCATTTACATGCTTTGTTCATCACAATGTAATCCCTCCCCCTTGAAATGTATAAAAACTACAATGCAAAGTTCCTTAGTTAGACTTGACTAGACTAGACTAGACTTGGTGACTACAGCTACCGACAGCTCGTGTTCTCAATAAAGAATCCTGCTGAAGAACCTATCAAGTCTCCTGGTTTTTCGCTTCTGAGTTTCTCTACACTGAAAAAGGAAGAAGTTTACAACAGATGGTGCCGTGACCCGGATGGAGAAACTGAAACTCAACAAAGAATGAACTTTTGAAACTTCAAAGCTCAAAGATCTCAACAAAGCTGACTGAATCTCCAGACTGAATTTTGAAACATCCAGCTAAACAAAGATTGCCAGACTGAATCTTTCCAGCTTCCTCCAGATTGAAAACTTCAAGCTGAACCAAGATTTCCAGGCGGAATCTTTCTATACAACAAAAATTTGGTGAGTTTCACTCCATTCAAAGAACCGTTGAAAAACCAGTAAAAAAAATCTGTTATTCCTCTGCGCCATCAGAGAAGAAGTTAACAAACAGCTGTAGAGTTTGCTAACTAAAGTTACCCTTTAAAAGTTTGCTTTTAGAGATGAAAGATATCCTCTGTTTTTGTCAGGCAGGGAAGTTTTAACATTACGTGTTAATATATTGGTTTGGTTACCCTCTGAATAGTCAGGGAAGTTGTTTGTACCCTCTGATTCAATCAGGGAAGATTAGCATAAAGTGCTAGTAATTTGTGTTACCCTTTGCTCTGCCAAGGAAGGTTAACAATAGTTTGATCTGTGTTAACAAGTGTAGCCTCTGTTTTGAACAGAGAAGTTTTAGTGTTTGTTTGTTTAGCATCATGTGCTAATAAGATTTTACCCTCTGTTATAGATAATAGAGAGAAGTTTTTTTTTTTTTTTTTTTGATTAGGTTGGTAACAAAGAAATCCACAAAATGGTTAGGAAGAATGCTAGACTTATTCCAACTACTGAGAAACGTGGATTAGCAAGCCCTTTATGGACAGACAGTGAGTTCAAGTCATTGTTAGGAGAGAAAATGGACTCCATAGTGACTGAGTCAGTTAGATTGGATTTGACAAAGAAATTTGGTATTGATCCAGACAAAGTTTGGTCTATTGAAGAATGCAAGAAGGTGTTAGGTGCATGTATCAGAAAGAAAAACATGAAAGGCATAATCTGTTGCCATAGAGAATATAGCTTATCCATTGCACAAGAACAAACTAGGTGTATTGATAAGTTAAATGAACAAAACAAACAATTACAGACTCAAGTGTCCTGTTTCAAGACAAAGGTGAGCCATAATCAGGCCTCAACCAAATGTGACTCTGAAGACCAACAGTCAGATGAAAGCTATCCTGATTTACAGTCTTTCTCTAGACTAGAAAACACTAGAAATTCTGGTTTGATAGATAAAGATGTAAATGCATTTGAAGTGTGTGGAGCAAGACAAAAGGCTCAGACTAGGGCAAAAGGCATTGACTCTGTTCAATCTGTAACCCCCATACTGCATCAACAAGCAGTCAAATTATCTTTAGGTCCTAAAGAAATCGAGAGAATCGCTGAAAATTTGCCATCAGTGCAAAGAAATTTTTCTGAGTTTAGAAGGGCATTGATCAGTAAAATGCGTCTTTACGACATGTCGTTGGCAGAAGTCACACAGCTGATGTCACAAATTCTAACTGAATCTGAATTCAACAGTTTTGAGTCTGCTGTTACTTCTGAACTACAAAATGCCAGAAAAGATAAACTGAGAGAGGGAGTTCTGAAAGCGTTGAAAAACATTGTTGGACCAAACATGGACTGGTCAAAGATCACTAGTTGTGTACAGAAGAAACATGAGAATGTTAGTGAGTACACTCAAAGATTTTGTCAGTCAGCTGTAACTTACAGTGGCATAGCAGACACTTCAGAGAAGGTGTTAAATGACAATGGGCCATTAGTTCGCACATGGTATGATGGTCTTTTGTCAGAGCATAGAAATGCATTGCCTTTCTTAGACGTCACATGGGCTACCAGTACCCTGCAAAGTAACCTAGACAGGTTAGCTACTTGGGAAAGAGATTCTGATGTTAAAGAGAGAGTAAACATTGCAGCAGCACCCTTTAAGGTCAACGCAGAGAAGCAACAGAAACGCAAATGTCCTAAGAGAGAGGCCAGCAGTTGTTATTATTGTGGCAAACATGGACATTGGGGAAAAGAATGTAGAAAAAACAAAAAGAATGTTAGAGAAACTAACCATGTAACTCAGCTCCTGCTCAGCCTGCTGGCTGCTCTGAAGCAGCCTGTCCCCTCGTCATTAAGCTCGTTGGGCAGCTGTTTTAGTTGTTAACCATTTGGGCTGTGAGTGCTTAATTTCCCCACTAACTTACAACAAAGATGAAAGACTTATTTTTGTTTAATAGAACAAAAGGAAAGTGACAATCTCACCCTTCCTTTGGGGAACACTGGTTAAGTAAACTCACAGCCTTAAATGTTATGCTACAGCACAGGCCCTTCATCAGTAATGGTGTTAGGTCAGACTGTAAATGTAAAATGCCTTCATGCAGTGTCCACACTGATGAATGACAACGTGCACCTGTCACTCACCCATCCTCATGTATGATGTCTGCAATGACTGAATTTGTGTTGGAGGCTGAAGGAGAGATGACTCATGATTGTGTTGCGCTTACATACACACCTTCGAGGGAAGTGGAAGGGATTCCCATAGAGAATTCCGAATTTGAGTTGTTTGTTGACGGTTCAGCTCAAGTAATTGAAAATAACTCAGAAACAAGCCATTAGAGTGGCATGGACCACATTAAGTGATGTTGATTACAGCAGCTGCAGGATTGTGTCAGGGAAGAAAAAAACCTGGACTAATGTCACACTGTAAAGTTGTCCCCCACTTACAGGGAAAGGTTAGGACACGGAACCAGTGAGGAGCCCCAAGGAAGAACCGATTGCAACAGGCGTCGGGGGTCAACCCTGCGGTGAAGAATCCCTCATAGGCCTCCCCATCCACTAGCCCATCCTTACCTCACTGGTTCTATTTAGGTGTCAAAATAATTCAGAAAATAGGGAAAGAAGGAACAAAAATAGCAGACGCGGGAAAAAGTTTACAACCCTAGTGTTTGAACAAATACTGCTCTCCTGTCTTTTGTTTTCTCTCTTCCTCTGTGCAGGTACCACTTGCTGACCCGAGACCCATATGCACCGACCTCCTCGTCTGCGTATGAAGACATAACCTCAAGAAACAACTTGACCCACTTCCGAGCCAACTATCACAAAAGGATAAAGAAAAGAAAAAAATACACAACGCAGAGACGACGAAACCTTCAGTCATCCATCGACATGATCAAGATTGTCCTACTACTACACATCAGATCTGCACAAAGTCCGGACTCCAGAAACAACATATTCTTAGAGCTGATGAATATGTCAAAAACGCATTGTTTGCTGGAAAGAACTTTTGCATGTCACATCCGAAGATGACTGCATTCCAGGACTCACTTGTGCCCAAACATGGTGGTCCAACAAGACATTCTTGATCTTTCAGCAAAATTACACCAGATGACTGAAGATAATTCTTCATGGTTCAGAAACTTGATTGATCACGAGAAAATCACAGTTCCAACCAGAAAAGACTCACGGAATTGCATGTTTTGTTTCTGTGTCAACATGCAATTGCAGAAACATCAACACAGAGCAAGCTATGTGCCTGTAACTTACGCAAGTTACAAGAATTAACTTTTAAGTGTCTAAATTTGTATTTTGTGAGAGTTATTTAGAACTCTCAAAGGGGGAAATGTAGGATTACAAATTTTATTTAAATGTTTAATTTAGACTTCTAATACATCTGCTATTTTATTACTGAGACCGTTTGTCTTGGAGTTCTCATCTCAGTACGAGAAGTCTATGCCTTTCCTGTTCTCATTGTCTCACCGGGTGAAACGCATGCTGTGCAAGTTTGAACACCTGCTATTTTATTACTGAGACCGTTTGTCTTGGAGTTCTCGTCTCAGTGCGAGAAGTCCTGCACCATTCTGTTCTCATGTTTCAGCTCATTTACATGCTTTGTTCATCACAATGTAATCCCTCCCCCTTGAAATGTATAAAAACTACAATGCAAAGTTCCTTAGTTAGACTTGACTAGACTAGACTAGACTTGGTGACTACAGCTACCGACAGCTCGTGTTCTCAATAAAGAATCCTGCTGAAGAACCTATCAAGTCTCCTGGTTTTTCGCTTCTGAGTTTCTCTACACTGAAAAAGGAAGAAGTTTACAACACTAGAAAGCACTTGGCTGTTCTAGAAAGAACACTGATCCAATGCAGCAAAGATATTTAAAGGCTAAAGTCCCTAGTATATTGGCTATGTTGTATCCCCAGAATATCAGCAGTGAACTCCGTCTCCGATCGGCGCACAGGGATAAATATAAATAAATAAATAAATAGCCTATAACGCACATCGGCAAACCTGACCTTACCTGACTAGGCTACTGTAGACTAAAATTTTATCATTTCGTTTTGAATTTTGTTTAAAAGTAGACATTTAGGCCTAGCCTACGCCGAGTTTCGGTTAATTTGAGACGAGCTCCAGTTCACGCGCAAGAGATCGCACCGGCGCTTCCACATCCTCCTGATTATATGTCTGCTATATTTGCTTCTTATTTATTAATTCCAGGCAATTAGTTAATGAAACAGTGATTAAAATTAAGGTACAATTTATACAAAACGAAATTTAATTTAAAGAAAGGCTTTCTACAAAACAAAACTTAATAAAGTGGTCAAAATCGTGTCTGACCCATCTTATGATCCTATCTTACTCATGCTGTTCACTTTTCATATAATCGACATAGATTAAATAAAAAATAACACTATATTATGTAAACATAAATATGGAGTATAATATTTGTAATTAAGACATGTTGCAATAGGTGTTCTTTCATTTCCAATGTGAAAATCATAATGTATTCTCCTGAAAATGATGAATTCAATGCGAATGTATCTGAGAATATTCTTAAATAAGGAAATCTATTCAGTGATTGGTTCATGCCAAATTACTGCTTGATGAAAATTTGACTATTTCAAATTAGCAAATTCTAGCAAAAACGACTTCTGGTGCGTGCGCGAAAGTCTGTGTGGGGGTGGGGGGGGTGGTATTTAAAGCGGTTTACCGCCATACCGTGGGAAAATCTTGCTTTTCAACCGCGGTTAGAAAAAATCCATACCGCCCCAGCCCTACTCTTTGACTTCTTTTTAGAATAAGGGACAGTCAGCAAAAGTTGGTTTGTTGATCTTAATGTCCTCCCTGATATGCAGGACCCTTAAAGGTCAACAATGTAGTTTGGGCACATGTTATGCAATGCTTTAAAAACCCTTAATACAATCTTATAATCGATCCTGTACTGAACCGGCAGCCAATGAAGAGAGGATAATACTGGAGTAATGCGGTCCTTCTGTTAGTGTCAGTCAGAAGCGTTCTGTGTTCATACGGCACAGATCCGCTGACAGATCCTGCATACAGAGAGTTAAAGTATCCAGTCTTGACGTAATAAAAGCATGGACGACCTCCTTTAAAACTAAGAAAGGGTTTTCTTGGAAATCAATCTAAGCTGATAAAAACTATTCTCTACAACAGAATTTATCTGTTTATCAACGCTTAGGGACGAGTCGATTATTACACCAAGATTTCTCACACTATCTTTCACCGTCATCTCTAATGGAGCAAGAGTCCCGGCTATCTTCTCTTTGAATTTTGGTGGACCAAATATTATAATTTCAAACTTTTTTTTCATTAAGTTGAAGAAAGTTTTTAAACAGCCAATCTTTAAGCTCATTCAAACAGTCCAACAAGGACTTGAGGAACCGTTCGTTCCCGACTTTGAGAGGCAGATAAATCTGTGTGTCGTCTGCATACATATGATAGGAAATGTCATGCGACGGCAAATATAAACCAGAGGACGCGTTTACAAAGAAAACGATGTAGGACTTAAAGGTTATATTGCAGGTTAGAGGACCCAACGAGTCAATGTATAGAAAAATAATGTTCGCTACATTGGCTTCTAGAGTCGTTTTTGTGAGAATTTTACTTCCGCATCTGAAAAAGGGGCGTGACGGGCGTGACGTAACAGGCGGGAGAGCGGTCTATTCAAACAACAGGAAAACAATGGACCGCAATGACATTTCGGACGCTGAGGAAATTGTTCATACTTACTCGTATGACGGACCACAGCCACACAGTTATGAGCTTTTATGCAGTCGAGAGCAGGACAGGCCAGGGTTAATGTTAGACAGAACAACGCTCAGAGACACACTGAGGTGTGTGTGTGTGTGTGTGTGTGTGAGGAGAACCAGTGGAGGACAGGACAGCTGTCTTGGTGAGAGACCAGTGTTAGCTTATAGATACACGTTCGCTAATGATGTTAGTGCTCACAATATTGTACAGATTATTACCATCGTATATCAGTTAATAACAAAGCCATTATTGGTCATCTAGGAGTATTTAACTTACCAATAACAGAAACTAATAAGCTTTGATCAGGCGTATGTCATGCTCATTAATATCCGTCCAGACTAACGTTACGTGATATAACTGACCCGTTTCTCATCGAGAGACAGAGAGATATTTTTATTCCTGATACACGTTTTTGTTCCACAGGTGCTTGTGTGGGAAATGCGAGGCAATGTTCACAGCTGGGTAAAGTCAGTGCTGCAGGGATGATGCATTCTGGCCTTTAGTGGAACATGTCACCCCAGACTTGATGTACAGTGCCTACTCCATCATATCGCCGGGATGATAATCCTCCGATCTGAAGTGAACGCTACACACGACTGCGTTTCCCGAAGCCGATGCGGAAGAGAAATCCTGTCTCTTCACCTGCACAAACCGCACCCAGGCACGAAAGATACACCGTCCTTTTCCTTGTTAGGAAACCTGTGGACTCGATGTCCTGACAGGCCGGAGTTTTTGCAACCTCCACAAACACAATAATTTACCAAGACGATGATAAATTAAAATACAAAAACTACCGAAAACACTGACCCACGACCGCTCTTACTGAACACCAGCTACTCTGCACTGAGCTGAGCTGAGGCTCCCTTTCGTGACGTAAAATGACACGATGTTGAAAAAAAAAAGCGTTTTTTACGAGCAGTCAAAGAAATGCTCACTTTATCTACTAAATTGGTGCCCTTATGTTGTTTTAAAACATTTTTTATTCCTGCATTAACTTTTCATATGGTATTTTCATTCAAGGTTATATATTATTATTATTTATTTATTTTTTTACCTGCAATATGCTCTTTAAAGTAGAGCCTTGAGGGAGGCCATATTTTAAGGTGGATCTGTTATTCTCCCGCAGAGAATATTCTGTCCTGTAGATATGAGTGAAACCACTTTAACGCTCTTCCAACCTCACCCCCTCCAACCGGTCTAAAAGAGTCGAATGATCAACAGTGTCGAATACGGCACTGAGATCCAATGTACCGTAAAACTTAAAATAATAACCCAGGCTTTTATTTCCCCAAATCGCCGAACTGCACCGGCTCGTATTTGAGACGGGCGTCTATATGAGACTGACCTTTAATTTAGTGTTGAGATGTTGTTCATTGAGTGTTGGCCTAGAGAGAACGATACAAGCAGAGGCTGATAGATGGAAAGCATGACAGTAGGAGGTTACCACATTACGTATATTATTATATTATATTATATAATGCCGCTGCTTCTCCCAAATTTTGTTCGGCAAATTTGACAACTGTCAGTTTAAATGTCAAATCATACTTCTTTCTCTTTGTCGCCATGGTGGTATTGAGAGAAACGCATTTAGAAAAACTGAAGACTAAACAAAGATGTGAACCTCTTTGTTGTGTTGCCAGAATACCGGGAATACAAACAAGTAGCCGACCCTATCCTTGTCATGACATGATCAAATATTTTCTCTAATGTGCAAATTTGAAACAAAATGGGATTAATTAAACAATGCAGGGCCTAGTTAATATCGAGAAAAGTTTAAACAATTTGGAACTCTGCAGCTTTCCTGTAGCTCAAACAGTAAAGCATTGGCGCTTGCAACGCCAAGGTCATGGGTTCGATTCACAGGGAAAGCAAGAACTGATAAGAGTGTAAATGTGTATCTTGAAATGCAATGTGTATCTTGAAATGCAATGTAAGTCGCTTTGGATAAAAGATCTTTCTCCTCCGCAGTCTTTATTAATTAGGCCTAATGGCATCTAATCAGAAGTTTAGCGTGCGCAATCTGCACCATATAACTGTCTTAAACCGACGATCTGACGGGTTTTAGAAGATTAAATACAACCCGAAACTAAAACACAGACCAGGCCTCTATTTGAGACCGGCCTTTATTTCTCCAAACCTGTCGCCACACCAGGCGTGTGAAAGAGACGGGCGTCTATTCGGGACTCAGCTATTATTTGCAGTTTTACGGTAATTAAAACGACTGCCATCCCAGAATCAGGAGCTGTTAACAGGTCATTCAGCACTTCATCCAGAGCTGTGCTGTGCTGTGCCCAGCTCCCAATCCAGATCGGGATTATCCAGGATATCATTCTCACATAAAACTGAAGTCATTTGAAGGAAAACAACCTTCTCTAATATTTTACATATAAATGGTCATTTAGAAATTGGGCGAGAATCATTCAGACCAGTGTAATCACGGCCTGGCTCTTTGATTTGGGGAGTAACACTGCTTGTTTGAGACGGGATGGGGCGACACCATTTGATGATGAACTATTCACAACAGATAGTATACCAGGGCCTATGGTTGCAAACACATCTTTTAAAGCCGGGAGGAATAGGATCCTGCTAGTTTGTGCAGATGTAGCTGGCGACATTACTTGTGGAAATATCCCTGACCTTTTCTAATCGATGAATTGTTTGTATGTTTGAATTCTCCACTACAGACACTGGCTGACGGGTTTTACTCTTGTGGGAGATTCGTCTGTTCTCGATGCTCGTTTGGTCATGCTTTCACTCGAGGCCGGAAACAGCCGCCGGGGAAACAAGTTCAGGAGTCACGTGTGAAATCCAGTATCAGAACTCACAACAACTTCAGACAGATTGTGTCTGAAGTAATTCATTAGAATTACAAGAACAATAAAATACAACAGCAACAAAAAAAAACAAAACAAATGAGAAATGTCTTTTTTTTTTTAAAAGGTCCTCAAGGGACAAAATGAACAATAACACTCCCAGATGACGATCCACAAACCTGTGGAAGGCAATATTGCTCATTTACAGTGCCTGAACTATTGCAGCTTTATCATGAACTTTAGCATGAAATGTCTGTCTTTACAGGACTAACGGTGCTATTGGGAATTACCATCCCTCTGCTGGTCCCTGTCATCAGGGCGTGACACTAACTCTTCTCAGGAGCACATGTGTGTTCTTATATACTTATATTTGTTTGTGTGTATGTGAATTAGGTTTCATGCATGTGAAATTGTCTACGCATGTGTGAATCATGTTTTTTTGCGTGAATTATAATTGAGACTAATCTGCTTCCATAGTCACATGACCGGGAAGTTAAATAGATTTTAATAATTCAAAAATGTGTATGAAATAAACAAAGACAAATAAACAATAAACAAATTCCCAAAAATGCATGGAATGTGTGTCAGATATGTGTGAATATAACACAGTGAGTGTGACATCATCAGGAAGTTAAAAACATTTGAATATTTCAAAAAATCATCAAAAATACACAAAATGATGGGTTTCCTAAATCTAAGGTGTGTGTGTGTGTGTGTGTTTGTGTCTGAATTGTAAGCAATGGTTCAGGTGTTTAATGTTTAATTGAACTATTTCAGAATCTGTCTCTGCTTGTTCAACTGTCCATCCGAAGCTTTTCTCCTTTTCTCCAGCCGGTCTCCAGTGTTTTCTGTGTTGATGATCCTGATGATCCTGATCCTGATCCTGATCCTGATTCTGCTCTTGTAAATGAACTCAATATCTCAGCGATCGCTGTGTTCTTCTCAATGCTAGTGCATTTCTCACAGATGAAGAGCTTCCAGAGTCTGAATATAAAGCTGGAGTCTGATGGCTCTTTATTTCCCTCTACTGGTTATTATTTTAATGCAGATTGAGCTTTTGGAAGATGTTGGTCTGGATTGCTTACACACTTGACTGATAAAACAGTTTCTGAATTCAGAAGCACAGACTGTGTTCAACTCTTACACTTTTACAGTATCTCTCTATGACAGGAATAGTAGGAGTAACATCATGTGTGTGTAGATTTATGAGCTCACACACACAGTCCTGTATAAGTACAATCAATGAGGACTTTAAAAATTATAATAAGACCTGAAACTCCATCGTTTGGTTCCACATACGGCTCCGCATGATTTTAGCAAGATGTAAACTATTCAAACATCTTCATATTTCATTGTATATATTACAAAACAAAAAAACATTGTTTTCTGAACAAAGCAAAATAGTATTCATACAAAATACATACCAACAAAAAGTAGTTTCTTACAAAAGTAGTTTTAGTTTTTTTTTACAATACATGCAGATTTACAAAGCAGACAAAAAAAAAAACACAAAAGCAACATATAAATGTATATTTAAATAGAAAACTGTACAAAATATACATATGTACATGCACACACACAGTTTGTCTAGTTTGACACAGATACTCATTCTCAGCTCATCAGTTGACGGATTTAATAGAAACAATAATTCCTAGATCATGTGACCAAGTCCAATACAATATAAAACTGTGTAGAGACTGAACTGGAGAACTACAGCACTAGATCATCATGATCCACAGATCCTCAATACTTCTGATCCTGAACTCAGTGCTTTTATCCTTCAAGTAATCTCTGGCAAAGTCTGTGTATCCCGACAGCAGCCAGAACCACCAGAACCAGCAGAACCAGCAGAACCAGAACCTGAACTCAAGTCCCCCTCAAGTAATCTCTGTGCAGACGTCTGTATATCATGACAGCAGCCAGAACCAGCAGAAACACAGTCAGTCCAACCAGCAAAGACCAATGATCTACAGCTGAAGGGAAAAGTGGGAAGAGAGTTGTTTAATATTTTGAATTCACCGTTTAAGATCTTCTGTAATTCTCTCATGTTTTACTCACGTCGATGTTCAGTGTCGTCAGTTTTGTCTTTATCTGTGTCGTTCAGATTTCCCTTCGAGTCTAGAACAGATTCTGTACAGAATATTGAAAGGTTAGTCATGCAGTTTAGTATTAATTTACTGATTAAACATAATATTTCTGCTCATCCAGCAGAGGTGGGACCAAGTCATTGTTTTGCAAGTCACAAGTAAGTCTCGAGTCTTTGCATTCAAGTCCCAAGTCAAGACAGGCAAGTCCAAGTCAAGTTGCAAGTCCTCGAGTTTAAGCTTCAAGTCTTAAACAAGTCATTAGTGCTTTTTGCACAAATTAGTGTCTCAGTGTTAATTACTATAGAAAAATTAAATGTATATAATTTATATCAGGAAGGCTTTTAAAATATGTTCATGACTTGTTTAATTTCATATTTATTGCGATAAAATTTTCACTAAGGGCACCCATCTATCTCAGTTCAATTTAGGGATTTTTCTTACGTGTGACAAAAAAAGGAAAAGGCAGTGAAAAAAAAATATTTTATTGGTAACCCAGTAACAAAGGCAAAATCATTTAATAGAAATAACTGCTACACATTTTGTATGTGTGTGAGAGATAATGTGGCAATGCAGATTTAAAAATAAAAGTAACTGTTCATTGGGAAAATGAATCGTGATTTGCTACACATTAAGTTTAAAATATTGAGTCCCTGGTTAAATTATTTTGTTAACGCGACAGTAATTGTAGAACATTCCTATTTCCACGGCGACGTATCAAGCGTCACGTGACACTTTTTGGGGCTACGTGCCTGTCATTTAGCCTACAAAACATAAATCCATCCATTTCTCCCGAAAGACATGAAAGTGAGTGGCTGGTGAACAAGGAGAAGACTTTATAGTTACCTATAGGCTAAAATGTGCGTTTGTTGTGGGGAAAAAAAAACATGTCTCAAAATTATATTTGAAAGGTTTAGTAGCCTATTTATTTCCGCTAACTTAGACATCAGTTTGTTTGCTTTTTCTCAAATTATAAATGATTCGCTAGTACTTGTGTATTTAAATGCCTGAAAAAGAAAAGAAAAAAACATTATTTGGTTGAAAACTGTCTGAACGTGTGATAAATGACAACTGACAAGCTCTGCTGAACGCACTCTATCACGCGCTCTCTGGCTCAGTGCCAAACGTGCGAAAGCAGCGCTAATCGGCGCTGTGATCATGCGTCAATGATACAGTGCTATACTACAGTGATTATTACAACTCTGATCTGTGGTTTTAGAAAGTAGGTCAAGTCTTTCCAAGTCACAGGGCTCAAGTCCGAGTCAAGTCGCGAGTCATTGTTGTCCAAGTCTAAGTCGAGTCGCGAGTCATCTTTGATTATGTCAAGTCGAGTCGCAAGTCATCAAATTTGGGACTCGAGTCCAAGTCAAGTCCAAGTCATGCGACTCGAGTCCACAACCCTGTCATCCAGTGATCTTCTCTCACCTGTGACTGTGACTGTGATCAGGGCTTCATTATTAGAGTCCAGAACTCTGTATGTTCCAGTGTCAGTGACTGTAAAATTATTAATGGTCAGATTTCCATCACAATCAGTCAGTCGATCACTGCTGACCCCGTGACCTCTCCTCCAAATCTTCTTCCAGCCTTCACTGGAGTTTCTCTCCACTTTATCAGCGTTGATCAACAAAACATCCAACTTCAGATCCTCTCCTTTCTTCACAGAGATCTCATCTGAGGACAAACAGAGACATTCATCCTCAATCACAACTATAATAGTGTCATTTAATCAAGGCCATAATCACATATTTAATATTGGGGGATCAGATGAAAACATTGGAAAAACTCAATCCACTCTGAATATTAAGTTTGTCCATTCAGTGTTTCTGCTGTTTCTAGTCCTGCATGCAATACCAACACTATTACAGGAAATCCTGAAGCACAAGCTGATGTTTGATCAGTTTTGACTTTACCATGAATATGAAGATGATATTCCCTGATCTGTCGCTCCACTTCTGTCTGATCATTATTGTAATACACATATAAAAAGTATTTCCCAGCGTCACTGTAGATCAGATCCTTGATGATGACGTCACATGATCCTTCTTTACACACTCGACCGCTACAGTTTTTCTTCTCACACACAGGGATGTGTTTCCTCCGACGGATTAAACTAATATCCACAATCTCTCTGTCCTCAGATTCACATGATAGAGTGATGTTTCCTCCCTTTATTCCTGACACAGGTTTAGTGGAGGATCCTGCAAATACACACAGTAATACTCACTCAATACAAACTATTAATACTGAAAAATAAATGTTCTGTCTGTTTTCTTAAATCAATATGATCTTAAATATTCTAGTGCAGTTGTTTTAGTGAACTGGTTTAAAAAAAATTTTTTTAAAAATTTGAAGGCAAGAACAATATTAGAAGTGTCAAATGTTGATGACAGTATAAACCTAGAGATGTGTCAGTGCAACTTTAGTGAACTCCTGAACAATGTTTACTAATAAATGAAACAGAAGAAACTGCATAAATAAACCAGTGATATCAGTGTGTGTTATTTATGTAATATGATGGGAAATTTACACCATCAATTCACAAATACCCATCAAATCACTGAGTGGATCAACAGAAAAACAAATAATTGACTGTAATGTTCAGTTTGCAACATTAGTATGATGTTTCTGACAGTGACGTATGGTGTGTATAGACGTTGTGTATAGACTGTTGGCACTACCCCGAGAAGAGAGTCAGGGAGCTCTCAGTAGACAGCTGTGTGTGTGATACCTGTCGGAACATATCGTCACAGTAAAGTATACTAAATACTCACATACATCTGGTCATTTTTCAAACACCTAAACAAGAACATCACATTGGCGACGAAGATAAAGACAAACCGACAAAGGCTGTTGCACCCAAAAAAAACAACAACAAAAAATGGAAAAGATAAAGAAAGGGACTCTGCTCAACGAAGCGGGAGGACCACAGTGGCTAGTTCAGATGGAGAAACGGGAAAAATGTCACTTGGGAACACTTTTTGATACCGAAACAGGTCCGAGGCTGTACAAAATGGATACAAAGGTTTGAGAAATACATTACAGCAGTGAATATTACCGGAGATGCAAAAGCATTGCTACTGCATTTAGCAGGAGAGCGTGTGCATGATATCTATGACACGTTAGTAGCAGAACAAGATAAGTTTGCAGATGTTAAGCAAAAGCTAGGCACGTATTTCGCGCCTAAAAAGAACGTCCAGTATCAAGTATATGTGTTCCGAAAAGCAGTGCAACAGCCGGGCGAAAATCTAGACACATACTGTACCAGACTACGCATGCTAGCGAAGAACTGTGCATTTACAGATGTAAGCCACGAAATTAAAGCACAGTTGATCCAGAGCTGCAGTTCAACCAGGCTGTGCAGAAGAGCACTCAGAGAGCCCGACGACAGTCTGGATGACCTTCTCGAATACGGCAGAACGTTGGAACTGTCAGAGCAACAAGCAGCCGGCATAGAGCAGAGCATGTAGCTGCGTCAGTAAATGCAGTGCATCAGACCGGGCAAACAGTTACCAGCCGACGCGCCGGGAGAGCCAAGCCCAACGTTCAGTGCAGGAATTGCGGAGGAAAGTATCCACATGACAGAGACTGCCCAGCAAAAGGAAAAGACTGTAAAGCATGCGGGAAGTTAAACCACTTCGCCAAGCAGTGCATGTCAAAGCAAAGAACACCTGGAAAGGACTATGACACAAAACACAGAGACAACAGTAAGCAACACAGAATGCATAAGAAAGTATAACATCACCAGCACAACACATAGTACCACACATGACTCGTCTAGTAGTGACGAGGCTTATGTATTTGCTGCCAGTAGCAACAAGAATGCCATCCAACCACGCACATCAGGCTCAATGGTGTGAAGATTGCAGCAATGATCGATTCTGGGGCCGCAGTGAACATTATTAGTGAATCGGTCCTCAGTACACTGAGACCATGCCCACAGCTTAGCCCAGCTGATATAAAGATATTTCCATACGGCAACACTAAACCACTGCCCATAACTGGTGCATTCACATGTAGCACAGACACAGACAATAGAAAAACCATGGCCAAATTCTTTGTAATGAAGGGTGATAGCTGCTCTCTGCTAGGCTACGACGCAGCTAAAGAGCTAGGCCTCATCAAGATTATCAACACTGTATCTGCTCCAACCAGCCAAACTGTAGCAGATGAGCTCGTACAGACATACTCAGAGCTGTTTGAAGGCATTGGCATGCTGAAAAACTTTCAAGTAAAGCTGCTCATTAACACTGACATCCAGCCAACCTGTCAGCCACACAGGCGTGTGCCTTTTCACATCCGACAGAAGGTCGAAGAGGAGCTGAAACGGCTCGAGTATGACGACGTCATCGAGACAGTCACAGGGCCTACGCCATGGGTCTCCCCCATTGTGACGCCACCCAAGCCGAAAGATCCGGACAAGGTTATAATCTGTGTCGACATGAGACAGGCCAACACTGCCATTCGATGTGAACGCCACATCACTCCCACCATGGACGACGTAATCCACGAGTTGAATGGAGCTACAGTCTTCTCCAAGCTCGACTTGATTGCCGGTTACCATCAGCTAGAACTCCACCAGGTACATTACAACATTCACCACACACCTTGGTTTGAGACGATACAAGCGCCTGAATTTTGGGATATCTTCAGCGGCGGAAGTGTTCCAGAATGCGATCTGCCAGACTCTGCAAGGCATCACAGGAGTGAAAAATCTGAGTGATGACATCAATAGCCGCATTTCCACTGTCGGGCCAGGGCTAACAGCGAGCCGAGCCGGGCCAGTGGCCTCGGGCCTCAAGCACCGGGCTTGCGTTTCCACTGCCGGGCCAGGGCCGGGCCAGGGCTAACAGCGAGCCGAGCCGGGCCAGTGGCCTCGGGGCTCAAGCACCGGGCTTGCGTTTCCACTGCCGGGCCAGTAGCCCCGCAGCGCTGCCCTAAACCCCGCCCTTAACATGCCTTCCTGGATCAAACGTCATACAACCTAACCCATTTCAGTGGGTATTATGAATTTATTATTTTTTTTAGTTAGGAAGATAGCATGTATATTAACTCACCGGCCGTGGCTGCCATAGTGTCCCGACTTGTCTCGCCACTAACAGAGGAACTGTGACCCAGCACACCGTCCATTAAGTCGAACCATGGAAAGTTCCTTCTCTCGGCTTTGCTTTGTCCATTGTGCGTTTTAATCGCCTCGTACTGCGTCCGCAACTTTTTTATTTTTTCCCGAACTTAAAGCTTTGTTCGCTGAATGCTTAGCTTCAGCAACGATGTATTTTATAACGTCCTCGGACGCTCAAAGACAGCCTGACCAGCAACACGGTAATGTCATACTTTGATCCAGCCAAAGACAGAGCTTGTGGTAGATGCTAGTCCAGTCGGCCTAGGCGCCATTCTCTACCAATAGAATCGAAAAGGAGAGAGGCACACGTAGGCCTGTCGCGATAATCAATAAATCAATTAATCGCACGATAAAAAAAAATAAGCTCGATAATTTTATTCCGGCCGCGATAATTTCCATTTGCATGCTTGTCTTGTTTTCCTCGTCTCTCTCTCTCTCTCTCTCTACCAAAGAGACTGGATGACAATATCAACGCTGACCGGGTCCGTGTATCTTTTGGTCATTTGATTTCCTGTTTGGAATGGAATAACGAGAAATGAAAACCAGCTCGTTTATTCGTTTTTTTGTTTAGTTTAAAAAACAGCTTGATTTTTCATTTTTGGTTTACAAATCGGTTTATGGGTTCGATATTTCATTTGCGACCAAGGTACGTTTTAACCGTTTGTTTTTTTGGTATAATTAACAAAGGAAAAAAACAGAAACAGGCCGTTTTCCATTTTTTGAATTTTGACCTGAAACGAAAAACCAACATTCAGTTTGATTTTTCGTTTTTTCATTTTTTTAATCAAAACAAAAAAACGAAATTTAGTGCAATGTCTTGTTTTCCATTATTACTGACAAAACAAATGTATTACTCAATATTTCCTTTCATTGGTGGGTGGGACTTTATCAACCCCTCGCTTCTGATTGGATAGTGTTCTCCATCAGTTATGTCTGTGCTTCAGGCTACTTTTCAAAATGAAGGTTCTCCCAAAGAATTTCCATTACTGCTGTGGCTCTCCCTCTTTGCCTTAAGACGATGCAATGTCTCCACAAAAATATACACTTAGATAACAATTTATTTGTAAAAACGAATTAAATAATGCAATAAATCCCCCTTCATGATTAAGAGATTAATAGTTTTTAAGAGGTGGCGATTCAACTGTATGATCAGTTTGGAGCATGTTTGTGATGAATTAAATAAAGGTATTTCTGTTATTTGTACAGGTTAAGGCTTATTTTAGTAAATGCTGTGGACAGTAAAGTGTTCTTAATATTATAAAGATCGATGGCATTGAACTAACAGTAAGCACACCAAAAGGATTTACAGAAAATGACCAGCAGGTGTCGCACTGCACCTCCCTCAGCTGTGATCACCTGGAGCCACTTGATAAAACATGCTTAGTGTTATTCTGCAGTGTTTGCAGATTCATCCTACCTTATATGGTCTAGTTATCATATTTTATTATTAGGCGTACTATTGCCCAGATTTGAAACGCAAATTAACATTAAAAGCATAAAAAAAATAATGTGATAAAATATGATCTCCGCTGTCAAAACAGCAACCAGCTTTTTGGTTGGATAACATCGGATAACATCTCCAAGATGTTAAATACCATTTGACTAGTAACCAAAAATCCAAATCACAGTCTCTACTGCACCAATTTAATTGATATTAATACTAGTATAGAACATTGCATAGAAACTGTGTCTATTCCTCGTTTACTAAGATCAAATAATAAATCTACTGCGGGATCTAGAAAAAATCTAATTGTTATTAAAACAAAAAATCTCGCTATTAGTGAACAAAAACAATTTCTAAAGCTAGGTCTTCTAAACATTAGATCGCTCACACCTAAGGCGGTTATTGTAAATGAAATGGTCACAGATAATAATTTCGATGTTCTGTGCCTTACTGAAACCTGGCTTAAACCAAATGATTATTTCGGTCTAAATGAGTCTACTCCGCCAGGATACTGTTATAAGCATGAGCCCCGTCTGATCGGTCGTGTTGCAACAATCTACAGAGATATCCTTAATGTTACTCAGAAAACTCGTCATAGGTTTAATTCGTTTGAAGTGCTTGTGCTAAATGTTACGCTCTTAGATGTAAGAAAAAAATCCCTATTATCTCTAGCATTGGCTACCGTATATAGACCTCCGGGGCCTTACGCCAATTTCCTAAAAGAGTTTGCTGACTTTCTATCAGATCTTTTGGTCAACGTCGATAAAGCATTAATTGTCCAACCGATATAGATATCATTCCACAAAGTGATGATGTCACTGACCACTACTTGGTAACTTGCATATTACGCACTGCTGTAATATGTCATGCTGCGCCACGTTATCGACCAGGTAGAACAATTCGTCCATCCACCATAGATCATTTCTCAAATAGCTTATCTGATCTGTCTCAGCTGCTGCCTGAACCCAAACAAACAGATGAATTAGACGAACTAACTAGGACTATGAGCACCATTCTCTCTAGAACATTGGATATTGTTGCACCCATTAGATTAAAAAAGGTCAGAGAAAAAAGTATAGCACCATGGTACAATAATACTACGTATGTTTTAAAGAGAGAAACCCGTAATTTAGAGCGTAAATGGAAAAAAACTAATTTAGAGGTCTTTAGAATCGCGTGGAAAGACAGTATGTCACTTTATAAAAAGGCACTTAAAACGGCCAGGGCTGAGCACCTCAGCAAATTAATAGAAAACAACCGAAATAATCCAAGGTTTTTATTTAATACCGTGGCTAGACTAACAAATAAACAGATGTCGTCTGAACAGAATACCTCGTTACAGTTTAGTAGTAATGATTTCATGAACTTCTTCACCGAGAAAATTGAAAGCATCAGAATCAAAATCGTAAACGTTCGATCTTTGCTCGCGCCTTATAATTCAGCCGCAATTATCACCCCGCAAGAACAATTACAATGCTTTACAACCATAGAACAAAAAGAGTTAAATAAACTTATCACTTCATCTAAAACAACAACATTTTTATTAGATCCTATACCAACTGAACTACTGAAAAAAGTGTTACCTATAGTGGAAGAGCCTCTTCTCAATATTATTAACTCATCTTTATCTTTAGGTCATGTTCCAAGAACGTTCAAGCTGGCAGTTATAAAACCTCTTATTAAGAAACCACAATTAGATCCAAATAACCTAGCAAATTACAGACCCATTTCGAATCTTCCATTTATGTCAAAAATATTAGAAAAAGTTGTGTCCGCTCAACTCGGCTCTTTCTTGCAAGAAAAATGACATCTATGAAAAGTTTCAGTCTGGATTCAGGCCACATCATAGCACTGAAACTGCGCTTGTTAAAATCACAAATGATTTACTTTTAGCTTCGGACCAAAGCTGTATCTCAGTACTAGTTTTACTTGATCTTAGTGCTGCGTTCGATACTATACAGGTCCTTCTCAAAAAATTAGCATATTGTGATAAAGTTCATTATTTTCCATAATGTAATGATAAAAATTAAACTTTCATATATTTTAGATTCATTGCACACCAACTGAAATATTTCAGGTCTTTTATTGTTTTAATACTGATGATTTTGGCATACAGCTCATGAAAACCCAAAATTCCTATCTCAAAAAATTAGCATATTTCATCCGACCAATAAAAGAAGTGTTTTTAATACAAAAAAAAAAAAGTCAACCTTCAAATAATTATGTTCAGTTATGCACTCAATACTTGGTCGGGAATCCTTTTGCAGAAATGACTGCTTCAATGCGGCGTGGCATGGAGGCAATCAGCCTGTGGCACTGCTGAGGTGTTATGGAGGCCCAGGATGCTTCGATAGCGGCCTTAAGCTCATCCAGAGTGTTGGGTCTTGCGTCTCTCAACTCTCTCTTCACAATATCCCACAGATTCTCTATGGGGTTCAGGTCAGGAGAGTTGGCAGGCCAATTGAGCACAGTAATACCATGGTCAGTAAACCATTTACCAGTGGTTTTGGCACTGTGAGCAGGTGCCAGGTCGTGCTGAAAAATGAAATCAGATGGAAGCATGAAGTGCTCCAAAATCTCCTGATAGCTAGCTGCATTGACCCTGCCCTTGATAAAACACAGTGGACCAACACCAGCAGCTGACATGGCACCCCAGACCATCACTGACTGTGGGTACTTGACACTGGACTTCAGGCATTTTGGCATTTCCTTCTCCCCAGTCTTCCTCCAGACTCTGGCACCTTGATTTCCGAATGACATGCAAAATTTGCTTTCATCCGAAAAAAGTACTTTGGACCACTGAGCAACAGTCCAGTGCTGCTTCTCTGTAGCCCAGGTCAGGCGCTTCTGCCGCTGTTTCTGGTTCAAAAGTGGCTTGACCTGGGGAATGCGGCACCTGTAGCCCATTTCCTGCACACGCCTGTGCACGGTGGCTCTGGATGTTTCTACTCCAGACTCAGTCCAATGCTTCCGCAGGTCCCCCAACGTCTGGAATCGGTCCTTCTCCACAATCTTCCTCAGGGTCCGGTCACCTCTTCTCGTTGTGCAGCGTTTTTTGCCACACTTTTTCCTTCCCACAGACTTCCCACTGAGGTGCCTTGATACAGCACTCTGGGAACAGCCTATTTGTTCAGAAATTTCTTTCTGTGTCTTACCCTCTTGCTTGAGGGTGTCAATGATGGCCTTCTGGACAGCAGTCAGGTCGGCAGTCTTACCCATGATTGCGGTTTTGAGTAATGAAACAGGCTGGGAGTTTTTAAAAGCCTCAGAAATCTTTTGCAGGTGTTTAGAGTTAATTAGTTGATTCAGATGATTAGGTTAATAGCTCGTTTAGAGAACCTTTTCATGATATGCTAATTTTTTGAGATAGGAATTTTGGGTTTTCATGAGCTGTATGCCAAAATCATCAGTATTAAAACAATAAAAGACCTGAAATATTTCAGTTGGTGTGCAATGAATCTAAAATATATGAAAGTTTAATTTTTATCATTACATTATGGAAAATAATGAACTTTATCACAATATGCTAATTTTTTGAGAAGGACCTGTAGATCACACAATACTCTTAGATCGACTACAAAATTACACTGGTGTTCAAGGACAAGCATTAAGCTGGTTCAGGTCATACTTATCTGACCGCTACCATTTCGTCTACTTAAATGGAGAAAAATCGATTATAACTTCGGCAAACTATGGAGTGCCGCAGGGATCTGTGTTAGGCCCTTTATTATTCTCAATATATATGCTGCCACTTGGTAATATTCTAAGGAAACATGGAATTAATTTCCATTGTTATGCTGATGACACTCAAATATATATTTCATCACGGCCAGATGAATACGCTAAATTATCCAAATTGACAGATTGTGTTAAAGATATAAAAGATTGGATGACGCATAATTTTCTTTTATTAAATCCAGACAAGACAGAGGTAATACTTATCGGTTCTAAAAACCGTCCACAAAACCTTTCACAGCACGACTTTAACATAGTAGGATGCCCTGTTACTTTATCCGCTACAGTAAAAGACCTGGGTGTTACATTAGACTGCAACCTGTCTTTTGAAAAGCATATTTCATGTTACAAAAACTGCCTTTTTCCACCTTAGAAACATTGCTAAGCTACGTAATATGCTATCAGTCTCTGATGCAGAAAAGTTAGTTCATGCATTCATGACCTCGAGACTAGATTACTGTAATGCTTTATTAGCTGGTTGTCCTGCATATTCAATAAACAAGCTACAGTTAGTCCAAAATGCAGCCGCTAGAGTTCTTACTAGATCAAGAAAATATGATCATATAACACCGATTTTATCATCACTTCATTGGTTACCTATAAAGTTCGTATTAAATACAAGGTATTGCTTTTGACTTATAAAGCTCTAAATGGTTTAGCTCCAGTCTATTTAACGGATCTTCTATCGCCTTACAATCCATCGCGCTCTTTAAGATCACAAGATTCGAGGCTTCTGGTCATTCCTAGGATATCCAGATCCACCAAAGGAGGCAGAGCCTTTTCACATTTAGCTCCGAAGCTCTGGAATAGCCTTCCTGATATTGTTCGTAGCTCAGACTCGCACTCCCAGTTTAAAACTAGACTGAAGACGCATCTATTTAGCCAGGCATTCATATAAATTTTTTATCTTACAGTTACTGTAAATTCGGCCTCTAGTTCATAAACGCCAGAGGAGAACTGGCCCCCGACTGAGCCTGGGTTCTCCCAAGGTTTTTTTTTCTCCATTGGGTCATCTGATGGGGTGTTAGGACACCATTAGGTCACTGGATGGAGTTTTTCGGTTCCTTGCCACTGTTGCCTTTGGCTTGCTCAGTTGGGGATATTCAAATTAATTAACCAATCATACCATTGAGCAGCTCTACCAAACTTGGATGTCTTTTTTCCAGTAATAAACAAACATTGTTAAGTTATTTTGATTGATACTGTGAAGCAGCTTTGATACAATCTGTATTGTGAAAAGCGCTATATAAATATATTTGACTTGACTTGACTTTAGTTAGCCTACTAACATAGGCTACACGTGTACACTTTCCTGTACAGGTCCTTTAATTAGCATATTGTGATAAAGTTCATTATTTTCCATAACGTAATGATAAAAATGAAACTTTCATATATTTTAGATTCATTGCACACCAACTGAAATATTTCAGGTCTTTTATTGTTTTAATACTGATGATTTTGGCATACAGCTCATGAAAACCCAAAATTCCTATCTCAAAAAATTAGCATATTTCATCCGACCAATAAAAGAAGTGTTTTTAATACAAAAAAAGTCAACCTTCAAATAATTATGTTCAGTTATGCACTCAATACTTGGTCGGGAATCCTTTTGCAGAAATGACTGCTTCAATGCGGCGTGGCATGGAGGCAATCAGCCTGTGGCACTGCTGAGGTGTTATGGAGGCCCAGGATGCTTCGATAGCGGCCTTAAGCTCATCCAGAGTGTTGGGTCTTGCGTCTCTCAACTTTCTCTTCACAATATCCCACAGATTCTCTATGGGGTTCAGGTCAGGAGAGTTGGCAGGCCAATTGAGCACAGTAATACCATGGTCAGTAAACCATTTACCAGTGGTTTTGGCACTGTGAGCAGGTGCCAGGTCGTGCTGAAAAATGAAATCAGATGGAAGCATGAAGTGCTCCAAAATCTCCTGATAGCTAGCTGCATTGACCCTGCCCTTGATAAAACACAGTGGACCAACACCAGCAGCTGACATGGCACCCCAGACCATCACTGACTGTGGGTACTTGACACTGGACTTCAGGCATTTTGGCATTTCCTTCTCCCCAGTCTTTCTCCAGACTCTGGCACCTTGATTTCCGAATGACATGCAAAATTTGCTTTCATCCGAAAAAAGTACTTTGGACCACTGAGCAACAGTCCAGTGCTGCTTCTCTGTAGCCCAGGTCAGGCCTTCTGCCGCTGTTTCTGGTTCAAAAGTGGCTTGACCTGGGGAATGCGGCACCTGTAGCCCATTTCCTGCACACGCCTGTGCACGGTGGCTCTGGATGTTTCTACTCCAGACTCAGTCCACTGCTTCCGCAGGTCCCCCAAGGTCTGGAATCGGTCCTTCTCCACAATCTTCCTCAGGGTCCGGTCGACTCTTCTCGTTGTGCAGCGTTTTTTGCCACACTTTTTCCTTCCCACAGACTTCCCACTGAGGTGCCTTGATACAGCACTCTGGGAACAGCCTAATTGTTCAGAAATTTCTTTCTGTGTCTTACCCTCTTGCTTGAGGGTGTCAATGATGGCCTTCTGGACAGCAGTCAGGTCGGCAGTCTTACCCATGATTGCGGTTTTGAGTAATGAAGACCCTTTTCATGATATGCAAATTTTTTGAGATAGGAATTTTGGGTTTTCATGAGCTGTATGCCAAAATCATCAGTATTAAAACAATAAACGACCTGAAATATTTCAGTTGGTGTGCAATGAATCTAAAATATATGAAAGTTTAATTTTTATCATTACATTATGGAAAATAATGAACTTTATCACAATATGCTAATTTTTTGAGAAGGACCCTGTATTTAGGAAGCGCATTAGAGTAGACTACCATCTATCTCCCCCATTGTGAGCATGCGTGTTATTGGATGGAGACACCAAATGCCAGTGTGCCACAGTTCAATCATTTGATGTAGCCTCAGCGTCAGACACAGAACGTTACAGTTGATCTCAGACGGTCTGACCCCGGGGAGGCCCCAGTCTCTCTACACTCTTCTCTCTGTGAGATGGAAGAGTTTAGAAAGTTGTGAGGTGCTGTGGAGAGGCCCACGCTGCAGTAGTTCCCTCTGCAGCTCTGGCTGGATGAACCCTGATGACCCCCAAAATTTCACAAATCATGTCTTTAGGGGAGCTCATGCAAGCACCATAGCAAGCGCATTAGACTACTGAATCCCCTCTGTGAATGTGCGCATTATCACGATGGAGAACCCAAATGCCAGTGCGTCAGAGATGAAAAATGGCGAAGGGGCAAATCTTTATATACACAGAATCCTTCACGGTGTGAAGCGCATAGCGCAGTTGCGTTTGGGGCATATCCAACTCCAATTTTGCTAGTTTGGCGGCAGAAAAAAACAGGCGCATGGTTCAAAAGGGTCGTAGGATGCAATACACCAATATCAGTGTCATCTCCCTTGTAAAACCAGGTGCACTTGTACTTTGGCGCATTGCTATTATAATAGCTATGAATGGTGCTTTATGGAAATAAACAATTGACTGAATTGCAGACTCACAGCAGAGAGAATTATGGAAATAGCCTAAGTGTGGACGTGATATAAAAACCACCTCTGATCATGAAGTCTCTGTTACTCTGATGCTCTATAGTTTATCAGTCCGTTAACAGACAGACGCTGTCTCTGATGAAACGTCTCGATCCTCATTGTGCTGCGTTAATATAAATTATGAACCGGTCGTGGGTCACATCTCTCCCACACTGGTTTCTTTATTTTGTGTTTTATTGATGTGTGAGTGTTTTAACGATTTACTTCATGATCAGAGAGGCTGCTGTCGGTCATTTTAAACGCCATGTGCCCAATAGAGTCACAACAAATATTTTGGGGTATTTGAGCTGTAAAAAATAAAAAAGCTGAAGTAATTAACTTGACATGACAGGGCAGAGGAAACTCTGCAGAGGAACTAGAATTCCAATTTTAGCTTCTGAAATTATTGACACGCTCTGATGGAGCTCAGGAC
Organism: Gila robusta; assembly: GCA_030770095.1. Taxonomy (NCBI): domain Eukaryota; kingdom Metazoa; phylum Chordata; class Actinopteri; order Cypriniformes; family Leuciscidae; genus Gila; species Gila robusta. The sequence continues at coordinate 306,381 of JAVALU010002209.1, forward strand.
TGATCAGGAGGACGGCTGCTTTACTCCAAACAGTTTGTCTGTATGAACTTGGACTGTGTGTGAGATCTTTTGGATCTGTACAGAAAACAGGACATCAGTTAATATTGATCCCGACCGATCCTGTCAGCTGTCAGGAGATTTTAATAATCAGTGAAGTTACGCTGCTGTGCCTCGTGCGTAAATGCGCACGGTGTCATAGTAATGTGCCCCTAAAATAACAAAAACAGTGTAAGCCTAACAAGACCATATCAGGTGTGATGAATCTTTAAACACTGCAGGATTAACTCAGTGGAACTGTTTTCTCAAGTGGCTCCAGGTGATCACAGCTGAAGGAGGTGCAGTGCGACACCTGCTGGTCATTCTCTGTAAATCCTTTTGGTGTGCTTACTGTTAGTTCGATGGCATCGATCTTTATAATATTGAGAACACTTTACTGTCCACAGCATTTACTAAAATAAGCCTTAATCTGTGAGGCTAAATAACAGAAACACCTTTGTTTAATTCATTACAGTTTAACAGCACCACAAACTAGGCTACATGCTCCAAACTGATCATTCTGTTGAATCGCCTCCTCTCATAAACTGTTAATCTCTTAATCATGATGGGGATTTATTGCATTATTTAATTAGTTTTCATTAATAAACTGTTATCTAAGTGTAGCTATATTTTTGTGGAGACATTGCATCGTCTTAAGGCAAAGAGGGAGAGCCACAGCAGTAATGGAAATTCTTTGGGAGAACCTTCATTTTGAAAAGTAGCCTGAAGCACAGACGTAACTGATGGAGAACACGATCCAATCAGAAGCGAGGGGTTGATAAAGTCCCACCCACCAATGAAAGGAAATATTGAGTAATACATTTGTTTTGTCAGTAATAATGGAAAACAAGACATTGCACTAAATTTCGGTTTTTTGTTTTGATAAAAAAAATGAAAAAACGAAAAATCAAACTGAATGTTGGTTTTTTCGTTTCAGGTCGAAATTCAAAAAACGGAAAAACGGCCTGTTTCTGTTTTTTTCCTTTGTTAATTATACCAAAAAAAAAAACGGTTAAAACGTACCTTGGTCATTTGCACACGTGAGCAGCGCTGAAACGCCCCTTTCATCTGATTGGTCAAACCGCACCGCCTTCAGTACGAGCTTTTCTTTCTGTCAGGCAGAATAAGAGTCACGAGTGCGGCACTGACAAATGCACTTTAATAAAATAATATCTGAAACCACCACTCACTGTTAACTACGCACAATATTTGAAGCAGAAATATGTTGCTGGTCACGTAACTCGCGCTGCTGCGACTTGCAAGCGACCCCAGTAATGTGAGCCACAGCAGGCCAACATATGACAGATTATTTTAGCATGATGTATTTCCCATTGATAAATACAGTGCAAATAGTTCCGTCTCTTTGGATAAAAGGGAAGTGGAAATAAAAATCAATAATAGGCTGAACTGTAACATGATCCTATGTTCATAACATTTACCACTCTAGTCTTTTATTTACATCAAAAGGTGTGTGTGACACATGTACAGTATAGGCCTAAATAATTTTGAAAATTGAATAGAAATAAAGTTTATATTTATAAAATGTAAGCATGTGTAGCCTACTCAGTTCACATGAAAATAAAGAGACAGAAAAGAGAGAAGCTAGAATCAGTGAACGTACAGAACGGTCAGACTTACCTTCCGAAAAAAAAATCCCATTGACTTGCGTTATCTGAGCAATGAAGGCGTAATACTCAATTCTGTCCACTAGAGGGGGCGACAGGATAATACGTCTTTTCTACTCTCTTTCCCTTTTTGCATCAGTTTAAAGTAACACCAGGTAACTTTGGGGTCCCCCTTACAGTTGGGAAACAGTACTGTCCTCTACTACTGTCGTAAACTCTGTCATCGTGCATTTGTTGACAACCATGATAGCCCTGAACACTGTAGGAGGAGGTCACATGCAGGTGTTCTGCTTGCGTCGCGTGTGAAATGTCTTCATCCCAGGTACAGTGGCATATATTTCAGCATGTCATATGAATATAATTTCATGGGTTTTATTTTTTTTCTAACGACAAATGATCGCGATGATCACGTTTACAAGCCAGTGTCATTATAGTAGCCTAGTCTATTGGTTACCGTTTTACTGAATCTATATGATACTTCAATGCAATGTTTGAGTGGTAGATAATAACCATATATCATCAATATTATAATATCAAGCTATCATAAATAAATCTGCAAATTTTACAAATCGATTTGCATTATAGCTTGAGGCAAGACAAATAATCATTACCTGATTCATGAAGATAAACGGAGGATAAGATAGCTTCCGTAACATAGTCAGGCAGACAAAAAAACACCCCAGACTACGGGGTGTCATTGGTTGTTGCGTTAAATGTTACCCAGATACAATAGTGCTATTTTCTGATTGGCTAACAACACCAGACGAACAACACCAGAGGAGACGCGCTTGAATTCATGCCTGTTCCACAGTGAGAGCGGCGCGGCCAGAGTTTTGGGCGCTGCGGCATATTAAATATATTACAAATAGTTTTTCAGCGTGAGAAATACAATGTGTGGCGGGAGAGCGTGACAAAAGACCGAAATGAGTGACTGTCACGCTCAATGCGTGACACTTGACAGCCCTGCGATTTTAAGGAAGTGGGGGTGGTGGTGGAAGTGACGTATATGCCGTAAAGCAGTCGAGTTTTGTAGTTCTCTTTGTTCGCCGGTTACTACCCGAAACCCGAAGTTTAAAAGTACGATTAAAAACGCTACAGACCCCGTCAGGCTATGGCAGACGTGTCATTCAACCTATTGTAAGTCGATGTACCATCACAAGAGACTTGGAAATATATTATGAAGGTTGAAAAGTTACCTGGTGTTACTTTAAATGACAAATAAAAGCATGAATTTCATTCATAAATAGGCCATATCTGTGTATGAGAATAACCTTTACACTTCAAGCTGTACAACTAATTAAAACTTAAACCCTACTTCAAAGTTTGCCACTCTCTAGTTTCTTTTAAGATGTTGTTAGTTTTTGCGTTTAATTTTTGTCCATCTGGAAGTTTTATTTGTCATGAGCTCTATATTTTAAGATGTACTAGAAAAAATACGATTCAACAACAAAAACTCTGTTTTAACTCGGCAAATTTGTTTTCCTTTCAAGGCTATAGCCTACAAGTTGTCCTGCTTTTTGCCATGGCTTGCCATACTGCCCAGAATAAACTATATTTTCTCCACACGAGATGTTTAAAAACCCTGCATGTAGTTTTTGTGAAGACGAGCGCATATCTTACAAAGGTTCTATCTATCTATCTATCTGTCTGTCTGTCTGTCTGTCTGTACGAAAAACTTGAATGCAAACATTTATGCACAAATATATCTTAAATAACAGTTTAAAAAAGGTGGTCTGCTATATTTCACAAAGAAAGCCCATTTGTGCGTTCTATGAGAAGGACATTCTGAATATTAGCCTTCTGTAAAATTAGCTGGCTTAAAAATGCGGATTGATCATTGCACAGTTATTCCAGACGCCTCCCAGTGCTATTCCTATTGGAATTGTGTAATCACAGATTATGAACAGATGTTTTACACAACAAGGATAAATTCCCATTGGGTTTTCATGTTTTATGGGAACTTTAGACAATGATTTTTATACTGTACAAACTGTGTTATCCCCTAACTCTAATGTAACCGTTATGGGTAGGTCATCCCTTACGGAATGAAAATATATTTCCCATATATGAATGATCAATATATTAAATGGTTTAACAGTATATTTGAAAATATACAGAATAATATACAGAATATATTGAATAATACATAAGGAATTGCTGCTTTTCATATATTAAAAAATATGTGACAATATATTTACTAATTACGGAAGCGTATTGCATTCACTTGAAGAAAAAAATCTACTCTGTTTTTCTGAATTAATGAGTTAATTATCTCAGAATTACGAGATCATTTTTCATGGAAAAAAAGTTTTTGCTCTGTTTTTCTGAATTAACGAGTTAACTAACTCAGAATTACAAGATAATTTTTCATGGAAAATTTTTTTTGCTCTGTTTTTCTGAATTAATGACTTGATTATCTCAAAAACTCAGAAATTCAGAAAAACAGAGCAAAAACTTTTTTTCCATGAAAAATTATCTCGCAATTCTGAGATAATTAACTCGTTAATTCAGAAAAACAGAGCAAAAAAAAATTTCCATGAAAAATTATCTTGTAATTCTGAGATAATTAACTCGTTAATTCAGAAAAACAGAGTAGATTTTTTTCTTCAAGTGAATGCAATACGCTTCCGTAACTAATATATCATAATGTATGTAATTTTATATTCAGCAATACACTTCATAATATATTATGTATATATGTGATCAGATATGGCCCTGCATTTGTAATATATTGCAGATACATTTACTCATGCATTATAAAACATAATAATAATGTATAATGTAATATATTACTTGTGTTTTTTAATTAGTTACATTAATTGTTTCATATTTCCAAGCTAATTAACAAAAGCAAAAGTATTTAGCCAAGACACTATCACTGTGCTGAGGAGTGCACAGCCATTACTTATAAAATATAGTAACTATAGTAATGATGATATTAGGCCAATCATCAACCTAACCAGGCTCTATTCTATTCTCTAGCACAATGGTAACCCCAAAAACTCAGACACACCAGAAAACCTTTTAAATTAAATAATAAAACACTAAACACTAATAGATCTCCCCCATATTAATATTGAGCAAAACACATTAAATAACACTTAATTTTAACATTTGCTCTCCTTTAACAGTCAGAACCAATGCATGCTGGGAACTAGAAATCTGTTGTAAGTAACTCATTCCGTGAATGTGTGTGTAAATATATGTGTGAACATACATTCACATTTATATGGGAACATGTATGTGCAATATATGTAGGCTACACAATAAAAGATAAAACTTTGTGAATATTACATGTAATGCTATTTTGTCTTCATTTATAAATATTTTATATTCATTAATATATAGCCATACATGGTCAAAGCATATATTGCAGTACATTGAAAAATATAAGCACTAGTTTCCCATGTATGGAAATGTATTTATTTTGCATTTGTATATATTTTGCAGCTATATTTAGGGGCCAAGCACCGAAGGTGCGGAGGCACCTACTGTATCTGTTCCGGTTCTTATTCTTCTTCCGACTGGGCGTCTATGGCAGCCCATAGAACCAATTGCGGGAAAGTTGTTTTGGTTTGACATTCAGATAGAGGACAGTCCCAACATCAAATACACCAATTTTGGTGTTTCTAATTCATTCCCTCTAGCGCCACCACCACCTGTCCAAAGTTTCACTTTTATTACGCGAATAGCTTTGGAACCGTAAGGCCTATCATCAAAATTCTTTTTCCCCTTGTTCCTGAGCTCATGCCGATTCGATTGCACCCTATGACGTCATTTTCCGTCATAAAAATATGGCCGCCATCTTGAATTTTCCAAAAAAGCTACTTTTTCGAACTCGTCCTAGACGGTTTGTCCGATTTGCACAAAAATTGAATCAGATCATCTACAGACCATGACGACAAAAAGTTATAAAATTCAAGTTGATTTGCTTAACCGTTTTTGATAAACCTACGAACAAATTTTACGCAGCGCTTGTGAAAAGAGACATAAGGCTGTATCTCCGCAACGCTTTATCGGATTCAGACCAAACTTGGCACAAGTCATCACAAGCATGACCTGAGGCAACATGCAGCGTTTCGGCGCAGCGCCACCTACTGGTCCGGAGATATGAAAAATGGCTATTTTTGCTTATAACTTCTGAACAGTATGTCCAAAAATAATGAAATTGGTCTTGGTAGATTCAGGGCGTCATGCCGAGTCGACTGATATCCAATTTTCCCATATCGGCCATTTTGTCTGTCGGCCATTTTGAATTATGTGCTAAAATGCTGTATTTTCTGAACGCATGAACGAATTGTTACGAAACTCGGTATGGGTCATCAGTACAATGCCCTGAAGGAGCCTGAGAAGTTGAAACAGCGCCACCTAGTGGTAAATTTTATTTTTCAAATGCTTATAACTCTGGCTGTGGTTGACTTATTTTCATGGGAGTCATCTCGTTAGGTTCCTGAATCCTTGCCGAGTCCACAGATACCAAACATGCTAGGTTTTGCCTTACGGTTTGTGTGATTTAGCGCTTAAACATTTGTCGATATCTTCGAAACCGTTAGTCCGATCGAGACGAAACCACAGTCAGAAGTTTGGAACCATAGCTGGTTAACTAAATGCCCATGCCCAAATGCCAAAATATTGATACTAAGGGGTAGTAAAATTCAATCAAAGTCACGTGTCAGTCATTTTTGACGTGTTTTTTCATATAAATGTCTATAACTGCGAAGCGAATTGAGATATTTTCACCAAATTTGGCACACACATGTATGGGCTCATTCCGAGGACACATGAAAAAAATTGTGAGATTTTGCCTCTTGGTGGCGCTATAATAGAACAAAACATGAAATTCCCATTGACTTCAATACAGTTTTGTGATGTAAAATGCTATACTTAACAAATGCATTGCTGTAACATTAGGAAAGTCAGAATTTGCCACCAGCACCATCCCCTGAAGGTACTCAAAAGATTTCGAGACAGCGCCACCTTTTGGTCAAAAGTTATAATTAAATATACAAAAATGCTAATAACTTTTGAATGAATTTGCCTATTGTAATGACTCTGGTCTTATTTGATTCCTTGGGTTATGCCGAAAACAAAGATACCAATTTTGCCAAAGTCAGCCAAACTTCCTGTCCGCCATCTTGATTATCACTAAATACCTACTTTTTCGAACTCCTCCTAGACCGTTTGTCCGATTTTCACCAAAATCGAATCGTATCTTCTCCAGACCGTGGCGACTAAAAGTTATGGATTTCGTGTTGATAGACGAAACCGTTTTCGTATACCGCAGCATCAAATTTGAGGCATGCTGCCAAAATGACTATTCAGGCTTTATCTCTGCAATGCCTTGACATTTTGAAACCAAACTTTGTATGTGTCATTGTGACCTCACTCTGACCACATCACATCGACTTTGTAACTGCGCCACCTATAGGTCGAAAGTGATAAACCATTAACCATTGATAAACTTATAAGTTACTTTATATATGATTTTTCAGTCATTTTCCCAAAATCCTCTTAAAATGTCTTTAACTGCTCCATGCTGCAGTTGGTCTGAAACTCCCAGCCATGTTGGCATGTCTTGTCGTCTTCTTTTGCGCTTGGCCCCGTAATGGCTTCATGCAGCTATATTCCCATATATTTTTGTTCCCTAAGGGATCTACGGACATCTAATGTTTTCACTACATTTACACTATTTACAACGTGTAGGCTTATTTATGTCCTGATAATTATGTGAGATATTGACAACTGTTCTCATGATAATCGCAGGAATCAACTTTAACAGTGAAAGCCTGAGCGAGTGGGACTCTTGTCCGGTTCCTCGCGCTGTCAGATTCTCGTTACCTTTTTCTAGACTCTTCCGACCGCGCTTTTTCTCCATTCTGAAAACGCAGGTCCGATATTTACTCGTGTCTGACTCCTCGCTCGGTCAGTCTGCCATTTCCTCTTCCTCTGTTCCTCCGACAATGCTTTTCTAGCTTTCTGCTTCTTATATGCCGGCTTAGCCATGGGACGATAGTTGTTCTTATAGCTAGCCGGATCTGGATGGGGGCGTGTATGCGTGTAATGTGTGCAGTGCCGTAAAGCAATTCGTTACATCGCGAGAGCTGAAATCACGCGATACTTCCTTATGCTGAGACTGGCGGTCCGCCGGCCCAAAGTTGCAAGTGCGGTTTTTCCCTCACAGGCACCAGAGGGGGGCGAGACGACCACCATTCAACCCAAAAAGAGTCATATAACCATTCCAATAACTCTGAAGCTGTTCAGTTAAGATAAAAAACTGCATAGTGCTGCTTTAAGAAGAATAAAATAATTATAATTTAACACCGCTCTAGCTTTCTCATTCAAACACAATGCATTGCGTTAAACTGACTTAACTCAATATTGTCATGTTGAAAGAACATGTTTCAGTTAAGTAGACCAAAAACATCTGATGCTTGTTCAATTTACTTAACTAAATGGACTTAATCCAACACAATACTTTTCATCCATTTTACTTAATCCATTTGAGTTGAGATTACATAAATGAGTTTAGGGAACAGGATTTCCCCTTCCCATCATGCAGGATAGGGGGTGTACATTTTGAAATAAAACGTTATGTTTTTTTGTTGTTGTTTTTTTCATCAAGATAAAAAATAAAATTGTTGACTGGTTAATGTTCTTTTATGTTTATATCTAAAATAGTTTCTGATATGTTAGTGTTTTAGCATTGTGGCAAAGTGTGGACCATGTGCTTGGGATGAAGATGTGCTAAGAATAATTAAAGTGGTTTTATTAATTATAAAAACAACTATTTGCATTGGATGTGACAAAACCATCTTCTAGCAAATGCCTAAGAATAAGAGTCTTCAGTGAGTAAAGATTTTGTAAAAGGTTATCTTATTAGATAATATTTGTAAAAGTTGAACACAATCACTAAATAAACAAATCAATTAAACAATTGGATTATTTGTTTTAATTTTTGTATGATATTAATTTTAGAATAATTGAACTTAATAGTTTTGGACTAAATTAAGAATGTTTACCTGATTCAACTAAATGGCATTGAATTAATCTTATGTAATAAGCTTAAGTTTACTGAAATAAACAATGTTAATGCGACATTACACAGTTACGCAGAAACTGTTGACATAAAAAGTTCAGTAAATCCACCATATATTTTCCAACAAAATTTTGATTAAACATTACAAGGTCAAAACATATGCCCTGGTGAATTGCTCAATAGATACATCACGTGCATTTAGGAAGGGCAGATAGGATGGAGTGAAACAAAAGTCCATTTCGGACTCCTCACGGTGTTTATTTATCAACTTAAGGCATAAATGTCTCTTTTCTTATACACGGTGCACACTTTTACAGTAAATTGTGCACGCGTGATTGTTGCATAAAGATTATGCTTAAATTTTATCCATAACCTTTACAAGGACAGGTAACGTTAACCCTCAAATGTGTTTGCATTACAATAATGTGTTACAGGTACTCTGACAAAACGGACAGAATCTATTTACATATTGTAAATGTTTACTAAAACAAAACACCCCAGAAGCTACCATAATTTAATGTCATATGTCATTATTTGTATTATTGATGTTTTTTGCATAAAGAAGTGCTTCTTCAGCTCTTTGATGTTAAACACCACTGGGTGTAATCATTTGAATTGTAGGTTTGTCAAAAGTAAAATCATCTGTATTTTAAACACTGCTTATTCTTAAAAACATTGTGTCAGACGTATTTCTAGCATTATTCTCCTGTTTCATTGTGTATTAACTCCATATTTATCAGACTGATATTTGTAGAAATAAGAAAAGTGTATTTATAAAACAAAAAGTATTGTTAGAACATTGTGTCTGGCATTGTGTCAGAACACAACGGGTATGAAGATATGTTTGGGTTTAACTTTTTATTCTAACTTTAAAGCTAGATTATCCTTTGAAAAGCGCAATACAAACATATAGTATTTGCTTATAGGGGTATTTGGAAAAAGAACGTAATCGAGTAGTATACAAAATGTCAATTACAAACATTCAAAACTGATCACAAGTGGCTTTTCTGTATTCATTTTAAATGGCTCATGCTGTATTTACTTTTTAGCAAGTTGGCCTCTAGAATTTACTTTTGTGCAATTGTATCTGTAGTTTTTACCAGAGTGTGGAACTTTAACAGTCTCAAACGTGTGTTTTGGACACATGTGATTCCTGTATAAAGATTTTGTTTTACACGAGTGTGGAACTTTGCATCACTATGTTGGTGTGTAAAAATACACACAAAGATTTAAGCACAACTATTTACACACATACAGTAGTTTATAGTAGGATAATATCCAACTGTATATTGCATATTGTGAACAATCCATTATCTGTTTATTTGGGGTCTGAGAACATCCTTAGCTCATACATCTCTTTAATTGTGTGCTGGATGTTTAAGTGTTAGTTAAAAATAAAAAGGTATTAGTTAATAACAAACAAATAAAAACTATAAATTAACATGAAACCATAATATTAATAAATGAAATATGGTATAATTACAGTTTGAAAATGACTTCCATAATATTTTCTTTTAGTAAACCTATGCCTGGATGTCTGAAACTTACTAATCAACATGCATTTCCTGTGGTTGTTAAACGCCTCAGGTGATTAATGAAATGTTTTGTCTGAAGAAAAAAAAAAGGATCGGTCATACATTTGAAAAAGTCTTCTAAGTGAAGATGATGTGCTGGTCACAAACACATCTAAAGAGTTTTTTACTCGTGTGAGGAAACCTCTAGCATTAATACTAATCAAGTAATCACAGAAATAATGGTCGTCGGACTGTTTTAAAGAAATTAAAGCATAAATAAATTTGAATATTTAAAGAAGGACTTCTGCTTTTGCAACACACAAATGTATAAATGTTCAAAATCATATAAATGTTAAAAAACTTCTATTCCATACTTTGAAGCAACATGATTTTAGGTCTGTAAAAATGCAGCATAAAAATATGCTGTACATATGTTGTGTTTTCACCAATTGACCATCCTTAATCCCACCATTGTGTGAGGAACTTGGAGTATTGCAGCAGGTATTTCTTAAAAACATTGCATCAGCCATATTTATCATATTTTTACTTTGAAACTTTGTAGACATAAGAAATGTAAATTTTATAAAAGCAAGAGTATTTGATTTTGGTAGGGAACCCTGGGTAGTTGTGTCTTTTAGCTTAATCTTTGGTTTTAAGGGAAATTAAATATTCTCAGAGCCCCATTGACCCTGAAGTTAAGACTTCTGAAGACCTTAAGACGAGTACAATTCAATATATACTCAAGACAAACTTTACTTATGCTGCGTCATGGACCACAGAGACACATCTCGGCTCTGAAAATGCGCTGCTATTTCCTAAAAGGTCCAAATGAACCCTTTAGAAACTGATGCTAAAATTGGGGATTTTCGCATATTTTGTTTTTGACTGTAAAATTATAAAACAATGTGCTATCTTCACGTGCAAGGCGTCATCTTTTCAGAAAAATAAACTGCTTTCAGTAAATTACCGCTATTGAAAATGTAATTGAAAGCGCTTCAGACGATTCAGTGCGTGCAGGAACTGAACAGATCATTCAAACTGATTCGCGAACCAATTTAGACAGAACTGCCAACTTGTTTGATGAAGTCTTTGGACAGAATCGACTCAAAAGAGTGATTCATTTGTGAATTGAGCATCACTCATGCTCATAAAAAAGATACAGCGAGCTTGGAATAAACTACTCATTTAACATCATGTATTGCATTAAAATAAAGTAATGAGAGGAACGTCACCCAACGTAACAACGTAAAAGTACAGTTTTTTCATTAGAAATGTACTCGAGTTAAAGTAAAAGTACGCACATTTAAATCTACTCTTAAAAGAACAATTTTCCAAAAAAGTACTCAAGTAAATGTACTTCGTTACTACCCTCCTCTGCCTGCTGGTGTGTGTGTGTGTGTGTGTGTGTGTGTGTGTGTGTCGGTGTACAAACACTGCTTGAATATGTTTGTATAAATAAGATCTAAGACGACTAAGCACAGTTTTTGCTTTAAAAATGTAAAGTTTTTGAACAGATGCTAAGTAAATAATAGCATAGGTTAAATTTATGCAAAATTTCTGGAACATTCTATGGAAATGTCCATTTTTTTTGTCACTAACCTTACAGAAATATCACACTAGAAAACACTTTAGGGTTACAATTTATTTACATTTTAAAATAAAACAATATGATATTTGAACAATTACGACTTCTTGAGCCATCAATGTGACAATATTTGATTTTTAATTAATTATATAGAATTTCAGACGTGTACAGAGGGAAAATGCTTTAATTTAATGTCAACGACAACTTTATCCCCATTTAAAATACAATAATGTATACATAACTATCAAATATAAATGATATTTAAAAAATAACCTAGAGTACTTATGGATTAAACTACTTAATTTAGTTAGTATACCACGATTGACAAGATGGGTTTGAAGCATCCATTTTGTAAAATTAATGTTTCATGAAAATTGTCACTGGTTTTATTTTCTTATGGGTACCAGCGACACCGGTGACCTCCATTTATAGATTTATAGAAACGTTATTCAATGCTATTCATTTAGATTGTATGCCAAATGTAACGATTTAGTCTCATCTACATAATTATGATTGAAGAATAATGTTCTTTGACCTGATGTGTGTCATTGGTGTTACTGTCGTGTTAAATCAAATGTCACATGTGACCTGACAATAATTGTACATCCTTTTAATTCCGAAGCACTCAGAGTTAAGATTTAAAGGATTGCATCATTACTTGATTTGAACTTTTTCAAATATTTTCATTGTTATAACAAATACATGGTAGCGCGAATGAACTAATATCATTCAAGCATACTTTTAACAAACCTGATTAAAATAAAACAATCTCCTTAATAATTTCTGTATACTACATGTGCTGAGAATTTTTTAAATAATATTTCTTAAAAACCTTTAATATAGCCAAAGAAGTAAGGTAACACGTGTCAAAATGGTAGGCCTACATGCTTTCTTTAAATAAATGCACAAAAATATAAAAAAAATCATTAAGCTGTCATTTGTGCAAATTTATAAAGTCAAATGGTGTTCTAATACTGTATTCTACGTTTACATGTTAGAAAAAATAAATCTGCTCTTCAAAAGGTGTCAGAATTGAGGTGTCATTATTGGGAGGCCTGTTTCTTTCACGCTTTCTCCAAGAAAAACAGAACCAATCTTCATTCTCAATGTAGCAAACGGAGAGCACACAGAGCCAGAGCCAAAAAGACCTCCTAAATTTCACTGATGGTAAGTTCACTTCAACATATGTTTAAAACTAATTTTAAATACATATAAAATGTCATCTTATTTCATATAAACACTGTTTTATATGTTTATTTATCTGTGAAAGACAGTATTCCGTGGTGTATTAGATTAAAATACTTAGTCAATTTAACAGCTTATTTCAAATAATATGAACTATTATTCACTATTTTATATGTTTATTTATCTGTGCAAGTCAGAATATTGTGGCGTGACCCTATAACCGTGATGTATTAGATTAAAATGTGTATACTTGGTAATTTAGCAACTTATTTAATATAATATCAACTATTATTCACTATTTTATATGGTTATTTATCTGTGTAAGACAGTATTTCACGTTTATTAGATTAAAATGTGTATACTCGGTAATTTAACAACTTATTTAATTTATCAAACTATTATTCACTATTTTATATGGTTATTTATCTGTGTAAGACGGTATTTCATGTTTATTAGATTAAAATTTGTATACTTGGTAATTTAACACATTATTTCATTTATCTAATATTTATGGGTTTTATTTATGTAAGTCAGTATATCACAGTGTGACCCTATAACCGTGATGTATTAGATTAAAATGGGTATACTTGGTAATTTAACAACTTATTTAATATAATATCAACTATTATTCACTATTTTATATGGTTATTTATCTGTAAGCCACTATATTGTGGTATCCACATCATGTTCCTAACACCTATTAGATTAACGTATGTATACTTGGTAATTTAACACCTTATTTCAAATAATATAAACTATTATTCACTATGTTATGCTTTATTGTTCAACACATGTTTAAAGTTTAAAACTTACTTTTAAATGATTAATAAAATTAACACCTTATTTCATTTATTTTATATACTTTAAGTACAATGTTTTGTATTTTTTATAAAACTCATTTGTATTTATAAACTCATTTGTGACATTTTCATCTGTTCAGAAAGATTTAAGCCTCTGCGAGATTATCCAGATAGACGCATCACTGGTATTTATTAAGCTCATTTGTTCCATTTATCTAATACTTATGTGTTTTATTGTTTAAAGTTTAAAACTTACTTTTAAATACTTAATACTTTTAACAACTTATACCATTTATTTTATGCATTTTTATTAAACCACAATGCTTCTCACTTCTTAAACACTTTTTTCATTCTCTCCCACAGACATTATGGATGATGCCGATGCATATGAAAATCATATCCGTGTCGGACCTCTTCATGTTCATAGTTTCATCATTCTGTCTACATTATTCTACTATAATAAAAGACACCCCCCTGAAAAAACATTCCTACATTCCTCTCAGTCACACCAAGCAAATTGGCTGTCATAAACACACACACACACACACACACACACACACATAAACTCCGGAAACATTCTCATACGAGAATGCAGACAAGTGAAAGCACAAGAGCGGTGAAAGTAGCAGAGGAATGTGTCAACTTTGTGGCTGAGTATGCCACACCCAAAGCTATGACTCTCAATGAGATATAAGATGAAACACTAAAAGATCCAGCAAAAACTTATGCCCACTTCAGACACAACACATGGCACAGAATCACAGGCGACACACAACATGCTGCAACACTGAGGATCATCCTGCGAGGTACAAGAATTGTCATCCCTGCATCCCTCGAACACAGAGTGCTACAGCGAGCCCATGAAGGACACCAGGGCATTGTAAAGACTAAGACATTGCTCAGATCAAATGTCTGGTTTCCTAACATGGACCAGAAAGCAGAACTGACCGTTAAGAACTGTTTAGCATGCCAAGCAAACACACCCTTTACAGTCAGAACCTCTAAAAATGTCCAAGTTCCCAGAAAACCCCTGGCACAACATCAGTGCAGATTTCTACGGCCCACTTCCAACGGGGGAGTATCTATAAGTCATCATAGATGAATACTCCCGCTACCCAGTTGTTGAAACTGTGAGATCTGTCTCAGATAACACAGTCATCCCAATCCTTGATAAAGTGTTCTCAATGTTTGGAATTTCCAGAGTCCTGAAAACAGACAATGGGCCCCCTTTTAATAGCGAACAGTTTTCCAAGTTCGCAGGCCATCTAGGTTTCAATTTCACCATCGGAAAATAACACCTCTCTGGCCTCAAGCGAATGCAACAGCAGAACGCTTCATGCGTACACTTGGAAAAGCAATCCGTGTGGCAGAAACACAGAGCACCCCATGGAAACAGAGACTCAACACGTTTCTCCGTGAGTACCGTGCCACACCACAGAGGCGTCACCTGCAGAACTGTTGTTCCAGCGAAAGATCCACACAACGATCCCGCTAATTACCACAACCTGCGAAGACAACACTGATCAAATCATCAGAGAGCGGGACACGACTGCAAAAGCAAAGATGAAGTCCAACTCAGATGTGTGCCGGAGGGCCAAGCCAAGCACACTCACTCCTGGTGACAAAGTACTTTACCAACAACCCAAGCACAACAAACTCACTACCCCATTCAACAGCTAGCCATACGCTGTGTCAGAGGTCAAAGGCTCATGATCACAGCGACCAGAGATGGCCATTCCATAACAAGGAATTCTTCCTCCTTTAAAAAGATAATTTCTAAGACAGAGGATGCGCCCACAGATGCTGATGAGGAGAATGAGGACACTGTTATTGTTACACCGAGGTATCCCTCTCGAGTCAATCGCCAGCGCCCATCTTACCTCAATGACTATGAGCCTGTTTAAAGAAGGTCCATGTTTAATCCAGCAACAGACCAACCCAAATGTTTCTGGATGACTGTTCTGTCCAATAGATTAATCTAAATGTTTCTAAAGTAGCTACTGTTCTGTCTTTAAAACCGTTTACACAATACATATGAATGTACTTCAACGATTGGAGGTGCTATCCTATTTGATATTGTTAATTCTAAGCATACTGATAAGTTACCCGAATGTGAGTGTTTCAACACGACCTGAATAATATGCTTATACTTTGTACTGCTGAGTTATGAATGAAAAGTAATATTGTCATTGCAGTTAACAAGTAAATCAGTTACAAATATCCAAGGTGATGGATCTGGTTGTTTAAAAAAAAAAAGAGAGAGAATGTTGTAATGTTCAGTTTGCAACATTAGTATGATGTTTCTGACAGTGACGTATGGTGGTATGACTGCCGTCATTCATTGTGTATAGACTGTTGGCACTAGCCCGAGAAAAGAGTTATGAGCTCTCAGTAGACAGCTGTGTGTGTGATACCTGTCGGAACATATCGTCACAGTAAAGTATACTAAATACTCAACATACGTCCGGTCATTTTTCAAACACCTAAACAAGAACATCACATTGACTTAGATGATACTGACCGCTATAACTGATAAAGCACACCAGAAGAAGAAGATCCATCCTGATGAGAAAACAGAAGATTTGTTACGTGACAGACACACACTACATTATACACTCACTTTCAGTTTATTTAAAGATATTGATCCACATGTTTAAAAAAATTCACTAAGAAACAACAAACTATAATCTTTTTTATCTTTGTTTCTCCCATAGTAGAAAGCAAAATGGGCATGTATGTGTGTGTGTGTGTGTGTGTGTGTGTGTGTGTGTGTGTTTTTGTGATTTGTGAGGACACAAATGTGTATAATGACATGGGTATTACACTGGTATTACAATTTGAACGTGATTTATGAGGACATTTCCTGAGCCCTCATATTTCAAATGGCTTCAAAAACATACTAAGCAGTGTTTTATTAAAAATGTAAAAATGCAGAATGTCTCCTGTGATGGGTAGGTTTAGGGATAGGGGCAGTGTGTGTGTGTGTGTGTGTGAGATGGGTAGGTTTAGGGATAGGGGCAGTGTGTGTGTGTGTGTGTGAGATGGGTAGGTTTAGGGATAGGGGCAGTGTGTGTGTGTGTGTGTGTGAGATGGGTAGGTTTAGGGATAGGGGCAGTGTGTGTGTGTGTGTGTGTGTGTGTGTGTGTGAGATGGGTAGGTTTAGGGATAGGGGCAGTGTGTGTGTGTGTGTGTGTGTGTGTGTGTGTGTGTGTGTGTGTGTGTGTGTGTGTGTGTGAGATGGGTAGGTTTAGGGATAGGGGCAGTGTGTGTGTGTGTGTGAGATGGGTAGGTTTAGGGATAGGGGCAGTGTGTGTGTGTGTGTGTGTGTGTGTGTGTGTGTGTGTGTGTGTGTGAGTGTGTGTGTGATGGGTAGGTTTAGGGATAGGGGCAGTGTGTGTGTGTGTGTGTGTGAGATGGGTAGGTTTAGGGATAGGGGCAGTGTGTGTGTGTGTGTGTGTGAGTGTGTGTGTGTGTGTGTGTGTGAGATGGGTAGGTTTAGGGATAGGGGCAGTGTGTGTGTGTGTGTGTGTGTGTGTGTGTGTGTGTGTGTGTGTGTGTGTGTGTGTGTGAGATGGGTAGGTTTAGGGATAGGGGCAGTGTGTGTGTGTGTGTGAGATGGGTAGGTTTAGGGATAGGGGCAGTGTGTGTGTGTGTGTGTGTGTGTGTGTGTGTGTGTGTGTGTGTGTGTGTGTGAGTGTGTGTGTGATGGGTAGGTTTAGGGATAGGGGCAGTGTGTGTGTGTGTGTGTGTGTGTGTGTGTGTGTGAGATGGGTAGGTTTAGGGATAGGGACAGTGTGTGTGTGTGTGTGTGTGTGTGTGTGTGTGTGTGTGTGTGTGTGTGTGTGTGTGTGTGTGAGATGGGTAGGTTTAGGGATAGGGGCAGTGTGTGTGTGTGTGTGTGTGTGTGTGTGAGATGGGTAGGTTTAGGGATAGGGGCAGTGTGTGTGTGTGTGTGTGAGATGGGTAGGTTTAGGGATAGGGGCAGTGTGTGTGTGTGTGTGTGTGTGTGTGTGTGTGTGTGTGTGTGTGTGATGGGTAGGTTTAGGGATAGGGGCAGTGTGTGTGTGTGTGTGTGTGTGTGTGTGTGTGTGAGATGGGTAGGTTTAGGGATAGGGACAGTGTGTGTGTGTGTGTGTGTGTGTGTGTGTGTGTGTGTGTGTGTGTGTGTGTGTGAGATGGGTAGGTTTAGGGATAGAGGCAGTGTGTGTGTGTGTGTGTGTGTGTGTGTGTGTGTGTGAGATGGGTAGGTTTAGGGATAGGGGCAGTGTGTGTGTGTGTGTGTGTGTGTGTGTGTGTGTGTGTGAGATGGGTAGGTTTAGGGATAGGGGCAGTGTGTGTGTGTGTGTGTGTGTGTGTGTGTGTGTGTGATGGGTAGGTTTAGGGATAGGGGCAGTGTGTGTGTGTGTGTGTGTGTGTGTGTGTGTGTGTGAGATGGGTAGGTTTAGGGATAGGGGCAGTGTGTGTGTGTGTGTGTGTGTGTGTGTGTGTGTGTGAGATGGGTAGGTTTAGGGATAGGGGCAGTGTGTGTGTGTGTGTGTGTGTGTGTGTGTGTGTGTGTGTGTGTGTGTGTGTGTGTGTGAGATGGGTAGGTTTAGGGATAGGGGCAGTGTGTGTGTGTGTGTGAGATGGGTAGGTTTAGGGATAGGGGCAGTGTGTGTGTGTGTGTGTGTGTGTGTGTGTGTGTGTGTGTGTGTGTGTGTGTGAGTGTGTGTGTGATGGGTAGGTTTAGGGATAGGGGCAGTGTGTGTGTGTGTGTGTGTGTGTGTGTGTGTGAGATGGGTAGGTTTAGGGATAGGGACAGTGTGTGTGTGTGTGTGTGTGTGTGTGTGTGTGTGTGTGTGTGTGTGTGTGTGTGTGTGAGATGGGTAGGTTTAGGGATAGGGGCAGTGTGTGTGTGTGTGTGTGTGTGTGAGATGGGTAGGTTTAGGGATAGGGGCAGTGTGTGTGTGTGTGTGTGAGATGGGTAGGTTTAGGGATAGGGGCAGTGTGTGTGTGTGTGTGTGTGTGTGTGTGTGTGTGTGTGATGGGTAGGTTTAGGGATAGGGGCAGTGTGTGTGTGTGTGTGTGTGTGTGTGTGTGTGTGAGATGGGTAGGTTTAGGGATAGGGACAGTGTGTGTGTGTGTGTGTGTGTGTGTGTGTGTGTGTGTGTGTGTGTGAGATGGGTAGGTTTAGGGATAGAGGCAGTGTGTGTGTGTGTGTGTGTGTGTGTGTGTGTGAGATGGGTAGGTTTAGGGATAGGGGCAGTGTGTGTGTGTGTGTGTGTGTGTGTGTGTGTGTGTGTGTGTGAGATGGGTAGGTTTAGGGATAGGGGCAGTGTGTGTGTGTGTGTGTGTGTGTGTGTGTGTGTGTGTGTGATGGGTAGGTTTAGGGATAGGGGCAGTGTGTGTGTGTGTGTGTGTGTGTGTGTGTGTGTGTGAGATGGGTAGGTTTAGGGATAGGGGCAGTGTGTGTGTGTGTGTGTGTGTGTGTGAGATGGGTAGGTTTAGGGATAGGGGCAGTGTGTGTGTGTGTGTGTGTGTGTGTGTGTGTGTGTGTGTGTGTGTGTGTGTGTGTGTGTGAGATGGGTAGGTTTAGGGATAGAGGCAGTGTGTGTGTGTGTGTGTGTGTGTGTGTGTGTGTGAGATGGGTAGGTTTAGGGATGGGGCAGTGTGTGTGTGTGTGTGTGTGTGTGTGTGTGTGTGTGTGTGTGTGTGTGAGATGGGTAGGTTTAGGGATAGGGGCAGTGTGTGTGTGTGTGTGTGTGTGTGTGTGTGTGATGGGTAGGTTTAGGGATAGGGGCAGTGTGTGTGTGTGTGTGTGTGTGAGATGGGTAGGTTTAGGGATAGGGGCAGTGTGTGTGTGTGTGTGTGTGTGTGTGTGTGTGTGTGTGTGTGTGTGTGTGTGTGTGTGTGTGTGTGTGTGTGTGTGTGTGTGTGTGAGTGTGTGTGTGATGGGTAGGTTTAGGGATAGGGGCAGTGTGTGTGTGTGTGTGTGTGTGATGGGTAGGTTCAGGGATAGGGGCAGTGTGTGTGTGTGTGTGTGTGATGGGTAGGTTCAGGGATAGGGGCAGTGTGTGTGTGTGTGTGTGTGATGGGTAGGTTCAGGGATAGGGGCAGTGTGTGTGTGTGTGTGTGTGATGGGTAGGTTTAGGGATAGGGGCAGTGTGTGTGTGTGTGTGTGTGATGGGTAGGTTCAGGGATAGGGGCAGTGTGTGTGTGTGTGTGTGTGTGATGGGTAGGTTTAGGGATAGGGGCAGTGTGTGTGTGTGTGTGTGTGTGATGGGTAGGTTTAGGGATAGGGGCAGTGTAAGGGGACAGAATATACAGTTTGTCCAGTATAAAAACCATTACGCCTATGGAATGTCCTCACAAATCACAAAAACAAAGCTGAGTGTGTGTGTGTGTGTGTGTGTGTAACTGGGTAAAAGAGAGAGAGAGAGAGAGAGAGAGAGAGTGTAAGTTATTTATTTTGATCATAGTCAAATACAGTGCAAAAAGAACAAAGAAAATATAAATCATTGTTGTACCGTTCAGAATGTGAAAAAGAATAACAGCAACAAAATATGAATTGCACATATGAAAAAATAAAATAAAAACCGAAATAAAATAAAAAAACTGCTATATAATACTTGGGCAGTTACATAAATCTGAAAAGGTTAAGAAATCATGTTGTTTTTAAAGTTTCTAGTTTTGTGTTCTCGTGTTTGAAAGGGTTTTAAAGTACATTGACTCGTCTAGGCCTATAAAGTTTCCTTTATACTTATACGGCCCAGTGTTACGAGATTTTCGGTTTACGCCGCTGATTTACACACGTTGGATTATAGTATTTTATAGAGTTAACCCATATACACACTTGTTCAATCTCAGTTACTCCTCATGATTCACGAGAGATCATCACAAACAAGTGACATTTCAAAACAGTTGTTTCACAAATAACACTTTTTAGCTTTTCATAGCATGTTATAAAAAATGCAGGTTTTGTGCAGTCGTCCATGATTGACCAACAAGCATGTAACGCTGGGATACACCAGTGTAACCTTTACCTATTGTCTCAGTTCGTCTTACTTTTCATCGGTACCCTGTTTTTACAAATATTAAAAATGTATTTACTCAATACATCACTTTCTGTAACTGAAATATACCTATATACACGTCCTATCTGTGTACCAATATTTTTTATCTATTGTGGTACGATATTTATTAAATTCTTGATAAATTTGATGTATTCTATTGTACATTTCTACGATAATTTATGTTCAAGGTTGCATGTATTTGATCAAAAATAGTCAAAAGCTGTAATATTGTGAAATATCAATTTCAAATAACAGTTTTCTAGTGAATATATAGTAAAGTGCAACTTATTCCTGTGATCAGAACTGAATTTTCAGCATCATTAAGAGAAAGCGGGGCACAACTTAACACGGGGCTAGTTGTCACACACTTTTTAAATACTTAAATAATTGTTTAATAAATAATTGATTTAAATAACACACATGCTAGCGTGATGAAACTAGTTTCCATATCAACACTACATAGAGATAAAAAAACTGCGCTAAACCTCAGAAATCTGTGTAAGATATCACTGAATCTTTATTTAGCCATAGCAAAAGTACATTTCTTATGTTATTTTTTCATCTCTGTTTTTTGTGTTTATTCCAAATTAGATAAATCTGATATTATTTTAATCTTATATGTGTTATTTAACAGTTAAGATAGTTCTTTAATCCTGATCTAACCAGCAGAAGACACTCGCCGGGTTTAAATCCCATTGTGCAGGCGGGAGAATAAAATACAATTCCTTTTAATTATTAGAAAATTACATTATTTTATGTTTTATTGACAAAATATTTTAGTTTGTCTTGTATATTTGTTTGATTGGATCAGATAGCATTTTAAGCTGTCATGTGGTCATGTTACAGTGAATATGGGGCATGTTGTCACGTTTCACTTCCATTCTTTCAGAGTAAATCAAGAAAAAGGTATAAGCTGTAACAATGAAACAAAACCACATGATTGTACTAGACATGTGGAAAATGAATGTTGGAAAAAATAAATACTCTGAACCCAAAGTGAATTTACACAAACAGAAAGTCAAAAAAGTGCTAGGTCGTGCCCATGCTGTGCCCGATGTCCCTTACGGCCGTGAGTGAACCGTGAGCACGGAAATACGGGCCAAGTTCGACACGCGTTCGTCTGTTTTCCATCAGCTGGGATTTCACAGATTCATATATATACTGATGCATCAAAAACAAATGACAATAGAGTAGGAGTTGCGTTCATTATACCAAAAATAAATGTTATGGTAAATAAAAGAGTTAATGTTAAATTGTCAGTGTTTACAGGAGAAATGTTGGCCATTCTTTTGGCACTTGAGGGGGTAGAAAATAGTAAGCCAAATAAAGTATTAATAGGGTCAGATTCAAGTAGTGCTAATCAGTTTCAAGAACATGCAGTCAGAAGCAAGACAGGATATTATGTTGGAAATAGCCCAAACTGTTTACAGGATCAATAAAGCCGGAGAAATAGTACAATTTATCTGGATTCCAGCTCATATATGAGTATTAGGAAATGAATTGGCAGATAAATATGCAAAAAATGCTACAAAAAATACAGAGGTAGATATGACAGTAAGTTATAGTAAGGCATAAAGTTAAAAGCTTAATCAAAGCAGAAATGGAAAAGAAGTGGCAGGAGGAGTGGAAAATGGAAGCAAAAGCGAGAATGTTCTACAGTATCCAGAAGAAGGTAGGAGAAATGAGAGAAAATAATAGAAATAAAAAGGAAGAGGACATTATTTCGAGAATGAGATTTGGGCATACTGGATTAAATAGTACGCTTAAAATAATAGGGAAACATGAAACTGTGTTGTGTGAGCAGTGTAATAGTAGTGAAACATTAGAACATGTAATAGTAGTAGGTATAAGCAGGAAAGGATGTTTCTGAAAGATAAGCTAAGTAAAGAAAAAATTAGATTTGAAATAAAGGAAATATTACAACTGAATTCAGGGCATGTGGGGTATAGAGCAATTTTTAGTTTTTTGGAAAAAACTGGGCTCAGTAGAAGGATATGAGTTCAGTTGTTATTAAAAGTGTAGTATTAATGGTGTGAATGATAATGTATTTATGGTAATAATTGTAAGATATTTATGTATTTATTTATTTAAATTAGAAGTGAGTTAAGAAGGCTATTTTGATTTACACTCCATTTCAGAAGGTGGCAGTATTGCACATCAAAAGTTGTTTGCCAACCACCATTAAAAAAGATAAGAAGAAGAAGAAGAAGAAGAAGAAGAAGAAGAGGGATGCTGGTGGATTCCAGGTATGTACAGTTGATTGTTTCCCTGTATTTCACCAACATTAAAGTGTGTGTGTGTGTGTGTGTGTGTGTGTGTGTGTGTGTGTGTGTGTTTTTCAAAGCTAAATCCGATTATTATTAACGACGATTGCCAAAGTTTAATTGCTGGTGGCGGTTATTTCATCTCGAGTGCTGTGTGTAACTTACGTGTGCATGAGTGTTGATGCACAGGTCTACGGGAATGGTGACTTGCCATTTGTTCACAATAAGTGATATATATCAGTATATATTACTCACAATATGGCCTCCACGGCAAGTCGCCATTCCAGCACTCGAGATGAAATAACCGCCACCAGCAATTAAACTTTGGAAATCGTTGTTAATACTAATCAGATTAAGCTTTAAAAAAAACACACACACATTTTAATGTTGGTGAAATAAAGTGAAACCAAGCGTGCCGCACAAGCCCTGAAAAGTGAAGCCAAAGCGCCTCGATCGGCCCCCGGTGGCCGGTCCTAGTATAGCTCATAAACCCCGCCTCCCCATGTTATTCAATGGGACGTGAGACCAACTAAACAATTAAATTACACTTCACATATCTTTTTTCCAAAGATAGTTTCTGTCATTTACTGTAGTTTTCATCACGCTGATGTAATTTCAAGTGTTTGTTTTTAAAATAAGTTTGTTTTTAGTTAGTTATTTGATGCTATAAAAATGGCGCTGTGGCGTACATGATTGACAGCTGTGATTTACAGGTTCTCTGAGCGAAGTAGTCACTGAAGCAACAACGGACATTTTTTCGGGATCTTTGGAGGACTGAGGAGATTGGAGCTTTAAATTTAATATCTAAATTTCTATAATTAATTATTTCACACCGACATAATGGTTTGTTCTGCAGCAGAGGCGCGTGCTTACGATTGATTCAGCGAGAGTGAGGGCGGGACCAGAGCGGGACCTTGATTTCGCGGCTTTACTTCCTGCTCACTACTGCGCATGTCTGGTCCCGAAATCGCAACTGCGCAGACTCAAGTCCCAAGATGTCAGCGCCATATCGGGACAATGGCGGCTTCACTTCTCGCCAATGGAAGAGAACGAATCGGTTACCTAACGTAACCTCGGTTCTCTCTAGAAGAGGGAACGAGTATTGCGTAAGCTAGCTTACGCTACGGGAAAGATTCATCTTTGCTGAGAGTTTGAAGCCAAAAAATTATTTCATAATTTGTATCCATTGACAACGCAGTTCCTCTGCGGCAGACCTAGAGCGGGCTAGCTAGCAGCTCATTGGTTCGCTCAGAGAGAACTGCTTAAGCCTATGGGAGAGCGGGGCTGAACCCGCTACCAATGGGAAGCGCCCGCGCGGTCATTGCATCATAGCCCGCCAGAGTGGGCGTGGCTATGGTGTATAAAACAGTCTCTCCCAGGCTTATATGTTGATTTATTTCAGCGTGAAGCGAAACGCTTAGTAGCGCAAGCACGGCAGGGAACGCAATACTCGTTCCCTCTTCTAGAGAGAACCGAGGTTACGTTAGGTAACCGATTCGTTCTCTTACGAGAGGTTCTCTCGTATTGCGTAAGCTAGCTTACGCTACGGGAACACCTGGTCAACGCCGTGCGCGCTAAGAAAAACACTCATGAATCCCAGGGTGAAAACCGGGGGAATAATGAAAGGTGGAGTGAATGTATAATGAAGCCGGCAGAGCGGGCACACAGTGTATACATAAGCATCTTAGGGGAACACAAGGGGCGAACCGGTTGTGTGAGGGAATCCCAGTGATGCAGCTTCTTAGAGAGCTGGTTTTTTGACAGCTAGTAATTTTGCCTGCAAGGCGGGAACTTCCAAATTGTAAAATCTGACAAAAGTGGACGGGGAGGCCCATCCCGCGGCCACACAAATGTCATGAATGGAAACTCCACAGGACCATGCCCACGATGAGGCAATGCCTCTGGTGGAGTGCGCCCTGATGCCCAAAGGGCAGGGCAGGCATTTAGATGCGTAAGCAGAGGCGATAGCGTCCACTATCCATCTAGACAGCGTCTGTTTAGAGGCGGCCAGACCTTTGGTGCGCCCTCCAAACGACACGAAAAGCTGCTCAGCGCGTCTGAACGCGGCAGCGCGCGTAGTGTATAATCTCAGAGCCCGGACCGGGCAGAGGAGATTAGCGTCGCGCTCACTATCGGATGGAGGCAGAGCCGATAGAGAAATAATCTGAGCCCTGAACGGGGTACCAATCGCCTTCGGGACATAGCCATGCCTAGGTTTGAGAATGACGACAGAATCATTCGGTCCAAACTCGAGACACGCGGCGCTGGATGAGAGCGCGTGAAGATCCCCTACGCGTTTTACTGAGGAGAGAGCCATCAGAAAAACGGTTTTGAGCGAGAGGTATTTTAGGTCCACAGACTCGAGCGGTTCGAACGGGGGTGCTTTCATAGCTTCAAGGACTATAGAAAGATCCCAGATAGGAACCGACGGGGGTCGCGGAGGATTCATCCTTTTAGCTCCTCTGAGGAAGCGGATGACTAACTCGTCTTTGCCCAGGGACTGAGCGCGCCGGGGTTCAGAGAACGCCGCGACGGCTGCCACATAAACCTTGAGAGTGGAGGGGGACCTGCCCTTGTCCAGCATCTCTTGAAGGAAAATTAGCAAAGACGGTACCTCGCATGACCATGGGTCCAGATGTTTTTCGGTGCACCATTTTGAGAACACAGACCATTTAGACGCATAGAGCCTTCTCGTGGAGGGTGCTCTAGCCTGTATGATAGTGTTTCTTACTCCCTCTGGCAAATCGACGAATAGTCGTTGATCACCCAAGCGTGTAGCGCCCAGCGCTGTGGATGGGGGTGCCAGATCGTGCCGCGAGCCTGAGAGAGGAGATCTGCTCTGACTGGGATGGGCCACGGGGCTGTCTGTGACAGCTGAGTGAGCTCCGGAACCCAGCTTTGACTCTCCCAACGCGGAGCTATGAGGAGCACCGAGTGGCGTGTGTCCCTGATCCTCTGAATCACCTGATGTAACAGAGCGATCGGAGGGAATGCATAGAGCGGGCGGCGAGGCCATTCCTGGGCTAGCGCGTCCTCGCTCCTCGTAAAATATATTGGGCAGTGAGCGTTCTCTACTGACGCGAAGAGGTCTACTTCTGCTCTGCCGAATAGCCGCCACAGTATTTGGACCGTCTGTGTGTTCAGGGACCATTCTCCTATGGAGATGAGGTTCCTGGATAGTATGTCTGGACCGTCGTTCAGATGGCCCGGCACGTGCGTCGCTCTGAGCGAAAGCAGGCGGCTCTGGGACCAAACTAAAATGCGGTGTGTCAGTAGAAAGAGATTCTTGGACCTGACACCGCCCTGACGGTTGATATAGGAGACCACAGCCATGTTGTCCGAACGGATCAGGACGTGGTGTCCCCGAATGAGCGGGAGGAAGCGCGAGAGCGCGTTCTCGACCGCAAGCATTTCCAGACAGTTTATGTGTAAGGGGCTTTCCTGAGTCGACCAGAGGCCGAAGGCCGGTGAGCCCTCGCAGACTGCACCCCAACCCGTGTTGGATGCATCTGTCGAGATGACTTTTCGGCGGGAAAAGGTCCCCATCGTGACGCCCTGCCGAAACCATTCTGCTACTGTCCATGGCTGCAGCGCCGTGAGACATGTCTGCGTAACCCTGATCAGCTGGCGGCCCGTGTTCCACGCGTGGTTGGGTACACGGCTGTTTAACCAGAGCTGAAGCGGGCGCATGTGCAGAAGGCCCAGCTGAAGCACAGCGGAGGCTGAGGCCATGTAACCCAGCATCCTCTGAAAAGTTTTCAGGGGTATGCGGGTGCCCATCTGAAAGGAAGCGGCTAGACGCTGAATACTGCGTGCGCGCTGTGAGGACAGGCGAGCCGTCATTGAGACCGAGTCCAAATCTATTCCTAGGAAGGAAATCGATTGACTGGGTAGAAGGGAGCTCTTTGTCCAGTTGACAGAGAGGCCCAGCGTTTTCAGATGGTCGAGGAGAACTGCGCGGTGCGACAGAAGCTCCGTCTGTGATTGGGCCAAAATCAGCCAGTCGTCCAGATAATTCAGTATGCGCAGCCCCTGACTCCGCAGGGGGGCGAGCGCCGTATCCATGCACTTCGTGAATGTACGGGGCGCCAGGGATAAGCCGAACGGGAGAACGGCGTATTGATATACATGACCCTCGAAGGCAAAACGTAAGAATGGCCTGTGACGGGGATTTATCTGGATCTGAAAATAGGCGTCTTTCAGGTCTAGAGAGATGAACCAGTCTCCCTGGCGCACTTGCGCGAGGAGTTTCCTGGTAGTGAGCATCTTGAACGGTCTCTTCATGAGCGCTTTGTTCAAAGACCTGAGATCTAAAATCGGTCTGAGGCCGCCGTCTTTCTTGGGAACCAGAAAATAACGGCCGTAAAACCCCGACTCGGTCATAGATGGCGGGACTCTCTCTATAGCGCCTTTTTGTAGCAGCGTCGCTATTTCTGAGCGAAGCGTGCCGGCGGCCAGCGGGCTGACAGTGGATTCGAGCCGAGCGCGTGCACGAGGCGGGCGGCGGCGAAACTGTAGCAGATAGCCGTTCTTTATAGTGCTTAGCACCCACGGGGAAATGCCTGGAATGGCTTCCCACGCTTTGGAGCATGCGGCTAGTGGCCGAATGGTTATGGTGCCCTGATTGCTGTACATAGCGGGCTGAACACAGAGTGTGGGCGCGCTTTGAATGTGTGTTGCAACGGGACTTGCATTCAGAGAGGAGTCTATGGGCCGTGAAACAGAGCGAGCAGAGAGGGGACACGTGCATGCATTCATGGGCGTGTTTATTTTCTCTGATGTTAGAGCGGGCTGTGCCCGTCTCATGTGAAAGGGCTCTGAGAGAGACACGGGATATGTTATGCTTGTGTGTATGGGTGAACACATGTTTGTGGGCACATTTTCTACACAACTGGCAAATTTTCTCTTTTTGAGATTTCTCTGGGTAGCCGTAAAAACGGCTTTTTGTCGCTCGCAAGCGGGTAGGAACTCCGGCTTGTTTATGGCGGTAAACACTACAGCAGTCGGCGAAACAACGGGGACTGGCAGAGGGCGAAGCTTTGACGGTGGTCCGGCCGCAGCGGGAGAACGCCGTCGTTTTCTTAACTTTGCTAGGCAGACTTCTGATGATCAGGCTTCAGCGTGATTTTTGGTCGCGGACCCCTTGGGGGCGGCGGTCTGCGGCGGCTGTCAGAGCGAGAGCGAGGGCGGCCGCCCTGTCTGCGCTGGGCTGTTTGAGTCTGCTGAGAAGGGCGCTGCGGTGGGGCTCTGACAGGAGGCTCACGAGAGCGGCCTGCGGAAGAGCTAGCGCGGCGGGGCAGAAACAAGTTCATGGCTTGGGTCGCTTTCTGAACTTCGGAAAAACGATCGACAATACCTGTTACAGCAGATCCAAAAAGGCCCGTCGGGGAGAGGGGCGCGTTAAGAAACGCGGCGCGCTCGGAATCTCCCATGTCTGCGAGTGTTAGCCATAAATGTCTTTCAGCTACACACAGACTAGCCATGCATCTCCCCAGAGCTTGTGCGGCGGCTTTAGTGGCGCGAAGGGCGAGGTCCGTAGCACTTCTTAGATCCGTGACAGCGGGGGAGGGGTTCTTGCCGCTCTCAGCCCATTCACGGAGAATATCGCTCTGTAGCACTTGGAGGACAGACATAGAATGAAGCGCTGCAGCGGCTTGACCAGCGGCGGCATAAGCGCGAGCGTGAAAGCTCGAGGTCGCTCTACAAGCTTTCGAAGGAAGCGTGGGAGAAGAGCGCCATCTGGCAGAGGGCGGGCAGAGGTGTGCGGCGACCAAGTCCTCGACAGGTGGCATGGCAGAGTAACCCTTTTCAGCGGCTCCGTCCACTGAGCGCAGCGAGGCAGAAATGTCGGAGCGGTTTCTAGCCGAAAGTGGAGCATTCCAGGACTTCGTCAGTTCTGCGTGGAGTTCAGGCAGAAATGGGGCGGCCCGGTTGCACGCGGGGGTCGAGCGCCGATGAAAGAAGCTGCCATCCATCCGGTTCGGGGGCTGCTCGGGTGGAGGAGCCCACTCGAGACCGAGGCGTTCAACGGCCTGTGAGAGGAGGCGCATTAGCTCTTCTTCTATTCCAGCGCGAGTCCCCGTTGATTCTCTCGTGGATCCGAGAGATGACCAGTCTTCACTGTCAGAAGCGAGCAGTGAACATGAGTCCTTCTCCTCCGCGGCGTCTTCGGAGGCGACAGAGCGGCCACTCGGCGGCAACTGTATGTCCGGCTGGGGCGGGGAGGGAGAGCGGGAAGCGGGAAGCGGCGGCGGTGGCGGCGGCAGCCCGCATGGTTCCGCAGGGGCTCCGGCGGCCTCTGGGCGCGGCGTTTCTTCTTACGCGGCGAAGAGAGAGGCGGCGCGGGAGCGGATTGAGCTGCTAGGAGTCGTGCCCGCAGGGACGACAACGGCAGGCTTTCACAGAAGTCGCAACCTCCGTCCGCGAGGGCGAGTTCTGCGTGCTCGAGTCCCAGGCAGAGAGCGCAGACAATATGGCGGTCTCCGTCCTCGAGAGGAGCGCGGCAAGAGCCGCAGGAAAATCGAGACATCTTTAAAAAGACGCTCAGCTCTTTAGTAATAGAGAAGGATACTGTCGTCGGATGGCACTAGCTTGCAGGGCGGCTGAAGGTGGCGAAGACGGCAGGCTTCTTCAGTGTCCGTGAGCTCGCTAGAGAGATGCCTTCTCGACGGCGACGGCTTTCTTCTTCCCAGAACAGCAGAAGCGTGAAGCTTGCTGAAGATGAAATGAATCAACATATAAGCCTGGGAGAGACTGTTTTATACACCATAGCCACGCCCACTCTGGCGGGCTATGATGCAATGACCGCGCGGGCGCGTCCCATTGGTAGCGGGTTCAGCCCCGCTCTCCCATAGGCTTAAGCAGTTCTCTCTGAGCGAACCAATGAGCTGCTAGCTAGCCCGCTCTAGGTCTGCCGCAGAGGAACTGCGTTGTCAATGGATACAAATTATGAAATAATTTTTTGGCTTCAAACTCTCAGCAAAGATGAATCTTTCCCGTAGCGTAAGCTAGCTTACGCAATACGAGAGAACCTCTCGTAAGAGAACGAAGGGGCCTCGTCCATCTTTTTTTACAGTCTATGAGTGAAACAATCAACTGTACATACCTGGAATGATGGGCGTTTGGTTTGAAATTTGCTGGGTACAGAGACGCATTCATTTTTTTTTCTCTTTCGCGCAGTTCATGTTTTGAAAGACAATGTCCTGTAGCTTACTAATGTATAAAAATGTATAAAAAAATGTGATGATGTCCAACTCGTTTTATGAAGAAGAAAGCCTTAAGTTTTCAAAAAGCATTAGACATATGACCAGCGGCGGAGTGGCAATCGGGTCCGTGTACTTGTCGGCCAACGGATTTTCGTTTTGAAAGGAAAAAAACAAAAACGAAAAACGACCAGTTTCCCAATTACCATTACGTCCCCTTGGAATTATAAGGTTCTATCTGACATTTTTGTCAAAATTGAGTTATTCACATATTCTTATTCTGTGACCACTTCTTTACATTATGTGATGTTGTTTTTTAAGTTGTGTACATTTTGGAACTTTTTATTTAGAAAATAAAAATGTTATTTCTACACAGTCAAATGGAATGCAAAAACTTTAAAGCTCAATATCTCAAAACTGCTCAGAACGCAGATAGAACCTTATAATTCCAAGGGGACGATTAGTAAATAGGAAAACAAAAACGGAAAACAACCCGGGCCATTATTCGTTTTTTGTTTTGATATTAAAAAACGGAAAACGAAAAACAATCTCATTATCCGATTTTCCGTGATGTGTTTACAGATGGAAATCGGAAATCAAAATACGTATGTAGAAGTCGTAATCCTTAATTCTGCATTGGTATTTTTCGTGACCCGGAAGCGATCGTAAGTAACTAGTAAGCGGTTGTCATAGGCAGTTTCTCAATACCAAGCAGTGTTGTGCAAGTTACTTCCAAACTGTAATACATTATACATTACTTGTTACTGTTATTTAAAAGTAATTAATTACCTTACAATATTACTGTCTCAGAATTGTAATGCGTTACATTACTCCTGTATTACTTTTGAGTTACTTTCCCCAAAATAGCTATACAGTAGTAGAATTTAATATTCTAAGGCTGTAACGCCAACCCATTCACACTAAATGCGTCTCTATAGCACGCATTGTGTTTATCGTGCAATGTATACGCCAAAATGAGTTTTTACGTGCATATGATATACGCATGGGTAGGTTTAGGGTAGGTTTAGTAGTGGTAGAGTACGTGCATATTAGGGCTGTAGTCAACCAAAGAAATCCTTAGTCGACCAAAGTCCTGTCCTGCGCAACGATTAGTCGACTAAAAAAAATAAATAAATAAAAATAAAAAAACATGTTTTGCATTTTGATTGAACATTTATTAAACAATTGTCATAGAGCATTTATAAAACAACAACGAAAAAACATCAATAATACATAAAACTATAATAATAATACAATTCTTTGAAAATTAAGTGATTTTTTTAACTGCAAAGTGAGGAGCTCTGTCCTAGGTCTATACTGACAGTCACAATCGCGCACCTGACCACACCACACGCTATAAAAATATAACTGCTACTGCCAAATAATGAAAAATCCTAACAAAAGCTCTCGTTTATACAGGCTGTATATTCTTCTTTACTTTCAACGCTATGGGTTAACTTTTGTCCAGCCGATCTAG
The DNA here is from genome assembly GCA_030770095.1 of Gila robusta. Lineage (NCBI taxonomy): Eukaryota > Metazoa > Chordata > Actinopteri > Cypriniformes > Leuciscidae > Gila > Gila robusta. Next base: position 338,157 of record JAVALU010002209.1, read on the forward strand.
GCGTTTTAAAACAAACACACAAAAAACCCAAATAGCCTAAAAAACAATCCTAATAATAATAGGCTGTAGCCTATAGTAGAAAGGCATATAAGTTTATTTTCGTTTTGTTACATTATTTAGGCTATTTTCAAACGTGTCAAGTGTACAATAAAAATAAAAACATAAGAAAACACAATCTATTGAGTCAGCATAATAAAGCCGTTAAGGCTACTTACAGATCTGCAGGCCTAGTCCACCTTTTTAATGTGGGCCAAAAACACTAACATGTCCACATTCTTGGGTAAAAGACGTAGCTCCTCGACTTGTTAACAATAAATCCTGCTTTGGAAAATATGCGCTCTGCAGGAGTGGAGGTTGCAGGGATGCAGCCAGACAAAAGATTGATTTCGTGGACAAAAACAAAAAACAAAAATAACAACTTTATTTCAACTATTCATGTCCTTCTCTGTGGGCCTCGAGTCAGTTCACTAGTGTAATAGCGTAGAGCTTCTGTTGTTGTACGTCACACGCATCACACACATGACCAGCGTCGGCCAATAATGAGCCTACGTGTGACGTTGCTCTACGCAATCACACTAAGTTAACTGACTAGAGGCCAACAAAGAAAGGAAATGTATAGTTGAAATAAAGTCGTTATTTTTGTTTGTTTTTGCACACAAAAAGTATTCTCATCGCTTGATAAACTTAAGATTGAGCCACTGTAGTCACTTGGACTGTTTTAACGATGTCTTTAATAACTTTTCGAGGCCGGCAAGTTTCAATCCTTTCAATCCAGCTCTCAGATTTAATCAAAAATATCTTAATTCGTGTTCTGAAGATGAACGAAGGTCTTACGGGGTTGGAACAACATGAGGGAGAGTAATTACTGACAGAATTTTCATTTTTGGGTGAACTATCCCTTTAAAGGAGTCCAGACATTATAAAAATATCAGTTTACACATGCGTTTTATATTTAATATGAGGGAAATACACACGCATTCATGCGTGACAAAAAAAAAATTTAACTTTTAGGAGGCAAAATATTTTTTTGTAATTCTGTGAATTAGCCTACACTGCGCAAATCAAAAGTAATAGCCAACTACCCACCGGATGAAGAAGGGTTGGCTCTCCACAGAACATAAAATATTCATTTTATTTTATTTTTTCGTGTTCGCATTTATGAGGAAAAAACAATTGCTGCGTCCCAATTCGCCTACTTATACTACGACCTAAAAGTATGTACTCTTTTTGTGAAGAAAAAATACATACTTTTGAGTGTGTAGCAAAAGAGTAGGCAAGCTTTGGGACATACTATCACGTCATCTTTAACGGACAGATCTGTCGCGTGCATCCTGTCACCGTAAACTGCCCTGTCAATCATCCTGTCACAGTTAACCCTCTGAGGTCTAAGGGTTTTTTGGGGTCCTTGAGGTGTTCTGACATGCTCTGACATTTGAGCTTTTTTCAGTTATTTATAAACATGTTAATGGCAAAGGTGTAAATTCACTCTATATAGCACAAACAGGGCTACCGTAATATGTGAGCAACATGTATGTACATGTTTGTATTTTTGAGAGAATATTGCTTATGCATGGTTATTGAAAAAACTAAAACTTAAAGTGTCTGAAATAAGGCCACAAAACACATACTAAATATGTGTCCACAAGACTTTTGACTAATGAGTGTTGTTGCCTAGAATTTTTGCTTCAAAATGATCTGAAAATCATCCTGCCTAATCATTTACACAAAACAATACATTGATTTAAATTTTATAAGACACCTTTTGTTTGGAAAGGCAATATGCGTGGAGGCGTGTTCACACCTGAGAAGACAAAGGCCGGATAATGAGCCCTATAATGAGCTGCATATTAATTAGCCCTTTCACACAGGTGGTCACAGGATCCCAAAGAATGCAAGGACAAAAGAAATGATCTATATATACATATTTTACAATTAGAAATTGTAACCAATTACAAATAGGTTATAATTACATCAACAATTACAATTTTAACAATATTTCAAGTGTATTTCTTTGTAAAAAGTATACATTTTATCATACGTATTAAAAAAGGTAAGGATTCATTAGTTTGAATATTGGAACAAACACTATAATAACATCTTAGTTGATAATTCAATATACCTACTTTATTTTTGACAAAACATCATACTATAGTATATTTAACTATGAGCAGAAATTGGTGAACAAAAGCTTAACTATTTAATGTGACAGTAGTCTTTTTTTACAGTCAAAACTTTATAATCTATCCAAAACTAATCACAAAATCTTGTCTAAACATTCATATTTAGTCTGTAACATATTGTGTATGATATATTAGTAGCCTATATACATGTGAATTTGCAGCTTGTTGCTTATACAGACATTTTATTTCAACATATTTCAGTCTATTTTTACTCATCTTAATAGGCTATAGCAATATAGATTGGATGTGTTCATGTAAACATAACGTTTACTAATGTAGGTGCGAGAGTGAATGAACGGCACAGACACGCGCTGTATAACTGTAGTAAACAAAGCGCGCGCGCCTGCATGCCGTTCATTCATCATTTAGCCTACACACAGACACGCAATTCATATTTAAACAGTCTTTTTGCGGTTTACAGTCAGACACTATTCAATATCGCGATTAGAACAAAGCACTTAAGAATAAATGACTTACTACATCAGCTGGATACGTTGCTCCTCCAAATGAAACTACCAGCACTTCTATTCCAGGGTTATTAGATAGCGTATCCTTTCGCTGTGAGGAATAATACTGTGTACACAGCTGTACAAGATACTTACTCAACACGTTGTGTTTTATAATCCAGCTGGTGGGCGTTGGCATGTTTGAATGGCTTGCCTTAGATCATTTGCGTTTGAATACCGGCGCGCTCTCCGTGGGCGTGGCACATTAACGCGTAATCAGGTATAATGAGCTGGAAAGAAAAATACTGACATCTCTCTCTTTTCATACAGATTACATAAACTGAGAATATTTGTTTTTTATATAAATTAATTCATTTAAAAGAAGAGAGTTCAAGCTTCATTATGGAAAAACACTCGTGCCTGTATGACAAGTATTCGCGAAATTACAGTTAATTTTCGGATGCGTTTCAGAATGGACTTAACTGACAGAGAGAAGGCAGAACGCGCATCATGTTTGTTTTTCTTTATTTGGCGAAAAGCACAACACTTTGTTTTTATTGTGAGTATCCAGAAAAAAAATAGACGCTTATCAGGATCGAATGATGTACAACACTTAATATGTAAGATCAAAATCAACAGAGTATTTTGAGTTTCTTTTGCACTGATAAGAAAAAAAGCGAGACTATCGCGCCCGCGCGATAGCCGACCTCAGAGGGTTAAAATCCTCCATTCAATCTAATTTGATTTCCTACCGTTTCGGAGAGCACGTTCATCTGCCAGTCGTGGGTCTTTCATGTGGAGACTCTCCTCATGTGTTTGCAATTTGAATATAATGATGCATTTAAAAGGTAATGGCTAAACGTATCTTTACAAAAGTTCACAATGCTGCTGCAGATGCAATATAATGTAGACAACATTGAATAAATACATTTTCGTCAGGTTAGATACTGATAATTAATCACTCAAACCTCTTTATCTAAACCTCTCTACATAACCGGCGGACTCGCGCATCCTCCATGTCTGTAGTTTTTTAACACTTTTCACTCGTGTTTGTAGTTCTAACCGAATCCTCGTCCAACGCGCGATGGGTTGTGGGCAATATCAGCCGTTAAAGTGCGCATCGATCTGCACTTCGGATTCTGACCGGAAATAGTAGACCATCCGGGTCTCTTTGGAACACTCGTTTCAACATACTACGATTTGGGACGTACTAATTCTATTTTTGAATACTATATAGTATGCGAATTGGGACGCAGCAAATGTAAGGACGTGACAGTTCTTCGTTATGGACGCGACCGCTCTGAAGCGGCACTTAAAGACAGAAACAAACAGAAGACACAAAGCCTTTCTTTAAAGTTAATTTCGATTTGCACTAATTGTATCTTAATTGTAATCAATGTTTCATCAACCAATTGCCTGAATTTAATAAATAAGAAGTAAATATAGCAGACAATAGATAGGCTAATCACAACACGGAGGCGCCTGCGCGTGAACTGGAGCGCGTCTCATAAATTAACCGAAACTCAGCGTATAAGGTAGCCTTCTTCACAGACCTGAAAATATATCTATATTGAAATGTCTACTTGTAAACAGAACAATTCAAAACGAAAGAAAACGGACTGCTCTCTGCTTATGAAATGTGCATTTCTCTCTGTCGCATTCACTAGCCTACTGCGAAGATCGCGAGTCAGCAACGTCAACTTCATCTTTATTAATAAACAATTAAAATGTCTCCTTGCTATATTTCACATAATCATTGCTTTTGCCGATTCTTTGTGACAGCTTTTAGGTGCTTTATCGGCAGCGCTGCCACCCTTACATCATGTTACGTGAACGCGTCAGAACGCGTTTTTTTACAGTCTATGTTCACCACCGCATCAAAAACATGATTGCATGATGAAAACATGAAAAATACAACCTAAACATAGCCTAACTGTTTAGAAAGAAAACACAGAACAAATAGAGTAGCCTAATGCGCATACGTCCATCTCGCGAATGTAGCCTACAGTCTTCTTCATGCCATCTTCACCCATTATAGCCGCTTTTCCACTGGCCAGCGCGAGCACAGAGGCCGAAATCATGAAAAATATATCAGACGCTGCCACGCTGCCATTTAGTCTTTATTTACAAACCTCAGCGGCGTTCTTGATCGTGTCACTCAGCACGCTCTGGCTAATCCAGTTATCTCTTTATGTATATTTTTAGACAACAATAAAACGAAATATGGTATAAAATACAACTCTGACTCTTTTCATCAACAATAAAACGAAATATGTAATAAAACTCCACTCTGCCTATAGAACTTACTACAAAGAACTGATGCCATTACTAAGGGACACGTTCAATTGGGTCATATGTAACCAGATCAAGTAGGCTATCGATATCTACTCCCTTCCTATAGAGGGAGTTGGGGGGGCTCTCAAAGCTGGGGTGGATGTAACTAGGTCAAGTAGGCTATTGATATCTACTCCCTTCCTATAGAGGGAGTTTGGTGCAGGCTAACTTCCCTGCATAGTTTCCACGCAGGTGTTATGGGGGTGTTTGGAACTAGGAAGTAGATAAAAGCAGCGCACCGCGTTGATGAGTTGTTTGTTTGGTTGGCCTAGTCAGCGCACGTCAAGTGCGGCATTTAAAAGTGGGACGAGAGTAATATATTTATCCGGCGGGCTCATTGCCCTTTGTTCTTAGCCGAGGCGCAGGGACGGTAAGCGTCCATTATTGGCGACATTTTATTTATCAAGCACGATGCCTTGAACTGACGTAGTTAAGTCACACGCTAATGTCTCTTTTGTTCCCAGCGGTGAGCGGGAGCAACGAGAGCTTTTCATTTGCACTGGCGACATATTCCTGTCCGTCGTGGTAAACTGGAACGGTAAGCACCTTGTTTTTAATTGACTGTTGCGTGCAAGTTAGGAAGCTCGGTAATCGAGGACGCACTTTAACAGAGCTATCTTCCTCGTTTTTAGTCTCGTTGGTCACAAACGGAAACCTAGTCCCGAGCGGGGACCCTTAGTGCAAGGTACATTGATGTTATTATGTAGTTTAATGCATTAATGTGAGAAAGACTGTACTATTTGTTGTGCCTTCTCTGCTTAAACGTGGTGAATTACTGCTGTGGGAAAAAACAGATGTTATGCATTTATTCTGTGTGGTATGTTGTGAGTGGGATATTATACAGTGGGAAACACCCTTTTGTAACCCAGGGAAGGACAATACAGATGGAAAGAAACTTGTGCAGTTGGTTTTATGCTATGTGTGCTTATGGTATGCTTGTGTTTTGTTGCAGAAATGGAGTGTTTTGGGGTGTAATTGCCGCTTTCTCCCCCTTTTTGTAATTTTAAGAATTATGTGGTACCTCCAAGGTTTATTGTACATGCTGTTTATTTGTTTTGTTTATTCTTTTCTTTCTTTCTTTTGAAGGGATGGTTGTTGGTTTGTTTGTTTTGTCTGGCAAATGGTATTGTAAACGGTATTATAACACTGTGCAGCATTTGCACAGGGCTAGCTTTTAGTGTAGAGTTGGTGTGGGTTCATATGCACTATCCAGTTCAGAGCTTGCTGTGTACAGAGTTGTTTCTATTTGTGGTGCTGTGCTAACTGAGATTGAGGTGTTCGTTGCACTACGTTTCTGTGTGATAGCGGGGCATTGCTGTGGGCCATTTGTGTGCCGCTGGATAGTATTATTTGCCAACATTTAACAATTGTAACCATGCCATTTGTGATAATAAACTGAGAGTATAATTTTGGTACATCAGCCTTTTTCTTCTTTTTAATTCTTTAAGATACCTGCTGAAAGGAAACACATAATGTTAGTGAAGTCTGGTTTCATAATGTTACACATAAAAGAAGGGAAAACTCCTCCATCGTGGAAAGAGGCTATCATTTCTGTTATCCTCAAGGAGAAAAAAGACAGGGAACTAGGGATGCACCGATCCGATACTCAGCATCGGTATCGGCTCCGATACTGCCATTTTTGCCGGATCGGGGATCGATCAGACGAGGGCGATCCAAATCCGATATTGTGCGTATACTATTCTGTGTTGTTGTTAAGCCCCACAAAAGCACCAAAAACATTATAAAGTACCATAAAGTTTTCGTGCACTATATTACAAGTGTTCTGAAGCCATTATAGTATAATGTGAGATAGAAATTAACATTTAAGTCATTAAATTCAAGATCACGTAAACTTTGCAACACAGACTGATCTCATGAAATGGCGTATGTATGACACGCCAATTCGTATTTCCATTTTTGGCGTGCTATCAACACGCATAATCGCTTTTCAGCGTGTTTATCAACGCCTTTGACTTAACGTTATATTACTGTATTATGTATATATAAATATATGACCTACCCCAACCCCGTCCCTAAACCTACCCGTCACTGGGGTTAATACCATTTATGAGTCTTCTCCTACCATCCTAGGAAAAGAAATATCGCTCCACAGATGTAGATATAGATTTTGCTTCGTTTCGCTCGGACATTTAACGGCGTACACATACACGCGGAATCACTCGGACATTTAATGGCGTAGACATACACGCAAAAGATTTCGGCGTGGACATACACGCGGATAGCTCAAAATGCGTATAGATAACACGCCACTTGAATTGAAAGTGGCGTGTATGTTTACGCAAAGTCATGATGTCATGTTAAACTTTTCCCTCCGCTGCGGCTGTCAGTCATTCTTCATTCAGTATTCAGCGTCGCGTTCGGTTACGACAGTCAACATGATGAATGAAACCCTCTCCAAGACGATTCAATGTTACTATTATTATACTTGATCTGTAGATAAAGGTCTATGGTTTCGCATAAAACAACTTTATCTTGTTGGACTTCATTGCTGTAACGTTAACTTAATCATGTTTCTACCGGGTGTCTGTTAGATCACAACACTAGAGTAGAGTCCACTATAATTGTTCTTCACGCGCACAGTAACTAAAATTTAAAACTGTTAAAATAAAAGGCTCAATAAACTATTGCACAGATAGATACTGTATAATACACTACGCATCAATATGTCTTTCGTTTGTGCTTTGAACTTTTCAATGTGGACTCGACGCGCTGTGACTCCGTGTTGCTTCAAGCGCATCATTCTGCGCTCGGGATGCGCATAAGCGCTGTGTGCCGCACTGTATTGCTGCCTTTCATATCATAATACAGTGACGCAATGAAAGATTATTAATGGCCTTTCTTGTTCTTTCCTATCTATCATATGTTGCTGCCTCATTAAACAGGTGTGCTATACATTTAAGACATGTCTCAATTGTATAGTAGCCTATAGCTATATATAAAATAATTTATCTTTTTGATTTTTGTTATCTTGTTTTTCATAAATGTATTTTACAATACAAAGAGCAACGTGTAACGTTTTACCAGATTTAGTGTTACATTTATTGTCTCTTATTTGTTTTTTTCACTAAATGTTCAGATTTTATACAATTATTGTGGACTTATGATTCTACATTTTACTGCTGAATTATCCACTAATCTAGTTTATAAAAGCATTTTTGTCATAGATTATGATCATATATTTTTTGGATTTGTTTTTCTTTATAATGAAGTTGCCTGTATTAAGTAGATTGTGTTTAACACACAAAACAGTGATTATCAGTTCAACACACAGAGAGTTATATAAATTCTACTTAATTAAAAAAAAAACTGTGTTGGTATCGGATCGGCATCGGTCGATACTCAGAATTTTTGGTATTGGATCGGATCGATTCTGAAAAAAGTGGCATCGCTGCATCCCTACAGGGAACATTGTCAAAACTATAGACCCATATCACTTCTTAATACAGACTATAAATTTTTTAGCTCTATCTTGGCATCCAGAATACAATTATTTTTACCAGACTTGATAGATGAAGACCAAACAGGTTTTGTTAAAGGTCGACAAACATACGACAATATAAGAAGAACTCTCCATATAATAGATAGGGCTTATCGAAATAAATTACCTATAGGCCTAATCGGTCTTGATGCCGAGAAGGCCTTCGACAGGGTCAACTGGGAATTTCTTTATTTAGCATTAGAAAAGTTGGGTTTTAATGACAAATCTGTCCAGTGTATCAAGTCATTATATCAGAATCCAACAGCTAGAGTAAGAGTAAATGGAGAGTAAACTATCAGAGAGATTCCTCCTGGAAAGAGGAACTAGACAGGGTTGCTGTCTTAGTCCCTCTCTATTTGCCATCTATATAGAGCCACTGGCACCATTAATCAGACAGCACCTGTTGATTCCAGGGGTCAAAATTAATGGCATGGAACATAAAATTAGTCTTTTTGCAGATGATGTTATGATCTATTTAGCTGAACCCAAAAAACATTTCATAAACCTTATGCAAGTATTAGAGAAATTTAATGAATATGCTGGATACAAATTAAATGTAACAAAAACTCAAATTCTTATGCTTAATTGTAAACCAATCACACAACTCAAACAAAATGATGACATTAATTGGGACGCAAAATGTATAAAATACCTAGGTATAAATATAACTAAAGACTTAACAAAATTGTATAGGGCCAATTACGATCTATCTAATTACTAATAATATAAAGAGTGACATTGAGAGGTGGTTCACGTATCCCATGAGCTTCAGTGATAGGATAAAAGGAATAAAAATGAATGTCTTACCGCGCCTGCTGTATTTGCTTCAATCCCTCCCAGTGGAAATCCCACCAAAGCAATTCTTTGAATGGGACAAAATAATATCCAGGTATATATGGGGGGGGGGGGGGGTGGGGTAAAAGACCCAGAGTGTGCTATTCAACACTCCAATCACCTAGAGAGAAAGGTGGCATGGCTCTTCCAAGTCTTAAAAATTATTACTGTGCAGTACAGTTGCGTCCCATCTTATATTGGTGCACCTCTAGTTACATAGCCAAGTGGAAAGACATAGAAACACATATACAAGATCTTCAAGTTCAGTCACTTATAGGGGAGAGTAAAATCCATGGATATATTAAAGACAAACTGGACCCAATAACAACATTCTCATTGAAGGTATGGCATTCTAATTGTTAAACAATTCAAATTGGAGAAAGAAATTTGAATACTTAGGTGGATTACTCATGATGAGGAATTTAAGTCAGGAAGGGATGACCCAATATTTCAACAGTGAAGGGATAGGAAATAACAGCGTTGTGCTGTGTAATTTCAGAGGGCGAAATTAGAAGTTTCCAGGACTTCAAAAGGAGAACTTTGGAATGAGAAATCAGGATTTATTTAGATACTTCCAGTTAAGGGATTACTACAACAACAAAAGGAAAGTTAAAGTAAATGATATTCATCCCCTTACTAAAAATGATGATGGATGCCTATGAGCATACACTACCCAGGAATAATTTCTAATTTGTATGAAGTGTTGATGTTTAGCGTCACTTAGCATGTTGAAGTTGAAATGGGATAAAGAACTAAAGATTGAAATAACAGAAACGGATTGGTATGACTTGTGGTCAATACACCAAACTACTACCAGGGGGCTGTTCCATAAATGAAGCTTAGAAAAGCGGGGATTAAACTCCAAAACCGGACTTGAATGAGCCTAACAAATAAGTTGGGGCTAAAGTGGTTCCATAAAAGGTAATTGAAGTTCACGCAATCTCACTAATTTGATCCAGGTTTATCTAGTCTGGATAATTGCGTGTGCACGCGTTTCTGAAGCAGCCCTAGAGGTCGATCGTGGATCAAATCGATCCACCGTATATTTTGTGCTGTTTTATGCGTTTGTGACGTTTTTTTCCCCCCTCAGTGCAAAAATTACATTTTACAGTTATATTCTCCATCTGTAAATGTTAGAAAGTCGTGCAAATGTATCCATTTTGCTGCTAATCTTCATATTGAACGAGCGCTGCTGCGCGCATGGCGCCAAATAGGAGCGCAATAATTCTGACTAAAATATACATTTTGCTTGGAAAATTAATATGCGATATTTTATAACACTAGAAATATCTTCTAATTATAATAATTTCTCTTTAGGATGTTGGATAAGTTGCAGTGAACTTCTAGCTCATTACACTCATATATTTTATACTTCTAATAAAAAAAAGAATATTGAACAATTCAGGGAAGATTTTTTTTAAGAAACTAAATATATAAGATACAAAATATAGTTTTGGGTATAGGACCTATGCTACTTTATAAAGATGATACTTATTTAGAATGCTGAGAATTACAGCTTTTTATGCAATATTTTTTTTGAGAAAGCAAGAATCCCCAGTTTTAAATGAGTGGTTAGATTTAGTTTCTAAAGTACATTATGGAGAGGATAACATTAAATTAAGAACAAATGTATACATTTTGAAAAGATATGTGCAACTCTAAAATCAAAGAATATTCCATAAAATAAAGGAATATATATTGGCCTACATTAACTACATTTTTATGTAACCTTCCCTTTTATTTCTAGTTATTTGTTATTTTATTTATTTACTTATTTAATATTGAATATTTGATATTTAAATAATATTACTTGAATAACTATTAGGAATTATGTGTCATTCATTATAAGAGTTTGATATATGTGAATGTTATATTTTTATTAATATTTATTTATTGTTTTATTTATATGTATGTGTTGGTATTATCACAAAAGAAAAAAAAGTAGAAGGAAAAATAAGGAATATTTATTGGGGAAAATATGATGTCTTTAAAGGAACTGTCCATTTGTATAATTGTGTTAAATGTGTTTGAATTGAAAGACATAATAAAGTACATAATATAAATATATATATATATATATATATATATATATATTAATATATATGAGACAGTGTAGAGAAAGAATTCTCTGATAACCGAGGCACTCCTTAATTAAAATGTCTTTATTACAAAAATGACATGTCCTAAACAGACAACTTTAAAACGCCTTATATATGTGTCTATATTGTCTATATTGTAGCTAGGGATGGGAATCGAGAACCGGTTCTTCTTCAGAACCGGTTCCCAGTGAACCAATTCCTTGGAACCGTTAGTATGCCTGCTTAACGATTCCGCTTGTCGGTTCCGCTGGTTGCAAATGTGTCATGACGTCACACAAGCGCTGCGTTATTTTGATTCAGAACGCAGCAAACATGGCATCGAGGCAGAAGCGCTCGTTTGGTTATATTTCACGCGAAAAGACGACAATATATGAGGTGCCGTCTAGGGCTTAAATCAAACTTCATTCACGCACACATATATGAAACACTTGCATGCACATATACTAAGTAGTCAAACATACATGTTACTGCTGAATGCTCAAACAAATACATATGAAATGCACAACGACACAACTAAAGTCGCTCACGCATACACGCAAACTCTACACACACGAGATGCGCGAAACTCTCCAGGCACATATTCATATGAGACGCGGCGCGCAAACACACAAACTCTCCATGCACATACTCATATGAGACGGGAGCGCGCACACACAAACTCAAATGAGACGCGCGCGCGCACACACAAACTCTCCACGCACATACTCATATGAGACGCGAGAACACACACACTCAAACTCGCGCACATACTCATACCTGGAGGAGGTGGTCTGAGTTCGGTTGCTCCCGAACCGTGCTGCGATTCGCGTGTATGTGAAAGCAACACGGACTCGGGTGCGCACTTGTTCAGGAAGTAAAGTATCCTGCGCATGCGTTTTAGCCGATTATGATGTATTTAGTTAAATAAAACACACGTAAGGGATGAAGATTTACCCTGGATACGAGCAAGAGTGAGTCTGCAGTGTATTCGCGCATAGTGCGTGCAATCAGGGCAACAAATTAATGGAAATCCACTGTCTCCTCAAAAGAGTCCATTTGCAAGCAGCGGGAAGACAGCTTATGTGAAACACACACACAGTTAACCTGCGTTGTTTGCTCAGCTATGAATAATAGCACCAAATTAATAAAAAACACAATATATTGACCCGCGTCGTGTTTTATATCATGCGCCGTGCACGTTTGCAATGACGTAAGATGCACGCAAACGCACCAGAGTTCGATAGAATCAAGTTGAGTGTGAAACCAGACCAACGCTGCGGGGGCGCCGGGAACAATCGCGCCCGGGCTCCGACCGCAGCAAACGAGCCCAGTGTAAAAGCCCCTTAGTTGGGCTCTTGACCCTCACTTGACCCTCACATTATTAACTTTATATAATATATGGGAACAATCCCAACAATCCCGAGCAATCCCCGTCTTTAGACACTGTAAAAGAGAGTGAGTCACGCAGGGCAGGGCCGGCGTGGGCTCGTCTGCTTTGGTGAAAAGATTCAGCTGGGAGACACAGAGTAGGAATTCGAACTCAGGTCTCTGGCACGAAAGTCTTACATTCCACCACTGAGCCACAGGGAGGTGAATAACAACTGAGATAACTCTCACTTAGCAGAGAATAAGTCACATGGGAGCGGGGCCGGCGTGGGCTAGTCTGTTTGGTGCATAAGCACAGGAGAAAAAAAAGTCTCTCTATGTAGAATGCGAGTCATGCGGGGGCGGGGCCGGCGTGGGCTCACCTGTTTTTGAGCGCTCATTAATGCTCTAACCCCACCGTTGTGAAACGGTGTTCATGTTGTTCATACATGACGTGCAAATCGGACGTTAAAATGTGCTAAACCCATTTCACCTGCTGTCAGAGCCGGTATTCGAACACGGGTCTCTGGCGCGGAAGTAGAATCCACCACTGAGCCACAGGGCGGGAATGACGTAAGACAGTTAAGCGCGAGCACATAGCAGAGAGGCATGTTCTCATCCGAGAACAGCCGTCGTGAGAGATGCAGTTGCAGCGTGTCTGGTTTCCAGGCCGAAACTCACTCATATTGTCCGTCTGGGTCATGCAGAGAGCTCGAGAGGGCTCTGCATGACGTGCGACACAGAGCGAGGCACGCGGGGACTGGCCGGCATGCGTTCGCTCGTGTCTGTCCGCTCTGGCATCCTTTGTGAGCGTCGCTTCTTTTAGCGCGGCTCGATCAAAGGAGAGAGGGAGCGGGAAGCGCAGGGTCGTCGGAGAAAACAGCCAGTCGAGCCGCAGGGTGGGGAGATCCATGTCGTCACATTCAGGGCAGCCGCCCTTATAGAGCGCAGCTTCAGCGCGGGTCCCGGCCCAGACAGGAAGCGCAGAGGATGTGACGGTCTGCGCCGAGGAGAGGGCTCTGACGAGGCGCATTTTAGAACCCGGCATTTGCAGCAACGCCTCGGAAATTACGCTTTTAGAAAAAGTGTGGAATCATCAGCGTAATTTATGGGTGGGACATGTCCCCACCACTTTTTGCCAGGATCGATATTGTCCCCCACCACTTTTGAAACATTTCGCGGCACAGATAACTAGCAGAGCATTCATTTTGTTTGTTTGTTAAATAAGAGGCGATCTAGCATGCTGAAATGTGTTGTTTTTTAAATCAAGTGATCAAAGTGCTCGTTGACTCTGCGATCAGTGGTGCGGATACAGTGTTCTCTTGTGACTCGCGGACAGTCTTCACACGGACGCGCGCTTTAATCCGTTGCGGAGACTCTCTATTCGTTCCGGTGAAATCACAAAATAAAATGCACACAAATGTGTCCCTGCTTGATATACAACCACTGATAAATATAATCGGTTTTAATAAGAAAAAAAAAACGATACGAGTGCGGATTAGAACCCAGAATCTCTGACACGCTTGGCAAAAGTTCTGCCACTGGAAAATTAAAGAACATACGAAGTACAGTCAGATCTATGTATGTACACAATGTACTATTTAAATCGATTGCTGGACATCGGTATGTTATTGTACACTGGTACATCTGATTTATGATTTAGTATTGTATTAGTAACCCCACCCCACCTGTCCCATCCACTTTTTAAAGCAAAGTAATGCCACTGCCTGGAATCCACCAGCATCCCTCTGCTCTGCCATGGTGACTATAACTGTTTTGATCTGCGTCTCCTGCTGATTAGGGGTGTAACTATATTCGAACCGAACCGAAGAACCGCGATACAGAACCCACGATTCGAATCGCGATACTCTCATGGCGAACCGAACACGCCCCGCCCCCTGCTATGACCGGCCCCGCCCAGCCCGGCTCATTGGACCTGGAATGTGTACACAACGAATTCAGTTTTGTAGTGTAACCACCATTAACACCAAATAGCAAGCTCCGTGTTTTGTTACTTTCGATAATAAGCAAGGTGTAATCTTCAAATTCGGACTATTTGATCACAAAAATCAAACAATAAATGCCGTTTTGGCGCTCTTTGATGTGGCGTGACAGATCACTGTACCAGCTCCTCATTTCAAGTGGCAGCGCGGAGCGCGAGTAAACGCGATCATCTCTTCCTCAGTTACAGAATAAACATGAATGGACACCTGAAGGTATGTTGAAAGATACAGTATACTTACTGAAAGGCATCATAACTCGTGTAATCGCTCAATCAGTGTTTCAGCAGTGTAAAGACATCAATAAAACAGCATAGGTTGTCACTAGCATTATATTTACCTCAGCAGGAAGTAATTCAGTGTCCACAACTTGTTGGTTCCTAGAGAAATGAACTCTTGCACTAAATAAATGCACTATATTATCCTATATATTATATTTTACTTAACCTGTTAATTATATCTTGATTATTTAATGTACGTTTAAAATATATTTCATGAAAATGACAGCAACTGTGTAAATTATTATATTTCAATAACAAATTAGAGTAAAGTTAATGCAAAAACTGCATAATGTTCAGTTTACATGTTTTCATACAATGTGTTGGGTGTTGATTATTATATCTAAAAAATAAATAGCATCTGAATTTAGGCTCTGTTGTTAACCTTTAATGTTATAGTAATGTGCGGCTCCCTATATAGTTTACAGCATTAGCAGATTTTTAATCCTTGCAAAAAAGTTTAATTGTAATTGAATTCATTTAAAGACAAAGACACCATTTTTTCATTAAACCACTGTTTAAATTTTTTTTTTAGCTTTCTAAACCGAACCGAACCGAGACGTCAAAACCGTGGGAAAAACCGAACCGTCAGTTTTGTGTATCGTTACACCCCTACTGCTGATGACGCGGTTTCGCGGGGTTTCTTGACTCCACCCCCACGTTAAAAACACCGCCATGAAGAGAAACACAGAGAAAAGTGAAGCGCAAAGGAAAAACGCTTGACTGAAACGCAGAATAAAAGCAGCGTTGCAAATAACTTAGTTAGGTGTGAGTATGGAAAATATGTTGCAGATATAAAATAGGATTACAGCTGTCATTGATTTTTGAAATTAATTATATCTTTCTTTTTGCAGTACTTTTTTTTATTTTGCAATTCTTTATTTTTGTTTGCAAAACTATTTTTTTTCTCAGTACTTTTTCCCCCCTTTGCCATACTGATGCTGCCAGTACTGTCCTGCGAGCGCGAGGTGCCTTCTTCCTGACGTCACTCTCTCTAGCCTGGTCTGTTCAGTGATTGGCTGAGAGGAGCATCAGCACATGCATCTGTTGAGCGCAGGTTTTTTTGGCAACACTGGCTGCTTTGAACAGTGCTTAGAAACTCTCTCTCTCTCTTTCTCTCTCTCTCTAGTTCAATTGCCTTTGCAATATTTGTCATTTGTATTTTTGATAAATATTTTATAGTTTTCTTATGATTTTATACAATTTTATTGATTGCTTTGTAAATACACACAATATTGCTGTGTTAATATTGTATTATGTTTAAAACAGTATCTCTTCAGTTTAAAGTAAACCTTAAACGAACCATAAAAAATGCTTGTTTTTCATGCGCAATAAAAACACATAAGAAGAAAAATCCTGAGGTTATCATAATTCATGCAATGAAAAGGTAAAAGATCATATGTCTTACCTTGGAAGTCCTGACATGTTCATCGGCTGTCTGCTTGTTGAACTTCATCTCAAATCTGGAGCAAACCACGCAAAGAGATCTCGACATCACGTGGTTCCATTTAGGATCGTTCCATAATATCCAGATAGCGGGGGTGCTTCTCGAATTGCACCGCGAGGAGGCGAGGATCGAGGAGTTCTCATGAGGAGTCATGACTGAGGATACACGGATTTTCCTTTGCGGAAGAGTTTTATCGACTAAACGTGACGCTCGTATTATCCTTCCCCTTCACATCTGTCACAATCTTTTTGATATATATTTACCTTTGCAGTTTATAAACCACACATCTCACATATTTCAACAGGGTATCTTGATCCGTTGAGCGCTGCTGATGACACTGTGAAGTGACGCTCGAGTGATCAAGTATTCCAATATATATATAAGCTTTCATTCGATTCCTCCGTCCTCCTTTTCTTTCCTTGCAGCCTTCCCTCATATCCTGCAGGAGTGGAGCTGAGACGCGAGGAAAGGTAACGAGGATTCAAAAATAAGAAATGAGAAGCACTCCGTGTGTGGGTGTCCTGCATGGTCTGTAAAAAAAGATGGACGTCCTGCCACAGCCGAGGATCATAGACTGTAAAAAATACCGAGGATCTACTGACTACTGGTGGACGCTGTTACACGCATGCGCGGTGGTGTGTTTTGGTGACGTCATATATGCAGTCACACACACTAACGTTAGAGAATTGGTCAACAATCGCACGTGCTTTGATCTTCCAAGAAGAATCTGCAGAAAAACGATGGATTAATTAAAAACATTGATTGTATATCGCTGGTAATTAATCTTTGAATCTTTATTTACTGTTTTGTTGTTTCAACATGTATAGTCGTGTGTAGTGTTGTTAAGTATCCGAAGCGGTATTTAAACGTGTTTAGCTGACACGACTTTTAAGATGATCACAACGATTCTCATTTTAATCTTATACTTCAGAACATAATACCATATGGACAGACTGCAGGGCTAATGTAAAATTAACATGATTTTGCTCGGCTAATGATTACTTATTTGTTATTGCATTGTTCTAGATGAATGTCTTTAAAAAGGGCAGTTGCCCTGTAATTTCAAGTGCTGTACCTGTATCACTGTCCTTTTGTGAGACGTACAAAACCACATCACAACTGTCCATTGATAGCCATGTAGAGAATCATCTAAAATTGGCAGTACATCATGATGGTGAGTATAATTTCTCCTCTACTAATATTATTTTGCTTTATAAAATTTGATCAGAGTAATGCATGTGTGTTACTTTTCCCCCCAGATTTTGTGATTGTTAAGTGCAATTTACACTGTAGAGAAAATGCACATTTTCACCGCTGTTACTGTCCTGCAATGGTAATAAGAAAAGTGCAGTTTATTACTCATCTTCAAAATGTAAACAAAAGTTGTCTATTCCTGTCCAGGAATCTCGATCTCCACTCCTGCATATCCCAGCAGCCACTGCTCCACTTCTACTATTCCAGAACAGACTTCTGCTGTCATTACACAGGCGCTTCCCCTGTCATGCTCCATGGCTATCCAAACATCTTCATCTCCAGTTACATCAGTGTTTCAGTCTCCACCAATGACACAGTCTTGGACAAGTCTCTTATGTCAACCTTTGCAACCTGGGAAACTTGCCCTCTTTCTGAAGCTCCATTTTCTCTTTCTTTATCCACCCAAGCATTTCCATCTCCGACTATTTCCTCTGTCCATGTTCCACCAGAGCAACCAACAGTAAATCGTCCTCAACCAAAGAAGAACAGAATCAGATGTGATCATTGTGATTGATATGGAATTGAATAGAAAGAACTTGCGTGTTCACATTAGAAGAAAGCACACCACAGTTAAAGAGGCCATCACATTAGAACAGCATTTACTTTGCCAGTGCATTGACAGTAAGCATGGCATTTCTGCAGTGGTGAAATCTTTCAGTGCACCATCAATGCCCGTCCATGTTCAAAGAAGGATTTGGGGTGTAAACGACAAAGTTATGTGTGAGCTAGACCAATGTAATGCCAGTGCTGAATTTGTTCAAAGGAGTGGCCTTAAATTCAGGGTTTTTTTTATTTTACTTTTTATTAAATGTACGCACATGTCCTGCAGACACTGAACAGCAAATTAATCAACCTTGTGTACAGATCACTGTGGGAAAATGAGTTTTAAAGAAGGAACTCTTACCAGACAAAATATCATTAAGCACTTTTTTTTTTTTTTGACATCTGAAAAGATTTATTTTCTTGATGCTGTTATTATTTTTGCATTTTCCCTTGAATGTGTACTGGTATTTTCAGTTGTTTACAGACTGTATTGTTTTGTTGTTTTAGGATTAAAATTACAGAGACAATTACTTGACTCATTTCTGCTTCCACTCAACAGCAAATATAACCTGAATAAAATAAAATGGCTTAATTTTAAAATGTTCTATATACACGCATTTAAAAAACAAAATACTTGTGGTGACGACACGCTATTAATCCAATAATTTAGGTTTAAAATCATGTGATTTAAAATGTAAAATTAACTATTTTGCATGCATGTAGAGAGAAACTAGGATAACTTAAGCATCACATTTATGTAAATAATTATTCATCAATTACTTATTTATTATTTATCTACTACTACACAGGTTAATACATCAAGTATACTTTTCAACAGCTCCCATAAACCAGTTCACCAGTTTCAAGTTTTATTTTAATGACACATTTTATAATAAAAACGACATTTTTGAGTTGATAATATATTATTGGTCCAGTTAAACAAGCTCTTTATTGAACAAGCCCTACAATTTAATAAAATAGCACATATTATACAGAAACTTCATATTTAATGGTATTATTTGATTTGTTAAATGCATTTAATAGATTTCACTTTCAATAAAACATTTGTGATTGGTTGGTAAAGGTGTTTATGGATGTTTTGACTGAGTTTTCACTGCATTTACAGTTTCTGGAAGAGTTTTGTTCAGTTTCCGTCACTAATCAAAAGCGTTTCAGGAAAAAATAAATAATATTTGGGCTTTATTTATAGTGTTACGGCTCAGTTTGGTTTTGGATTTGTTCTGTTGTCTTCTCGTTTATAGGTTGCCAGATAAGGACCCACACCTGTCTGGAATTTGGAGAGCAGTATTTAAGATGCCTGTCCTTTGTGGGAGGAGAGTTCTGACCCTATCCTGTAGTTGTGCTCAGGAGCTGGACCTTCATATTGTTTTTCTCTTTATTGTTTGCTTATTTGCTGATGAACATCTTTTTTCTGTATTATTTAACCCCTAGACTTAATTAAATATTTAATTTAATATATTTTTGGACTCTGATCCCTTTATTTTGTTACTTCCTTGAGTTGGAATGCGCGGAAGCGTATTGCATTCACTTGAGGAAAAAAAATCAACTCTGTTTTTCTGAATTAACGAGTTAATTATCTCAGAATTACAAGATCATTTTTCATGGAAAAAAGGTTTTTGCTCTGTTTTTCTGAATTAACGAGTTAATTATCTCAGAATTACAAGATCATTTTTCACAGAATTTTTTTTTTTTTTTGCTCTGTTTTTCTGAATTAACGAGTTTATCTCAGAATTACGAGATAATTTTTCATGGAAAAAAGTTTTTGCTCTGTTTTTCTGAATTAATGACTTAATTATCTCAAAATTATGAGTGATAAAAATAATGATAAACTCATTAATTCAGAAAAACAGAGTGAAAAAAAATGTTCATGAAAAATTATCTTGTAATTCTGAGAATTAACTCGTTAATTCAGAAAAACAGAGCAAAAACTTTTTTCTCATGAAAAATGATCTCGTAATTCTGAGATAATTAACTCGTTAATTCAGAAAAACAGAGCAAAAACTTTTTTTCCATGAAAAATTATCTCGTTAATTCAGAAAAACAGTTGATTTTTTTCCCTCAAGTGAATGCAATATGCTTCCGTAGGAATGTAACAATAGTATGATTGGTCATTATTCTCTTCTACTGGTTATTCTTTTGAAGCAGATTGAGCTGTCAAAAATGTATATAATACAGCATGATGTTCAATGACTGACATGTTTTTGTAAAGTGTAACCAAATTTTCTTTATTAAAAATCTATTTTCGACAAATACTTTATTAGGTTTGTATGTTGCCTTAATGGAAGTTATGCAGTAACTCTGTGTAACTATAAATTCATAAACACACTTTTGCAGGAACATGAGGGCAAATGACATGAAACCACACTGAGGTTTTTTTTGTTTGGTTTTTTTACAACTTACTGCACATAAAAACTCGATAAATTGGATGACATTGCAGTTTTTCTGTACACCAGCTTACCACAGACCTTATTTTACTCAAAACCATCTTTATAAAAACCTGCTGAGTTTGTGAATGCAGCAAACGTAAACCATTTAAACATGCTCTTCATATTTCAGCATAATATTACAAATAATTATGAACATAGTAAAAATATTACTTTATGCAAAAATAAATATCAACTAAACAATACTAACAGAAATGTGTCTGCGCACACGCGCACGCTCACACGCACACGCACACAGGCTGACGTGCCCCTAAACTCACAACAGACATATCCAGTATAAGACATTTAAAAAAATGTCTTAATTTTATAGTATAGCCTACTTTTTTTTTTTTTTTATCTTTTTGATTTTTTTTATCTTGTTTTTTATGAATGTATTTTACAACAATACAAAGAGCAATACCAGATTCAGTACTACACTTATTGTCTCTTATTTGTTCCCCACTTAATAATGTTGTTTTTTTATGTTTTAATGAGAGGCAGCGTTGTTCACGGTGGAGTTTGTATTCCCGTTGTAGTCGGTGATGATATTAATTCCCGTCCACATGCTTCTAGAGTCGGCGGTGTTGAACTGTCCTTCAATCTTGTCCCTGTATTGGCGTTTTGCTGCTCTGATGATTTTTCCGGAGGGCATAACTTGCTTGTTTATGTTCCTCCACTCTCCCGGAATTAAACGTCTGTGCATTGAGTGCCGCACGAACATCGCTATTAATCCATGGTTTCTGGTTGAGTAAATCCATATTGTTTGGGCCAGAGCCGTTGAAAAACAGAGTTGCGACACTCCCATAGACCGCCATAGGAACTTTGGAATGCGGAAGTAACGCGTGTCGTGGAGCAGCCAATAGTTCCAAACACTGATAGTTCCAGCATTGAACCCCATTCATTTTCAGTGTTTCCGAGGTACGCTCGCAGGTAAATGAATGAAATTACTGTATTTTTTTACTTTTACTCACATTAGCCGACCTCTCGTGAATCTAGTCAGTAGTTATATTTTATGTAGCCAGTTTTAGTTAATGTTTATTGGAAGCTAATAGGTTAATTGCAGCTATAGTTTACGTGATCAACACTTCACTAACGTTAGCTAACTTACCGTAACCTTGAATAACAATAGTGGTTTGTATATGGATATAGATATATATATTTTGTTATATATTTTGTTATATTTCAAATTGATTAAACTTCTTTCTTGACTTAAACTAAGCAGCTTCTGCCATTCATTGATATTCACTTGATGTGCATGTTTATGTGAATGTTTATGTGAATGTTTTTAACATAACATAAGGATGTTGGTTATTATGACCATAGAAGCACAAGAAAAATATATACAGTACATACTGTAAATGTATTATACCTTATGGGAGCAGTCCCCCTTCGCTCAAATTAAACACACACAAAAGTTTCAAGAACAATGTTTTTCCAAAGCATCAAAATAAAATTTGTCTATATACAGTAATATGAACAATAATACGACATTAATACAACTGGGTGAGGAACAGCCAAACTCCGCTATACACACATATATATATATATATATATATATATATATATATATATATAAGTATATATACATACACAATATATTATGTGTATGGGTTAAGGTTAGTTATGTGTGATATAAATACATGTGTACTGTACACAGTACATCGTATACATGTGTTTGTGGGTGTTTTCTGATGAATGGTTTAGTCTATGATTTAGGGAAGGATGAAGGGCCATACATTCAGTATTAGCCATACTGAAATGAATCCCGTTAACAGTTATGGATCGTATGTTAAAAACATACATGTTATGGATCTTTCTATTCGTCAAAAAATCCTGAAATAAATTGTACGCAACTGTTTTCAGCATTGATAATAATAATGAATGTTTTTTGAGCATCAAATCCACATATTAGAATGATTTCTGAAGGATCATGTGACACTGAAGACTGGAGTTATGATGCTGACAATTCAGCTTTGATCACAAGAATAAATGAGATTTTAAAATATATTAAAATAGAAAATAGTTATTTTAAATTGTCATATATATATATATTTTTTTTTTTTTTTTTAAATGTGTATTTTTAATCAAATAAATGCAGCTTTGGTAAGCAGAAGAGATGACTTATTTTAAAAACATTAAAAATCTTAGCCTACTGATCCAAAACTTTGGCTGGTAGAGTATGCATACACACACACAATATATATATATATATATATATATATATATATATATATATATATATATATGTGTGTGTGTATGTATACATATACATGTGTGTGTAACTGGAGAGATGGTTACTGAGTGAAATAACTATAAATACGATCTAACATTAACATTATAGGATTAATTTTAGTATAGCTAATGTACCCCTACATCCCTTCAAACCATTCATCAGAACACACACAAATACATGCATACTATGTACTGTGTACAGTATGTAAATGTATACTGAAATGAATCCCGTTAACAATAACGTTAATATTATGAATTATTCCAGTCAGTATCAGTAACCATATCTCCAGTTTCATTTCAACTGACCACACCGTTAACGTTAATGCCGTCTCTCCATCATATTTACAGAAATTTGCTGCAAATGGTCGTTGCTGTGCTGTAAATGTATTCTACGTTATGGGAGCACCCCATTTCCCTCCAAAAATAAACACAAAAACGTATTAATGCCGTTTCTGCTACTCCCCAGTAAAAAATATGCTATTATATGCAAGCCATTTAGGTGTCAACTAAAAAATCAATGTACATTATGCGTCAATATTTACCGATAATTGCTGCAAATTCAGCTGCTGCTGTCTGCCCCGCTTTAAAATCATTGGCAACGCGGATTTGTTTGGAACTATTGAGAGCTACATAAACCACGTGACCGCGTGGCGGCGAGATCAAAGTGTGTCGCAACTCTGTTTTTCAACGGCTCTGGTTTGGGCCAGAACAACGTCTTCTACGCACTTCCTGATGAAACGCGTTACACTATCAGCATAAACCTCGATCGATGCCATCATCAGAGGCCGACCGAACATCTCCCAGTCCGCGTCATCAAAACAGTCCAGTAGCATAGAGTCTGATTGGTCCGACCATAGACATCATATAGAGCTAGATGCCCTATACGCTTATTTCACGCAGCCGTTATTTTGAAATCGAAAGCGAGGCTCCGGTGGGAAGAAAACCGGAAGTGTCGCCTTTAATCATAGGAGAGTCGCGAATGCGATGGCCTATTGTTGTGTTTAATGTAGAAATTAGGTATTCTAAAAATGTACATACATTTCTTTCATACTTTAGACTATATACAGTGAAATTCATTTATAATTTTTTTTTTTTTTTAGAAAGTAAAAAAATAAGCAGGAACGAACTATATCTACATATCCTATATTGGATATTAAAATCCAATAGTGTAAATCGCGGCAGCAGCTTCAGGTTGGTAGTCCAAGGCATTGTTGTTTATCTTTACTTCCGGGGTTCTTCCCACCGCAGCCTCGCTTTCGATTTCAAAATAACGGCTGCGTGAAATAAGCGTATTGGCCGCTGTGGCGCAAGAAATGCGGCCGCCATCTTAAACCGGTCATACTCCTATTTGCGTTGCATAGCAGCAGTAGATGCCAGAGCACTGTGCAGCATATTCCTGCTCACATCGGCGGACCATCACTCGGGGATTACTTTTCTCAAGTAAGATTTAACATTTAACATTACCGTACTATTGGTTGTATTTTGTGAATAAAATATTCAATATGTCCTGTATCGTAGCTACGTGTATGACCTTTGCAGAAAAAAATGCATGAAAATCAGTTCGGTATTCAGTGAGATATGATGAATTAAATGCGCTGGCAGCTCATTGCACCTGCCAAACAGATTACACTGAGCAGAGCGGGTGACCGGTTTAAGATGGCGGCCCCACGGCTCGTCCGCGCCAATAGGCAGTAGCGGTCGATAGGGCGTCTATCTATATGATGTCTATGGGTCCGACCAGCACTGGGTCGTTCTGAGGGCGGGTGTTTCTGTTTCAGTTTCCGCCTGTAAGCGGGCAGAAGGAGAACGGAAGTCTGATTTGCCAAATGGTGGGCGGCGGAGGGATTTGTAGCCGTCCCGGGGAGGAGAGTAGCAATGATCCAAACCCCGGTCCCCTCGTGTGTTAATGTTTATGTGTTGGTGGTATTTTGGTGCTAGTTTCTTGAAGTTGGCTTTGTTAAAGTCCCCAAACACAATGAACGCGGCCTCAGGGTGCGCGGTTTGCTGCTCGCTCATTCCCCATACAGCTCCTTCAGTGTCGGGTCTGTGTCGGGTCTGTGTCGGGTCTGTGTCGGCCTGTGGGGAATGAACACCGCTGTGATAATGACCGCTGGGAATTTCCTCTAGCCAGAATGGTCGACACAGAAGCATGAGAAACTCCAGATCAGAGAGCAGAAAGGCTGAATAGATTGTAGTTCCTCTGATCACACCAGGGGCCTGTACCATGAAGCCGGTTTAGGTGGATAGCCAGATATGTTTCAGTTTAGTGTCCGCCAACCCTGGGTTTTAGACACCATGAAAGTGGTTTGGCTTTTAGCGTGTTCATCGCCATAGTAACTTACACTCCACGGCTAACCTGGTGCGGGTCAGGTGATGCTCCAGGTGAGAGGTCGCAAACCGAACTTGGACCAATCAGCTGTGAGCAAAGTGTCACATGTCTGATGCGATAAAGTCACTCCACCTGTTTCTACTCCAAATTAAAGGTCACTACACGGCAAATGATTTTTAAAGACAAAATTGTCTGGCTTTTAGTAATGCTTATTTAGAATAATACATTTTTAAAGAAAGAAAGAAATTTAGATATGTAATTATTATACACTTAATCGATCACACATGTACAATTTTAGTTCATCAATTACTATTACGCAGAGTTTAAATTAATAAATATAAAGGTAATATAAATACGCTTTAGAATCAATAGATGAAGCTATAAATAACAAGCTTAAATGTTCAATTCTCTCTATACATTTACCAACTATATAATCTAACTTCACAACTTTAACTTGCACTGATATACAGTAGCGAGACTTTTTCTATTAGTTGTCCTCTTTCATAAACAGCTATTTTCCTCTTGCTGTGTAAATTTGTTTAAATTCTTAATATTTTAATACTTTTATTTAATAAGTGAATTGCGCTGCTTCTCTCGCGAGAAATGAATCTCAGTTTCACTTTTTCTCAGCGTGTGATTGGCTGTTCGCTACTGATGTCATATATATATATATATATATATATAAAATAGGTGTAGAGTATTTGGCTCGTGTTTTGGGGAAATATGTATTCAATAATTCATAATTAATAATTATTCATACGGGTTTGAACCAGATAATCATACATGTTAAATCACCCGAAGAGGGGGATAATATGTTCTGCATCTGCATTCATAAATATACATAGACAGTTAATCACAAAGGATTATAGTCAACTGCATATGTACACATATTTTACAGACAGGTTAAAATTAGCTCAATTGTATATCAATACTCAATCCCAACGGGTTGTAATTAAATATTAATATGTCAATTGTCTAAAATAGATAATTTGTCAGGATAATCTCTAATGGGATTAATTTATGATCGAATCATCTGCTTGTCCAGCAAGACAGATCATCAGATATCTATCAAACCTCATGAAAGATTATCCCTTTTATAGATTTTCAGTTTATTCCTCTGGCCACGAGGGTATCACTTTATTGTTCTATAAAAATCACTATTTACGTATCAACCAATTGTACAGCACGTAGCTGGATCGCGACATCAAAGTGACTTATATATGAGCAAGAGACAGAATCAATAAATGAATAATGTATTTAATAAAGGAGCACACTACGTATACGGTTACTAACGTTACATGGGATAGATAAATGTATATACAAACAGATAACGGACACAACACGGACAGAGATTGAAAGCAGGGTTGCCAACTTTGGCTGGAGTGAGACTGTAAAATGTCAGTGCGTGCGCAGAGAACATTTTTGGTAACCCTAATCCTAAATTTAAAAATGTCAGTCCTTGTTTACTTAATATAAACTCTGATTTATGCACACACACACACACACACACACACACACACACACACACACACACACACACACAAAACTAATAGAATGTAAACTGTTTTTCAAAATGCACAATTAATTTATTGATTGCACTATAAAAAAATAAAGATTTTTTTTTTAAATAGATTAAGAAAGCCACCGCTGGTCACATCTGGTTAGATTGATTAGTTTAGATCCATTGAAGTCGTGTCCCACCACTTTTTCTCAGGATCGATATTGTCCCCCACCACTTTTTGAAACATTGAGGCATGGATGTACATAATACAAATAAATAAAACATCTCCAGTTATCTAGCAGAGCATTAATTTAGTTCGCTGTTAAATAAGAGATCTAGCGCTAAAATAAATATTTTTTTTTAATAAAGCTGAGCGCTTGTTGCTGCTGCTTTCAGTGTCATGGATATACAGTTGTTCTCTTGTGGCGCGCGCAGTCTTCACTCGGATGCGTGCTTCAATCTGTCGCCGTTGCGGAGACTCTATTCGTTCCGGTGAAATTTTACAAAATAAAATGCACACAAAGTGTCCCTGCTTGATATAGACTGTAACCACTGATGATGAACATATTCAGTTTTTATGATAAATAAATGAATAAAACTAAAACTGGAGAAAATAAAACTATACAAGTGCGGATTAGAACCGTAACCTCTGACACGCTTGGCAAAAGATCTACCACTAGACCATTTAAGAACCCAAACAACATTTGCGGATCAATGCATTTATTTACGGGTTGAACAGAGAGGCTGCACAGTTTGAGCAGCGGGCAGCGGCCGCTCACTAGGAACACCTCGACACATTACCGGCTCACCGGGAAAAGTCCCGACTCTCCCGATTGCCACTCCGCCCCTAATACGCTGTGGTAGTCTAGTCATCAACAGAAAATTAACGGATTCGATTGAGAGGGGAGAAAAATGGATTTTGGCGTGACATTTCTTGCGTGTGCGTGAGAGCGTGAGATTGATGCTGAAAGCGTGAGTGTCACGCCAGATGCGTGAGAGTTGGCGTTGGAGGAGTTGGAGAGGAGTTACATCATGCACGGAGGAGGTGAGAGTAAGAGAGTTCAAGAGCGGGAAGAGAAACTCGGCGCGTCTCTTTAAAGATATTTCGGTTCACACCACCTCTGGCGTGAATGCACCAATCAGCTGGGAGAAAATGCGCGCGGAAGATTCCTCTTTGTTTTGTCAGAACGCTTATCTGTCTAAATTATGACCTGCGTTAGAAATGGTCATTTCTACTGCAGAGATGTGTTATACACATAATCATACCTTTTACGGTGTGTTCATACATATATCTGGCTGAGTCAAATCCAGGGCATTCTTACGATATCAAAAACGCCATGTAAACATTATAGGAAAACACGGTTACATTAAAAATGCATCTAGAGGCACCTCTGTTCATTTAGAAACTTCCTGTGGACTCGCGGGTGAGTTACTAAAGGCGAGTCAAAGGCTAAAAGCTTTTCCCCAAACTTAGAATGGTTATGTCATGTGAGCCGGCCCAGATACCCTACATAGGATAAAGCCTGAGTTGACAGAGAAAGTTTATGATCGGCATCATGGTACCAACAAAGCCTGGATGGATTGGTTTGGTTTTGTCAACTCGAAACTAATCCTGCAACCCTGAGTTTGTTCAACTACTATCACGGTACAGGCCTCAGGATTTGTTGATCATAACACATATGATGACAGATAGGCTACATTAAAAATGCAGTTAGCTTCTGTGTACGGATCTACAATGCATGTCATAAAATGTGGTTAATAGTGGATAATTTGACGCGCTTCCGTGTCTGTTATCTACAGATTGTGTTCATGTGTGCCCAGACATTTTAGAAATCCCGACCTGCTGATGTTTTACAGCCATGTCCGGAATAAAGAGTAGGCCTATGTATGGTAAACCTATATAGCTATATACAGTTAGGGCATATTAAAGGAA
This sequence comes from Gila robusta, assembly GCA_030770095.1. Taxonomy (NCBI): domain Eukaryota; kingdom Metazoa; phylum Chordata; class Actinopteri; order Cypriniformes; family Leuciscidae; genus Gila; species Gila robusta. The sequence goes on from JAVALU010002209.1 coordinate 366,854, forward strand.
ATAACCCGTGTTATAAGATCTTGGCCATATTGCCCATCTCTAAGTCATTTATTTCCTGTGTGACCTGTAAAGTCACGTCCACAAACCTCTTGCGTATTGTTTGGTCACACCACAAGGTGTCACTGTGGCCTCAATGCTTCAGCACTGCCACTCTGAGATAGATTGCTATGTCTTAGGTAAAACACGCCCCCTCATTAGCATACTAGAGCAATAAATGTATAAATAAATAAATGTATAAATAAATAAATAAATGCATAAATAAATAAATGTATAAATAAATAAATGTAGACATAAATACATATATGTATAAATAAATGTGAAAATAAATAAAATTGAAAATAAATAAATGCATAAATAAATAAATGAAAAAAAAATAAATGTGGAAAAAATATAATTATACATAAATAAGGAAATAAAAGTATAAATAGTCATTAATTTATTTATTTTTACATTTATTCGCATATTTATTTGTTTATTTATTCATTTATTTATTCATTTATTCATTTTTAATTTCTGCAGGTTTGGTCCTCCATATGCTGATGCCCGACCAACAGGTAAATGAACTTTATTTTACATTTCAATGTACCGTTCATTTGGCTAATGTGTGTGCTGCTAATAATAGCTGTAACATGATACAATCCTTTGAATGAAAAATTTAATATCTTTTTTTTTTTTACTTTTACAACCTTTCTGTTAATATTATTCATTTTAAAACCGTTTTTGGCTAAGATAAATTGTGATATAACCTAAACTATGAAGCGATGCAAACTATACTGCATTATACTGAGAGCTGTTCCTAATATTTTGTCAATTTGGTGAGTGAGTGTGGATATCAAGAACAGCTCTCAGTTTAATTCAGTATAGTTTACATCACCACCACCACCACAAGTGAGTGTCCAAAATTACACTGAAAATGGATCAACTCCTCTAATAAATTCAATTATAAAATGAATAAATACTTTTTCATGGTGTGATCTGTTTTCCTAAATCTGTCATTCAAATTTATTTATTTTTTGCCTTTTTAAGTTTGACAGACTGATCAGGTATGCCAGGCTGAATCATACCATGCCTGTCCTTCTGGTGTATTTCGATGTCGAGAGAGACCTTCGACCCAACTACCGCCTTTCAAGAAAATCAATGGATGGCTTGATGGATATTCTGCACAGGCACCAGGACCACGGCTGGGGATCTTATTTGGAAGTCCTAATATTTGTGTACTGGATTGCCCATGGACTGTCTTACAGAGTCACTGCCCGGGCGTTCTCTGTGCCAAAATCCACAGTGTGCCGTGTGGTGCACAGAATTGCTCAGAAAATTATGGACATTGCAGGTAAAGTGATTTTCTATCCACGTCATGATGAACTTGAAGAAGTTGGCCTGCGATTTGGACGCCTTGCTCGGCATACAGCATTTGACAAGGCTGTAGGGGCAATAGATGGATGCCATATTCGGATCAAGCCTCCAAACCGTAACAAAGAGGACTATTTTAATTACAAACAATTCTATTCTATCCAAATGCAAGCCATCTGTGACTCTCAGGGACGTTTCCTTAACATCTCTGTTGGTTTTCATGGCTCTGTACATGATACATGTTCTAAAAAACAGCCCACTTTATGTCAATGCTGAGTACCCCCCACCTGGCTTTTTCCTTCTTGGTGATGGGGGATATCCCTGCATACAGTCCCCCATAACCTTCATCACACCCTACAAACTGCCACTTCAAGGAAGGGTCGAGGAACGCTTCAATCAAAGCCATTCACGTGCACGTTCAATTATTGAACAAGCCTTTGGTATGATGAAGGCACGCTGGAGGGCAACACTCTTCAAAGCCTTAGAAGTAAAGGTTGGCTTCTGCACAGAGGTGGTCACTGCCTGTGCATTTTTACACAATATGCCTTACCCATGGTGATGTCCTGGAACCAGAGCCAGCTGATGATGACCCACCACAACCACCAACAGCAGATTCTGGACAGGAGAGAAGTGGAAACCAGCTCCGGGCGAGACTCGCTGCACATGTATCAGCACCCCTTAATGTTCAAGGGCACCTTTTGGAACATGACTACATAATTTAATTCAAAGTGCCTCATACCTCAACACACACATTGTTGTCACGGGTGTAGAAAGTTAACACCCTAATTATTACATTGGTCTCTGACATTGCACATCAACATGTACTTACCTATTTTGCTTGAAATTGTTTACTTACAGTTCTGTGTATATATTTTTGTAAAATGAAAAATGTTGTCAATTACTTTTCATCTGCAAGTACCAAATTTATCTGTCCTGAAAATGTTTATACTTCTGTGATTATAAGCCAACACTTGTACCTGGTGGTATTGTTCTGCATTGTCAGATCATTTATTTTTTATAAACTTGTCTTGAAGTACTTTGTTTCAGTAAAAAAGTGATTTTTCTAAATGATAAATGACCAGACTTTTACTGATAAACATAAATTGGCAGCAATTTTTTTCCAATGTACACTAATACATGATTAAACAAAGTAAACAAAAAAAATCTTCTTTATGTAAACAATTTTATTTGCTGTCATTCATGTTAACATTTCATTTTTACTTATCAGTAGTGAACAGTTGATAAAGATGATGAAACAAAGACAAAACAAATGTACCATTTAATTAAATAATGTATTAATAATTATAATAATAAATTGCATTTATACAGAATTAGAATATACAACTTGTCTTGTCCAAACCAAAAAATACAGCCAAAGTTCGCTGAAACATAAAATATAAATTCCATCACTCAATGGTGTTAACACAGTGAGCACTTATACAGGAACAGCAAACAACAAACAGAACTCGAAGCAGGAAGTTATTACTTCTGTCATGTGGTCAACCAGCTTTCCAAATATACATATATATATATATATATATATATATATATATATATATATATATATATATAACGCAAAAATGCATATACAAAAAAATGCATACCAACCGAAGTATTACTTACAAATGTTTAATTTGTATAGTTAAATACAAATACATACAGTTGTCAAAAAATCTCAACACAATGAAATCAATTTAAGGCTGGAATACACTGACTTTTGACCTGATCTACAGTCTGGATGAGTGGACGATACACTGTGAAAAAAATCAACAGCAAAATGTTCTTCTAACAAATGTAGCTTGAACAAAGTCAGTTTATTATCTTGCGTGAACTAAATAAGAACTCTAATGTTGCTAACAAATGTTTTGTTGACCTTAAGTTGACCTTACTTAATCTTGACCAAGTCCAAATGTTGTCCCAACTTTCCAAATGGAGTTATCTGAACAAACAATTTTATGTTTAACAATTGTGGCATTTCCCAGCATGCATTGTGGCATGAAAAAAAATAGGTGGTAACTATTATTAAAAAATGATTATTGCTTTCCATTTACTGGCTTTAAAAATCCGACATGGAGATGAAAGATCAAGGATTGTATCTGATTGCATTGCTAAATGCTAAACAATCTGTAGTTGCCATGACAAGAATTCTTTTGTTTAAGACTACATGTTTTTATTAGATGAACAAAAGTATTTAAGTTGACTTTAATTGGAGCAGATTAGTTGAGAAAAGTTGTATGTGATAGTTTGCCTTGGTTTTAAATGAGGTAAAAAAAAAAATGTAGTTGCTGAAAGTCCGAGCCAGACTGCAGGTTTGAGCGAAGAGATTTCACAGAAAATCTCAGTGTATGATTGGCACGGAACAAGTTTGTTGTTCGTGGAACAATGTACAAAGTCTAGTGTGTGATGTCCAGTTTTTTAACCATTTACAAAAGGCAAAAAGTGTATGATTTATAGTGTTTTAAAATATGTGAAGACGTGTAGTGTATTCTCAATCCATAGTCAAATCACATATATTTCTAGAGCTTTTTACAGTACCGATTGTTTCAAAGGTGTCAGATCAATAATTCTGTTGAATATTAAGCAGCTTCACAGTGATAAACAGGAAAATAAAGATCAAATAGAAATATACCTTAAATAAGAAAGAATTCATATATATATTAAATAATTATTTAAACAAATGTTTTCTACAATCTTTATATGTAAATACTTTCAGTTTTTTTTTTTTATTGTTTTTTTACTATAAATACTTTCCTAACTCTTTATAAATAATAGTTGATATTCAATAAAAACTATAACTCTGAGTTCAAGAAATAGGATTGGTCACCCGTATAGTCCAAATCTTTAACTAGGCCACTTGAAACAAATCGAATCGTGGTGTATATATATATATATATATAGGAGAAACACGTTGACAGAATCCTCTGAAGATCTGTTTAGTGCTCATGGAAAATTACAAGTAACCTCATCAGAACCTTCCAGCAAACCTCAACACAATTTGAATTGCCACAATCACTATATATGCAATAAATATTGTAATCACTAAAATCCCATTGACTTTCTCTGGCCAACTCAAAAGTTCTCGATCAGGATGGGCGGAAGCTGAGAAGAGAGCATACATTTTCTTTTAAATCAATTTTTTTTTAAACAGCCTCTTACTTTACCGTTCTTCCGTTACCTTTGTGTTTTCCTGTGGAGCCAGATTCTGTAGATATGAACAGATTAGTCATACAGTTAAGCTTCAGTTTGAAAGAGAAGAACCCAAGCTCATGATGTGTTTATAATAATATTTCTGCTCATCCACTTCTCTCACCTGTGACTGTGACTGTGATCAAGGTTTCATTATTAGAGTCCAGAACTCTGTATGTTCCAGTGTCAGTGACTGTAAAGTCATGAATGATCAGAGTCTGGTCACTGATGATCAGTCGATCACTGCTGACCTCGTGACCTCTCCTCCACACCTCTGTCCAGCCGGAGCGAGAGTTTCTCTCCACTTTATCAGCGTTGGACAACAAAACATCCAACTTCAGATCCTCTCCTTTCTTCACAGAGATCTCATCTGAGGAGACACACACACATTCATCATTAATTAGTATTATTATAATGTTGTTGAAACGCAGCTCAGATGTTATGGAAAGAAAGAGGCGGGAACCGGCGAACATTCAACAAACAATTTAATAACAAAATAAAACAAATACAAAACGAAAGTAAAGAAGGAGCCCCTCACGGACGACTGCTGTCACATAATAAAACATAAACAACACAACACAAGTCCAGGCCTGTTTCTCTCTCGATCTCCACTGTCGTCGCTCCTCCTTTAATGCTTCCGCTCCGCCGTGAGAGATACGAGACCGGTGCGTCGCGCAGGAGTCGCTCATCAGAGATCACACACCGGCCTCGTGCCGCTCGCCACAGGTGTCAATCAATCAAGGCAATAAACACATATTTAGGATCAAAGGGACCAAATGTAATAATTGAAAAAATCAGTAATTGAAAAGCCTCTAAGAATCAACTAATCTCATCATTGTTACAATTAATGTTTTTGCTGGTTTTGACATGCTGCAATACCAACATTATTAGATTTTTTATATATATTATCAGGAAATCCATCACATGATGCTGGTTTGATCAGTTTTGACTTTACCATGAATATGAAGATGATATTCTGTGATCTGTGGCTCCACTTCTGTCTGATCATTATTGTAATACACATGTAAAATGTATTTCCCAGCGTCACTGTAGATCAGATCCTTGATGATGACGTCACATGATCCTTCTTTACACACTCGGTCATTTTCACTCCTACATTCTTCTTTCTCACAGACAAGGAGTTTTTTTGAGAGTCTGTATAAATTAATAACAATAATCTCTCTGTCCTCAGATTCACATGATAGAGTGACAGTTTCTCCTTTTTTCCCCGTCACAGACACAGAAGAGGATCCTGCAAACACAGACAGAATAACATTAACTCAATACAAAGTATCAATACTAAAACAATCTATGTTTCTGCCTATTCTCTGTAACCAATGTCATCATTAATGTCATCATTAAATATTCTTATTTTATTCAAATAGATTTAAATATATATAACTGAAGGTATTAAGGAGCCAACAATATTAGCTGTGCTGCATTGTAAATTTTCAAATGTTGATGACAATAGTATAAAGCTGTATCAGATGTGTCAGTGCAGATGTAGTGAATTCCTGAACATGTTTATTAATAAATGAATTGCATAGAGAAGTAATCATGGTGTGTGATGATGTATAATATACTGAGACATTTCCATAATTAATCCACTAATGTCAAGCAAAGACATTTGGTGCAAAAGAGAAACATTTGACTAAAATAACTCTGCCTGGAACTGAAAATCAAAAATTGTTACAATTTATAAACAAAAATAATACTGACCGCTATATTTGATAAAGTAAAACAGCAGCAGAAGAAGAAGTTTTGAGAACCTGATGATAAAAACAGAAGAGCTGGTTTATGTCACAGATACAGACACACATTTATACAGAGATAAAACGCTTTCCTGAATGGTAAAATATTACTCAATAACTTTCTTTTTTTTTCAACTTTTTTTTTGTGTGGATCTTACATGATAAAAATGTAGCCTACAATAAGAAACATCAAAATATAATCTGAATTGTTTAATAATTTATTCCAGTGTAATACTGAAAATGATCAGTCAAACGCAATAAACAAATAGGCTTTAGAAACTCACTAACAATCTAATAAAATATGAATAACCCCACTATTGAAAAACATAATCATAATCGCAGTGATGGACTGATCATGAACATGTCGACTGATTTCCTCTTCACTAGCAGGTTTAGATCTATACACTTCCAATGTAAACTAAACTAAACGAGCCAATGAAGATTGTCCTGCGAGATTTGCATCTGACACTGAGATTTGGATGCGACACTGAGTCTTTGTCAAGATGTCATTCACGTGTGTTTCCTGGTGTCTGACAGTCACGATCGCTGTCTCACATGTTTGGGCATTAAAGCACACTGAGGCTGCGTTTGTGGAGGATTCATGTTCTCACTTAGTACACTTTAATTTTGTATTTTTGTTTGGAAAGTAAACCGGAGATTGTGATTAATAAATCACGTTTATTTGTTACAACTGCATCTCAGTGTGTGCAGCTTTATGGACATATTTTATGCGTATCGGCAGATATTCCTCCTCTAACCTCAAAGGGCTAAAGAAACATTTTAAAGATTAGCCTTCACAACAATTGAATTTTAATGGCAGTCTATGGTGACATTTAACTAGTGAAAATACAATTACAAATATCAAGAATTATAGTTTTTAATTCTTGATATAAAAAAATGTGTATTTCTGACAGTGATGACGTTACTGTTGATTTCAAGAATTAACATTTTTACTAGTGGAAATTGAATTGTTGATATCAAGAATTAATATCCTAAGGAATGAATAAAAGTCAAAATGGCTTGCCATACAGCTGGTCCACACTAACAGCACAGAATCGGATTCATTTCTTTATCAATAGCAGGTTTAGTTTTCCACAAACAAACACATGTATTAGTATATTAACCCCAAAACACACAGGCTGGATTTATATTTAAAAACATGAAAACTTACATGGTAAAAGTTCTGAACGAGTCTTTTGTTCTGGTGTCAAAACTTGTGATCCACAGCAGGTTTAACAGGAATTCAAACTCAAACTGAAAGTATAATTCCACACAGGTGAGTGTTTAGGAGTAGGCCTATATATAGAAATATGAAACTTCTCACTAAAGATGGAGTCTGACTGGTCAACATTGTCCTACTAGTTATTCATTCAGATTGAGCTGTTGGAAGATTTACATTATATTGCGTGGTGTTTCAATGTTAAATATTTGTCAATTCAGTCTTACCCTCGGATAAAACATTGGACAGTGTAATGATATGCTCGAGAGCACAGAAATACAAAATTAGAGAACAGGGATTAGATAAGTGTAACGGGGTTCATCTGTTACGTGAAGAAGGGGGCGGGAAACAGCGGTAGCCTACATTTAAAGACTTTAATGACACAAAATAAAACAAATACAAAATGAAAGTAAAAGACAGCAGCCCCTCACGGACGACTGCCGTCACATATTATAACAGAACAAACACAACACAAGTTCAGGCCTGGCCTCTCTCGGGCCGTTTCTCAATACCAAGGCCTACGCAAACTTCGACTTGCGTCATTGGTAGTTCGGACTTGCCATGTTCGACTCAGGAGAACAAACTCCCGAGGACGAGAGGACGCGAGTCCAGTTATTCTGCAAATGCAACAGATGAAACGAAATATGTTATAAACCACCTCTTTCCCTCTTTTCATTTAAAAAAAAAAATCGTAAACATATTGATGGCCACACAAATGTGATTAAGGCAACGCACATTGATTATCTTCACTGCATATATTTATAACAACACGAAATATAAAACACAACCCTGCTTCTTTTTGTTTTCATTTTAAAAATATGAAACATAATTGATCATTAAAACTGACATTTGGTTTTATAAAGATATAAACAGTTCTGTTATAATTAATCAAAATACTTCTCCACGATTTCAAATTAATAGGGGGGTCAGGCAGGGGTGCAACATTTCTCCCTTTTTATTTATCTTAGTAACCGAACTACTAGCTATACACTTAGTAAAGGAAGTACATTTTGGAGGTATAAAGATTTTTGGAAAAGAAATAAAGATCTCACCACCATTTTTTTGAACAACAAGGACCAGTTGAGCATTGTCTTTGAACTGGTGGAGAAATTCTCTTCTGCGTCTGGTTTAAGGCTTAATCGATCCAAGTGTGAGCTGTTGCCACTTCATTGTTGTAGTGACTCTGCTATTGATAACATTCCAGTTAAACAGAATGTAAAATATTTAGGTATACATGTATGTAAAAATATTAAATTTTTTTGAATAGGATACAGAAAACCAAATTAATATTCAATTGCTGGCTACAAAGAGACTTGTCCGTTTTAGGTAGAGTATTACTCTCCAAGGCAGAAGGCCTTTCTCGCTTTGTTTACCCTTCCTTGTCTCTTTTTGTAAAGGACTCAATTGCTAATCAAGTCAACAAGACTTTTTTAGATTTCATTTGGAAGAATAAGTCTCATAGGCTCAAAAAGAATGTTCTCTCTAACCCTAAAGAAAAGGGAGGTCTAGAGATTTTGTATTTTATAGATGTGGTCAACACATTCAAAATTAATTGGTTAAAAAGGTGCATTCGAAATCCTGATTCTATTTTTTTCTTTATTCCAAACTTTATTTTTAATAAACTGGGTGGGCTCTCATTTCTTCTAAAGTGTAATTTTCTACCAATTAAATTACCTATCAAATTGTCCAACTTCCACCAACAGTCCCTCTTGGCCTGGAAATTATCCTTCAATCACAACTTCTCACCACACAAATCTCTCCTTTGGAACAACAGCGACATTCTTATTAGGAATAAATCAGTATTGTTCCCTAAGTGGTTCGATAGAGGAATTAACCATGTACTCTGCTTATTTGATGATTCTGGCACCATGCTCTCTTATGAACAGTTTATGGTAGCTCATGATTTCCCAATACCTTTTAAAGAGTTTAAATCTATCACTGATGCCATCCCTTCCGGAATCAGACAATTAATTAAAAATCATCTGAGCTATGGAAACAAAGATATCAGACAGCTTTCACTTATGTTGGATGGTGTAGAACTGTCTGATAAAAGATGTAATAATAAGCATATTCGCCGACATTTGCAAAAGCGTAACTCCATTGCTCCAAGGGGGATGTTTTATTGGAATTCCTTAATAAGTGAAATAAATTGGAAAAAAACATGGTTGATTCCTCACAAATATTGTATCTCTAATAAAGCTAAAGAGGTCCACTTTAAACTTTTACATAACATTTACCCTACTAATTGTTTTGTTGCCAAGTTTCTAGACATTGACACATGCTGTAGCTTTTGTAAACAGGACACTGAAACAATTCCTTATTTATTTTTTAATTGTCCAGTTACCAAAAGGTTTTGGGAAGATTTGGGTACTCACTTTCTCCAATCTCAAAATATAACTCACTCATTCACCCTGAAAGATGTTATCTGTTACTTTTGTTTCCCACAAGATGGCACCCTGGAGTTTGTATTAAACTTTATAATCTTATATGCTAAGTTCTTCATACACAAGCAGAAATTTAATAAGTCTTCCTTATGTTTTAAACATTATATTTCGGAATTTAATATGCTTCTTAAATCACATAAGCTTGTAAAGAACAAGAAGAATGGAAAACTCTTGTGTCAATATTATGACCTATTCCCCGATTCCTCTTAATTTTTCTTATTTTTACTCCTTTATTTAGTATGTATGTTTTTGTTGTTGTTGTTGTTGTTGTTTTGTTGTGTTTTTTTTTTTTTTTTTTTTTTTTTGCTCTTTGTCTCTGGTATGGTATATCTGTATAAATGTTTGTTTGTATATTGATGGTTTAACACGTTTGTACCCAATGTTGCCTTCAATAAAAAAAAAAAAAATAAATAAATAAAAAAAAAAAATAAAAAAAAAATAGAAGGGCTGATTTTACGTTGGACCACTTGAGATGAGTGACAACTGTACAGCGAATGAGAGCGCGCTGATATCATATAAATCCGGAAGAAGAGACATAGACCTCGCTGTGTTCGCTGTTTGAATCCTTTAATCGGATATTTCAGTGAAAAACTGAATAGAAATGTTATTCTGCATCGACAAAATATATTACAAACATGCGATAATTAATCATTATTTCTCCAAATATGCGAACCATTGGACAAAAAGCCCTGGCGGATGCTGTATATTGCATGTATGTGAACACAAATAAACCGGAGATGATGTGAAGTGAACGACTGCTTTATGAGTGATGATTTCTATTCAAAATAACGAACGTTACAGATTTATTATTTTGCACTCCTGGCATAAATGAATAAATTAATCTGAGCCATTCCACCGAATGGGTGACATTTGTTTGTTGTAACTCTCAAAATTAAACTTGATTTTTCATCTTTTTTCAACACTGAATCTAATACTACACATATTTAACTATTCAAAATGTGTATTGGTCAATCTCAGGCAACTTTATTTTTTTTTTTTTACAAGGTTTAAGCAGAAGATGGACGCATATTTTCTCAGTCCTGTTACCGAAACTCATGTGCCATTTAAAAAGCATGTTTAAAAGCATGTCAATTAATTCCTTTGTTTTCCCCCACAAGAAAGTGTTTATTTTAAAGAAATTGTTGGTTATATGTTCAAATAATTGATATTTGTGAAAAAAATCACTATACATTAAGGCAAGGTGTATTTTAATAAAAAACACAAAGCCATTTTTTCATTTTAAAGAAGACCGAACCCTCAAGTTTATAATGGTTTTAATAATTTAATTTATTAAACTATGTATAAATGATGGACCAAACAAAACTGATAAAAACACTGGTTTAACTTTATTTTTTTAGAAAAAAAGAAAAAAAATAGTAACAGGAATGAACACTTTGTAACAGGAATGAACACTTTGTAACAGGAATGAACACTTGGTAACAGGAATGAGTGTCCATATGATGAGAGTATGAGAGAGAGTCTACATGACTGTGTGTGCACTGTGCATAAGATTTCTGTGTTGAAGTGATGTACTATGTGCTAGTAGTACTTCACAGAGAAGGAGGTGGAAAGAGAAAGAAGGAGAGAAAGAAGAAGAGAGATGGAGGGAGAAAGAGGGAAGTTAAGATAAAAAAGGGAGAAAAGAGAGGGTTGCGGGTGTGTTTCGATCCTTCCATTGCAATATGCCATAGGTGTGTGTGTTTCTGGCACCTGTATTGTATGGGTTCCCTATCAAGGCTACGGAACTTCGACATTACAGATGTCGTATATGGGAACTCCTCTCATCCTTCACTTTCGCTGAAATCTTATAGGCTAACGCCAGCAGAGCTGGCCAACTGACGCAAATATGCAAATACTGAAACCTCGTAGCAGTAATAAGCAAGTGCAGCGTCAATTACCTTCAGAATCTCTCTCTTCACGCTCAAATCGTGTGCTAGAAAGCTGATACTCCACTAACAACTTTAGGATTATTTCGCCGTCGTTGAAGTTGCGCCGAGATACTTGCACTGTCTCCTGCATCCGATGGCAACTACCTGCAACCTGTGTTCGGGCCCCATGGTGCCCCCCGACGCGCACCTGTTCTGCATCGCGTGTATGGGGCTGGCCCATGCTGAGTCAGCCCTCAGGGACGGAGGGTCCTGCGACCTCTGCGCGGACATGTCTCTTCGAGCTCTCAAAGCCAGGAGGGAAGAGGCTCGCGCAGCAGCGGGGATCGGGGCTACCGCCGCCACTGAGCCGCTGGTAGCCCCCCCCAACCGCGTAGTCGAGGTTCGTCCCCCGGTGAGCTTCCCCGACCCCACCTTTCAGCCCCCTCTCGAGGTCTCTGACTTCGTTTCCTTCGGGGCGAGTGAGGAAGACGACTCCATGTCCCTGTCTGCCTCCGAGAACGACTGGGGTGCGGAGCAAGAGATCCCGGCGGACCTGCAGGACGAGCTCTTCCGTATCCTCTCTAAGGCCGTCGAGGAACTGGATCTCTCGTGGAAGGCTCCCGACGAACCTTCAACGAGCCAGCTTGATTCGTGGTTCCTCCAATCGAGGCCGCTTCGAAAAGAGGAACACCGTTTTTTCCTGATGTGCATGAGCACGTGGTGAAGTCGTGGCATCGACTCAGCCCCGCAATCGGCGCGCACTCTCACTTCCACCCAGGCCATGTTTGCCCCCGTGGACGAGGCGGGGGACCACGGCTACCTCCGCATCCCCCCCGTCGAGGAGACCGTCGCCGCGCACCTCTGCCCGTCGGCTCCCGCCCTGGGCTCGGACCGCAGCCTGCCGTCCCGAGCCTGCAGATTTACGGCCCACCAGGCTAACAAGGCCTACGGTGGCGCGGGGGAGGCGGTTTCTGCGTTGCACGCCATGGCCGTTCTTCAAGTGCTGCAGGCTAAGCAGCTCAAGTCTCTGGATGACGCCGCCTCTATCGACGCTGACGCCATCCGAGATCTCCGTTCGGCCACGGACCTCGCGCTCCTGGCCACGAAGCGTTCGGCCCAGGCGATTGGCCGTTCGATGGGGTTCTTGGTGGTCCTCCACAGACACCTGTGGCTCACCCTGTCGGACGTGCAGGAGGCCGATAGGAAGACGCTGCTGAACGCACCGATCTCCCCTGCAGGCCTGTTCGGAGATGCCGTGGAGAAAGTCACCGAGCGTTACTCCGAGACGCAGAAGAAAGCGAAAGCTATGAGCCACGTGATTCCTCGGAGGGCGCCCGCCGCCACCGCAGCCGCAGCCTCGCTCCCGTTCGTCTTCCGCCGCGGGCCGCCAACCTCAGGCCGCGGTTAGAAGACACACAGCGCCCCGCCCAGGACCGGATGCCCGTAGAGGCCGTAGCGGCCAGTGGCAGGGAGCGGGTAGCAAGAGGACGCAGAGGAGCCCGCGCAGAAAGCCCACCGCGTCCCCTGCGAGGCCCAAGCAGTCGTCCTGACCGCTCGGGCAAGAGGAGAAGAGAGCGCCAGGTCGGCCCCGCGTCCAAGCGGCGCGCTCTAATGCACTTGGTCCCTCAGCGTTCTGCGAGCGACGCGTGCAGTTGTGTTGTGAATGTTGTCAATGTTGTTTCTTGTTCAAAAATAAAGCAGATTACTACTTCACAAACAGAGCTTTTTTCTCCTCTTGCACCACACACTGTGTTACCCGCCCTGCCGTCGAGCAGCGCAGAGTCACGGTCAATAAATATTCCCAGCCTTCGCATAGCGGCGATGACCGCAGTGGCGATGACCGCAGGTTTAGATCCCCCCACGCTCAGTCGTTTCCAGGCAGCGTGGGAAGCTATTCCGGGCATTTCACCGTGGGTGTTGAATATAATTCGGCGCGGGTACACACTTCAGTTCAAACGCAGACCACCCCGCTTCCGCGGCGTAATTCAGTCATTAACTTTGCCCCAAAACGCTCATGTGCTGAGGCAAGAAGTGTGCAGCTTGCTCGAAAAGAAGGCTATAGAACCGGTTCCCCCGAGGGAGCGGGAGAACGGATTCTACAGCCGCTACTTCGTTGTGCCGAAGAAGGGAGGGGGTCTCCGCCCCATTCTGGATCTGAGACCCGTCAACAGAGCGCTTCACAAGCGCGCCTTCAGGATGACTACTCTGAAGCAAATCCTGGCGCAAATTCGCCCCGGGATTGGTTCGCTTCGGTGGATTTAAAGGACGCTTACTTTCATATCCAGATAGTAAAGCGTCACAGGCGATTCCTGAGGTTTGCGTTCGAGAATTCGGTGTACCAATATACGGTGCTTCCGTTTGGACTAGCCCTAGCCCCCCGAACATTTTCGAAATGCGTGGACGCGGCGCTTTCACCCCTCAGATCGAGCGGGATGCGCGTCTTGAACTATCTGGACGACTGGCTGGTTCTCGCGCAGTCGAGAGAGACGCTGGTCAGCCATGTGGAAGCCCTCCTTCGGCACTTGGAGATGCTCGGTTTGAGGGTGAACGTCCAGAAAAGTGTGCTCACACCGAGCCAGACTACAACATTCCTGGGTGTGTGTTTGGATTCAGTGAGAATGAGAGCGCGCCTCTCCCCCGAGCGAGCGGAGGCTCTGAGTTCTTCTCTCGGTCTCTTCAGACCTGGCAGGCTCGTCCCTCTGAAAGAGTTTCAGAGGCTGCTGGGACGGATGGCAGCGGCTTCTTCGGTGTGTCATCTGGGGCTGCTGCATATGAGACCGCTGCAACACTGGCTGAAAGCGCGCGTCCTCCCGAGCGAGTGGTATTCTGGCCACAAGCGCATTATGGTCACCCGCGGATGCGCCCGCGCCCTGGCCCCGTGGAGGAACCCAGATCTCTTCAGCTCGGGTGTCCCTATGGGCATAGTGACGCGGCGCGTGGAGGTCCTGACGGACGCTTCGTCCACCGGATGGGGAGCCGTCTGCTTGGGAAAGCCCGCCTCGGGTCGGTGGTCGGGGGAGCAGATGGAGTGGCACATAAATCGTTTGGAACTAGAAGCGGTCTCTCTAGCTCTCAAAGCCTTCCGGTCTCGGCTGGAGCAGCAGCATGTGCTGATTCGGACCGACAACACTTCCGTGGTCTCGTACATAAATCGCCAAGGCGGTGTACATTCCAGAGCCCTATTCAGGCAGGCGGAATCCCTTCTGCTGTGGGCGGACCGTTTTTTTCTCTCGCTGAGAGCGGCTCACATCCCCGGCGTTCTGAATCGCGGGGCGGATATGCTCTCGAGAAGCGGGATTCCCCAAGCAGAGTGGAGGCTTCACCCCGGGACGGTTCAGCTGATATGGAATCGTTTCGGCAGAGCGGAGGTCGACCTCTTTGCGACGAGCGAGAACGCGCATTGTCAGATGTTCTTCTCGCTGTCTCGTTCCCCCCGGGAGGTGGACGCGCTGACTGCGCGATGGCCGAGAGTCGGTCTCTACGCTTTTCCTCCGGTAAAAATTTTGCCCATGGTGTTGTGCAAAATCAGGGAGGAGAAGGCGGCGGTGACTCTGGTAGCCCCGAACTGGCCGAATCAGCCCTGGTTCGCGGATTTGGTAGAGTTACTGGCAGGACAGCCATGGGAGATTCCGCTCAGGAAGGACCTTCTGTCTCAGGCGAGCGGAACGATTTGGCATCCCAACCCCGGGCTGTGGAGCCTCCATGTGTGGCCGCTGCAGGGTCGCTGAGCGTGCGGGACGCGCTGAACTCGCGAGTTTTGAATACCATCGCGGAGGCGCGAGCCCCGTCCACCAGGCGCCTGTATGCTCTGAAGTGGGGTGTGTTCTCGAAATGGTGTCAGGATGTCGGTATAGACCCAGCGAACTGCTCTGTGTCGGATATTCTACGCTTCCTTCAGTACAGGATGGATGAAGGGAGCCTACCATCCACTCTGAAGGTATATGTGGCCGCTATTGCCGCGTTTCACCCCCCTATTGACGGACAGTCTATCGGTAGACATGCGTCGGTGACACGGTTCCTCAAGGGAGCTAGGAGATTATGCCCTGCACGGCCGCCTTCGGTGCCGCCGTGGGATTTAGCGTTGGTCTTGGAGGCTTTGTCGCGACCGCCTTTCGAGCCCTTAGCTTCTATTGCCATTAAGGAGCTATCGGTTAAAACGGCACTGCTTCTCGCTCTTGCTTCAGCGAAGCGGGTTGGGGATTTACAGGCTTTCTCTGTAAGTGAAGATTGTATTCGCTTTGGACCGGGAAACTGTAATGTAATTCTCAGACCGAGGCCGGGCTACGTTCCTAAGTCGCTCAATACCCCGTTCAGAGCGCAGATTGTTTCTCTGCCTGCCCTGTCCGCTGAGCCATCAACCTCTCAGGATTCGGTTGCTCAGAGTGCTATTTGCCCAGTCAGAGCGCTCAGAGAATACATTTCTCGCTCGGCCGCTTTTCGACAATCGGACCAGCTGTTTGTGTGCTTTGGTGGGTGCAACAAGGGACGGGGGGTCTCTAAACAGAGGCTTGCTCACTGGATTGTGGACGCTATTGTTTTGGCTTATGATTGCCTGGGGCAGGAATGCCCCCTTAACGTCAAGGCCCATTCCAAGTTCTGTAGCCTTGATAGGGAACGTCTCCGGTTACTTTCGTAACCTCGGTTCCCTGAAAGGCAAGGAACGAGACATTACGCTCGCTGCCGTGTTCGCTATTGATTTAGCGTTCTTGTTCGATTCTGAAGGTAATTGACGCTGTACTTGCTTATTACTGCTACGAGGTTTCAGTATTTGCATATTTGCGTCAATTGGCCAGCTCCGCTGGCGTTAGCCTATAAGATTTCAGCGAAAGTGAAGGATGAGAGGAGTTCCCATATACGACATCCGTAATGTCTCGTTCCTTGCCTTTCAGGGAACCGAGGTTACGAAAATAACCGGAGACGTTTTCTCCATCTTCTACAAAATATAAGAAAGACAAAGACACAGCGTTTAAGTTACCTCGTGGTGGACTGGCTTCTGGAAGTATGGTGTTCACATTGTAAAACTAATGCTAATGTCTACAATATAAGTGATTCCAACATTAAAACTCATAATTCAGGTGAATTAGTATTATATAAACTAATATTTACAGTATTAAATCAACAAAACAGAGGACTCTATCCACTCCTGTTCCTTTAACTTACTCCTGTTATTTTTCATATAAGCAACAGGACTGAAAGTAACAGGATTGAGTTTAAGCAAAAAGTTATCAAATACATGGCATATGGCCACATAGTACATGCTAACAGCATGAGGACACTGAGCAATTTCTAGTGACTTCCCAAAAGTTCATATTTTTAAAATAAACAAATAAAATCTAAGAAATAATTTAGGTAACAGGACAGTATGTTGAGATTTACCTTCTCAGCCATAGTTACAATTTCATCGAATATACAGAAATTAAAATGAGAAGACAAACTTATGGTCTTCCCATTGCCTTCAGAAGATCCAGATGATGCAATTTACTGTTGAAAATGTGTCTCGTGGAATATTCCAAGTTTTTCAGAGGGGGGGATGTGTTAGGGTAACAGGACTGAGTGAAAACCCGGGGACACGACTAAAATTTGTATTTTATCTAAAATATTAGATAAAATATTTAATTTCTCATGAAAAAAGACATTTTAAAGCATAGATTGGATATAAAGTCACACAACAATGCAAACAAATTAAGATTTCTGAAGGATTTTAGTCATCATATTTCATGGTAAATTTTAGAGATAGAGAGTGGGGACATGCAGAAAATGCTATTTTTTTAGTGTTCTATGTAGTTTTTATTAATGTTTTTAATTATACATTTTAAATTTGTAGTTAGCTTAATGTGCAGGACATTTTGCTTAATAATAAAATGTCTTTTAGAGTTATATTTCATGCAATTTTATACATTTAATGTCCTGGGGACAGAAATGTCACCCTAATCATAAACAGTGTTCAAATATCGAAGCTGGAGTCTTAAACCTTTCTAATGATGCTGAGTTTGTCCAGATAAGGTAAGTGTGTGATGTTTAAAATAAAGGTAAAACAGCGATAATCTGGGATCACCGGTGATCTTTGACGGGTAAGGGGTTAAATCCATCATAAAAATTATTTATAAATTCTATATTATTCTATAAATTCTAAAATCTGAACCATAAGTTCAAATAACCAGTGCTCGCTAGTTGTCCTGGGTCTGTTGTCCACTTTAAATCATTTCATGTGATTTGGCCTCTTCGTATGTCTTGCCTCCCATCTTCCTCCGTTGACATTGACATGTCTTGACATCAAATTTAAATAAAACTATCAGAGCCACCAGAGGCACCAGAACCCCCAAACACACTCCAACTATCAAAGCCCAGTTCGCTACAGGTGGAAGGAGGAAAAATGGGAAGAGAGCACAATGTATTTATTTTTATAGTGTTTTTTCATGTTTAAACTCACTGTTTAAATATTTTGTAAACCTCTCAATGCCCCCTGTTGTACTTACTTTGTTGTTCAGTGTCACTAGTTGTGTTATCTGTGCTGTTCAGATCTCCCTTTGGTTCTGTGGTACATTCTGTATAGATATTGAAAGGTTAGTGCTTGGTTTGAGCAGTAACCAGAATCCAAACCACCAGAACAACACAAACAGTCCCACTGCACTAATCAAACCTCAGAGATCTACTGCAGGACGACTGCACTTTTCCATTGTCTAAATGTTTTCAAATCAGTGCTTAAAGTTTCCGTAAAGCTCTTAATGCTTCATGGTTTACTTACTCGGTTGTTCGGAGTTCCTCAGACTTTCCTTTGAGCCTGATTCTGGACTAGATTCTGTAGAGGATAAAGGTACATTTTTGCTGTTCAATTCATGATCAATAAACCTCAGCCAGTCAAATGCTTTAAAATATTTCTAAACATCTTCTCTCACCTGTGACTGTGACTGTGATCCAGGTTTCTCCTTTAGAGTCCAGAACTCTGTATGTTCCAGTGTCATTGGCTATAAATGCTTTAATGGTCAGATTTCCATCACTGTCATTCAGTCGATCACTGCTAACCCCGTGACCTCTCCTCTACACCTCTGTCCAGCCGGAGCCAGAGTTTCTCTCCACTTTATAAGCATTAGTCAACAAAACATCCAACTTCAGCCGCTCACCTTTCTTCACAGAGATCTCATCTGGAGAAACAGAAAGACTTTATTTGTTATTTTAATGGTATCATGCAATCAAGGCTATAAACACAATTTAGGATTAGGGAACTAAATGCAACAATTTACAAAAGCACTTACTGATGCGCTGATCAGTTTTACTTTACCTTGAATATGAAGATGGTATTCCCTAGGTGTTGATTTCAGCACTGTCTGATTACTATTGTCATAGACTTTCAGAAAGTATGTCCCAGCATCACTGAAGCTCAGATTCTTGATGATCACGTCACATGCTCCTTTTCTAAATATTCTGCATTCTTCAGTCTCACAAACATCAATGTTTCCTTCACCCTGCTTTTGTAATTCAATATCCAAAATGTTTTTGTCCTCAGATTCACATGTTAGGGTGGCGTTGCCTTCCTTTTTTCCTGTCACAGGCATAGGGGTGTTTACTACAGGGAGGATTCCTGCAAATACATACAGTATAATATTCATTCATACAAAGTATTAATACTGAAAAATACATTTGGTGTTTCTGTCTATTCTCTGTAACTGAGGTCATTATAAAATATTCTAGTAGAGTTATTTTAGGATTTTCTTTTGCTCAAGATATTTCATCGCACAATATCTGGTGGAGTTTCTCCAATATTTAGCATCAGAAATGCCTGCACTGTAGAAAGTGGTAAAGTGCAATGTCACCTTTAAGAGCTTCTTTTCTAGCTGATTTAGGGCCAGATTTACGAACAGCTTACTCCAGCGCAAACCCTCTTTTGGTGTTAAAAACTACAGTCAGGATTTACTAAAGACACGCAGTGAAAAAAAATGAGCACTAAAAAGACCTTATTGTATATGCATTTGTAGGAGTTTTCCAGTCAGATGCAGTATTTATGGGAGAACAGTATTTAAATTAATCATGCAAGGAGATTTATTAAGGCTTCCGCTCGTCAATTTACTGTGATTTGCATCATTATTTACCGCCCAAAAAAAGGCGGTAAATAATGGTCTTAAACCGGAGGCTAATTTGAGCTGCTCTTGGTAGATTGCGTTGTTCATTATGGAAATTATCTAATGCATCTGTAGATCACGAGCTGAACTTTACTCTCCCATCGGCGCTTTTATGGGATTGTGCTCTCACATTAATTTTCCCTGTTTAGTAAATCTGGCTCATAGTAAGTCATTCCGACACGAAACTCGCATTTAGAATAACTGGCTGTAGGATTGTTTTTCAAGTATGTGGACTTAGCATGTTTGCTAAATACCTACAAATATAATATGGTATATTTATGCTTTAGTACAGACAAAAAAATTACAAAGGGCACCTTTAACATTTCAAATTTTTATGACAATAATGTAAATCTGTAGCTGATGTGGCAGTGCAGTTACAGTGAATTCTGGAACAATGTGTATTTAAAAAATGTAACTAGAATGAACTGCAAAGATAAGTCAGTGATGTCATGGTGTGTGTGATGATGTGATATGGAGAGAAATTTCGATGATGAATTCACAAATTTCTACTAAAGTCTCTTGGCTGAGTGACACGACAGAGAAACGGTAAGAATAACTCCACATGGAACTGAAAATCGGGGAAAAAAAAGTTACAATTTATTTTATTTTTAAAAATTATACTGACCACTTTGATAGACGAAGTAAAACACCAGCAGCAGAAAAGTCTCTCTGATCCTGAAGAGAAAACAACAGAAGAGTTGGCTATACATCACAAACACATTTATAGAAGGGGAAAATTATTTGCTGAGTTGTAATACAATATAACTGACCATAATACAGCCAACTCTATATTTTCACTGTTATTGTTTCTTAAAGATTTACCATGTGAATATTGAACATGATAAAAATGTCCATGTAAAATCTGCATGAAAGAAACATCAAACTACTTTGGTTTTATGAATGATTCCACTGTAATCCTCAGACTCAAAATGATCAGTCAAACCCAAAGGCCCAATGGACAAAAAGAAAGTTTATTAAATTATTTTTCCTGCTATCCTCTCTTCAATTAATCAATTTAGAATAATCTAATAATTTTATTAATAACCCCACAAATAAAAATAAAAAACAGTTGTAATCATCATAATCACACAACTGGAAACGATTCATTGTCATAGTAGGTTTAGTTTTCCACAAACAAACAAAACTATTGGTTTAATAACACAAAATTGCACACGCTGGGTTTATATTTAAAAACATGAAAACTTACATGGTAAAAGTTTTGAATGAGTCTTTTGTTCTGGTGTCCACGTGTAAACCATAGCAAAACAAAACGTACTCGGTTACCTAAAGTAACCTCGGTTCTCTCTAGAAGAGGGAACGAGTATTGCGAAAGTATAGCTTACGCTATGGGAAAGATTCATCTTTTCGAGATATTGAAGCCAAAAAATTATCCTTAATTTTTGTATCCATTGTCAACGCAGTGCAGCAGCTAGCAGACCTAGAGCAGGCTGTCTAGCGTGCTCATAGGCTGCCCTGCGGGAACTGCAGCAGCCTATAGCTGAACCCGACGTGACGTCACGTACAATGAAGGCGCTCGCGCCTTCACAGCATCAGAGCCCGCCAATATGGGCGTGGCTTAGCGTATATAAGCAGGGTTCGTAGGCTGATTCTCTGGTTTTCATCGACTGAAGCGAAAAACGCTCGTGGCGCAGGCACGGCAGATTATGCAATACTCGTTCCCTCTTCTAGAGAGAACCGAGGTTATGTTAGGTAACCGAGTACGTTCTCTTACGAGAGGTTCTTTCGTATTGCGTAAGTATAGCTTACGCTACGGGAACCCTTTGTCAACGCCGTGCACGCCAGCATCCACTTATGAGTCCCAGAATTTCGGGGATCCCAGATCAGCGGGAATAAGCGCATGTATATATAAGCGCATGTATATAAGCACTCACAGGGAATACAGAGCGGCGACGCCGTTCAATGTATAAGCATATAGCACATAACCTGATACAGTGCAGCTCAACCAGAAGAGCTAGTCATATGAGAGTGGTTTGCGCATGATAGTATCTGGGCAGAACCGACCTCTCACTAAACTGACAGTAGTTTCGCCTGTAGGGCGGGAACCTCCAGATTATAGAATCTGACAAAGGTGGAAGGGGAAGCCCAGCCCGCCGCCACACATATGCCATGAATGGAAATTCCACTGGACCATGCCCACGAAGAGGCCACGCCTCTGGTGGAATGAGCCCTGACGCCCAGGGGGCATTGCAGACCCTTTGCCGTATAGGCAGCTGCAATCGCGTCTATTATCCATCTGGATAGACTCTGTTTCGAGGCGGTGAGACCCTTGGTGCGCCCACCAAACGAAACAAAAAGCTGCTCAGAATGCCTGAAAGGGGCGGAGCGCGTAATGTAAGCTCTCAGCGCCCTGACCGGGCAGAGGAGATTAACATCACTCGCACTATCAGACGCTGGCAGAGCCGATAGCGAAATGACCTGTGCTCTGAATGGAGTGCCAATCACTTTAGGAACATAGC
This sequence comes from Gila robusta, assembly GCA_030770095.1. NCBI lineage: Eukaryota > Metazoa > Chordata > Actinopteri > Cypriniformes > Leuciscidae > Gila > Gila robusta. The sequence continues at coordinate 389,266 of JAVALU010002209.1, forward strand.
CATGTCTAGGTTTGAGGATGACTTTTGAGTCATTCGGGCCAAACTCAAGACACGTGACGCTAACAGACAGCGCGTGTAATTCCCCCACACGTTTGACTGACGACAGAGCGATCAGAAAAAAGGTTTTAAGTGATAAGTACTTTAGATCCGCAGAGTCTCCTGCTGCGGTTAGCTGAGCACGATCTGGGGCGGCCGCACTGTCGCTGCGAAGAGTGGCTGGACTGTCTCGGTTGAGCTGGGCGCTGTGTGGTGGCTCGTGCAGGCGGCTCGCGTGGGCGACCTGCAGCGGAGCTAGCACGACGGGGCAGGAACAAGTTCATGGCTTGCGATGCTTTCTGAACCTCAGAAAAGCGGTCGACGATTCCATTCACTGCCGGGCCAAAGAGACCAGTGTGGGAGAGAGGAGCGTCAAGGAAAGCGGACTGCTCAGACTCTCTCATGTCAGCCAGCGTCAACCATAGGTGTCTTTTAGTGACAGTCAGCGAGGCTATGCATCGTCCTAGGGCTTGAGCTGCAGCCTTGGTAGCGCGAAGGGAGAGATCCGTCGCGCTCCTCAGGTCCGTTACAGCAGCTGGATCCGGGCCTTTCTCGCCCCATTCACGGAGGAGATCGGCTTGCAGGATTTGTAATACAGCCATGGAATGCAGGACGGAAGCTGCTTGTCCGGCGGCGGTGTAGGCGCGACCGACAAGAGTAGATGTGGTCCGGCAGGCTTTAGACGGCAATGCAGACTTTGAGCGCCATCTCGTGGAGGGCGGGCAAAGATGTGCAGCAACCGTTTCCTCAACCTTAGGGATTGAGCTGTATCCTTTCTCGGCGGCGCCGTCCACTTGGGAGAGCGACGCGGAGACAGAGGATTGGAGCCTCGCGGAGAATGGTGCGTTCCACGATTTTGAAAGCTCAGTGTGCAGCTCTGGGAGGAAGGGTGCAGACCTGGCAGCGGGCGCTTGACGGCGGTGACTCTGAAGAAAACAGCCGTCGAGTCTGTTGTGCGCGGGCTCCTTAGGCGGCGACCACTCGAGCCCGAGGCGGTCAACGGCCTGAGAAAGGAGGTGCATCAGCTCAGCGTCCACTCCGGCGCGGGTCCTGCCGGATTCCTGGATCGAGGAGGCGGTGGAGTGCTGAGAACTCGACCATTCCTCACTATCAGAAGCCAGGATGGAACAACTGTCTCCCGCGGCGGGCGCTTCCGCCTCATCATCGGACGCTGGGGCAGAGCGGGCCGTGGCCGGCGACTGTGCGTCAGTGAAGGCTCGAGGGAGGGACTCCGGCGAGCATGTCGCAGTGGCCGCGGGCTCCGGCCGTCTTAGGGAACGGCGCTTCTTTCTGCGCGGTCCCGCAAAGGGCGGAGTGACAGCTTCGGGGTTGCAAGCTTCGAGTCGAGCCCGCAGGGTCGACATCGGAAGCTCTTTACAGTGCTCACATCCGGAAGAGAGGGCAAGAGCAGCGTGTTCCGGGCCCAGGCAGAGAGCGCATATAACGTGGTGGTCTCCGACGCTGAGCGGGGCTCTGCACGAGCCACAAGTGGAGCGAGACATCTTTAAAAAGACGCTCGTGCTCTTTTAGTGCTTGGAAGCTTAGGATAAAAGGATACGTCGCCGGATAGCGTAGCTGGCACGGAAGGCTGAAGGTGGCGAAGACGGCCGGCTTCTTCAGGCACTGTCCTCAGCTGGCTTGTCGCTTGTTCAACGGCGGCGGCGGCTTCTCAAGGTCCAGCGATGCGTAGAGCTTCGCTGAAGAGATGAAAATCAGAGAATCAGCCTACGAACCCTGCTTATATACGCCAAGCCACGCCCATATTGGCGGGCTCTGACGCTGTGAAGGCGCGAGCGCCTTCATTGGACGTGACGTCACGTCGGGTTCAGCAATAGGCTGCTGCAGTTCCCGCAGGGCAGCCTATGAGCACGCTAGACAGCCTGCTCTAGGTCTGCTAGCTGCTGCACTGCGTTGACAATGGATACAAAAATTAAGGATAATTTTTTGGCTTCAATATCTCGAAAAAATGAATCTTTCCCATAGCGTAAGCTATACTTACGCAATACGAGAGAACCTCTCGTAAGAGAACTAAAAGTATGGGTGCCGCGTTGCATTCTGGGACGAACGAGGAGAAGCAGAAGAGTTGAGAGAAAGAAAAGAAAGAAAAAGATGTTAAAATCCCTAAAATGATGTGGAATTTACCGGGATACGTTAAGCAGGGAAGCCAGAGACCGGTATGTGGACAAAATCGGCACTATTAACGGTTTGGATCCATATGACGTTTCCAACAAAGAGTGGAGCTCTGACGACGATTTGCTGCCGCAGTTGTGCACAACAGGCGTCTTCGGCTACCTTGTTTGTGGTGTGAGTGCCTACACTTCAGAACAGTTCCGAAGCTACAAGTCATTGGAGTCTCATGTGCAGTTCACAAATGGCTGGGTTCAGGAGCTGCAGATCATAAAGCCGGTGTTACGGATCAACTGGCAGGGTCTCCGCGGGTCCTTAAAAAGTCTTAAAAAGTCTTAAATTAGATTTTAAAAATTTAAGGCCGTAAAAAGTCTTAAAAAGTCTTATTTTTACTTATGAAAGGTCTTAAATTTTCGATGGCAATTTGACTTAGACATATCTAAATGTTTTCCAAATTAAAACTATCTAATTAGCCTACTTTTTTATTTATTATTCGTTCTTTGTGGATTTGCTCGTTCACGTGACATTTCGCGTCACATTCGCGCCAGCATTACGTCTGTCTCATGCACGCGAAACAGCAGGAGAGGAGAAGAAAGCTGGTTAATTTCAGTTCAAATGTAAGTTCATTCTTTATGTGCGTAGTGGTGTGCGATGTGTTTTGTTTATTATGATATTGTAATCATTGTTTTACTTTAACATTAACTATGTACGAGGGAGGGCGCACTGTGAGATGACATCGCATTCGTCTCTCATGCTTGTTTTCACTGCGTGATGTGTCAGTGCAGTTATAGGTATGTTCCGTAATAGACGTATAGGCAGGGTGCGATTTGTGAAAAAAACAGAGGGGGGGATGTTTTGAAACATTTTTATTCATAAAAATAAATAATGAAAACATGAACTTCATCACTGCATTTGCAGGAATTGTAAAATCTTTTTTCTTATTAACTCATGAAGTAGCCTAACGCAATATTTTTACTCTAATGGCTTATCGTTCCCCAAAAATATGAACTGTGATCATGCACAACGAAAAAACATGCAAGAATTAAATCCCCTTCCCAGTAAATTTTTCTGCTGCTGTTAAAGTAATAACGTTAACGTTACATCGCGATGCTGAGCTACAGTGAAATGATAGAAAAGACAGATGCATTATCTGTGTTAGCGAATTTATGGCAAGCCAAAGTATTCATTAACGCCTGGTCAGGCGTCTGATTGCACACTGACCAGCCAAAAGAGTGCGTTTGGACAACCAAACCATAATGATTGCGAAACCATAACGATAAGCCAATAAGCCAAACCATAACGCGTTTTTTTTTCTTTTTTTTTTTACCAAAAGCGCGCGTTCTTAACGTGCGCTTTGTGGTCACGGAAAACACGCGTCAGAAACGCGCGGTTTTTGCATCAAGACGCGCGTCTTCGACGCGTGAGCTGCTATTTAAAACGCACGTTATCGACGTGCGCTTTGGGGTCACCGAAAACGCATGTTTTTGACGCGCGTTTATCGTAACAAAAATGGGCGTCGAATATGTGTTTTGAGTAGGACAAAACAGACAGTTTTGCAGTAACGTGCGGTGAAATCTTGTCATGGGTAGGCTGTGACCTATCAATGTGGCATATATGTTCATATATTCATTCAATTAATGTAGCAACCCAAGTTCATATCAGGCATCATCACATCGCTGCCTGCATACAGCAAAGTCAGTCATATGTGAGGCTAATGCACAATCAAATCTAATAATCAAATTAATGGACACATCTATCTTATGACTTATACAACAAACAAATGTTTTGTGCGGGACACAGTAAGAGAGGGAGGCGGCGCGTTGTCAGCGAACCGACAAGCAGCCTAGTCACTCCTTCAAAATGCGCAAACGCTCACAGACAGCCACACACACACACACACTATTGGTCTGGTCACTCTGGTGACGGCGCACCGGGATTTGAATAGGCTACAGTCCGAAAACATTGTGCCAGCAGTACAGCTTTAAAGTACAAAAACAGCTTATTCGCTCCTACAAACTGCGCTATAGGCGCACACACCGACACGCAATGAGCGTCTGGCGACGGCGCACCAGGATTAAAAAAAGAGAACTACAAAACAGCATTTTAACCCTTACGAAATGCACGGAATACGCGGGCGCCTCTGACGTGAATGGAGCAGACTTTCCTTCTTGGCTCTTATTTCCATTGAAAAGGAGAGACTCATGAAATTGAGGACTTTTACAACAAAGTAATTGACATCTTTGTCCAGAGGGATAGACGCATGGACTTCGTCTACAACGGTTTCCCGTTAATGACCACAACTCTTTTTCTTCATAGGACGCTTCCAACGCTAGGCGCTGCCGCCGCCGCTAGATGCTAAGTATCTTGAAGCGCGGAGTGAGTGAGAGCGTGTGGATCACGTGACATGAAGCAAGCTCGGTCTCTGCCTCAATGTTGATAATTCAAGACAGCACGAGAACTGACTGCGCATGCGCAAATCTACGTAAACTACGTTCTATGGACCAAAGAGGCACAGCTAACCTCTGCCTCAATGGCCATGGCCTTGAATTTTCTGCATGAAACAATGATTTTTAGGAGCAAACGATGGCAAAAGGAGTATATTATATGTGTATTCCTGAAAAATTTTGTTACAAAAAATAATATTTGGAATAAAATAAATGCAATTAATAATGTGGTGAATTAATAAAGCTCTTGGAATTAATAAATGTAATGTCAACATTTCCTTTGGTGAGGCACTGCCTACCCTGCCTACCCTGACCGCACGTCCCTGCAGTTTTGCTATGAAAACATAAAACTTTTCATTAAAATGGTCGTGGGGGATGACAGTGGGTAAATATAGACCCGTCTTTGGCCTAAACTTTGTAAGGTAGTTGTAAGCTTTGAACGCTCAGTTGGAGCCAATAAAATAGGCCTATAGCACATTTTTGATCAGCTTGGCTGCAGATAGCAGTGGCTATATATGCCAAACTTCTCTCACCTCTTGTATTCTTCTCTGAGGTTTGTTGCTGTATTGCTTTGCCTCTTCCCAGTCCGATTGACATAATGAAATTGTTTCTGTCGGTTGGGGTTTTATTCCTCAGAAATATTTTTGAAACAAGAAAATAAAAACAACTCTCGGTTTCACGTTCACTGTTTTTTATTTCAGCACCTCGGACAGTCCCTTAATCCCTTCATTCCAGACACATCTCGCAAATTTTCCAGTTGTAATTTCGGTAATACTTTACAATAAGGTTTCATACATTATTTAACTACTTTAATTCACATGAACTAATTATGAACCTCATTTCTACAGCATTTATTGATCTTTGCTAATGCTAATTTCAATGTTTACTATTGATTATTAAAATAAAAAGTTTTATTTGTTAACATTACTTAATGCACTGCGAACTAACAGGGGACTAAAAGGGCACACTTCTCAGATTATTAAAGAAGTAAAACAAAGTTGTAAAAGTAAAGTTTATGAAAATTAAAAAAATATATAGGCCTATATATAAAATACATTAATATTGATGTATTTTATATATATTTACAAAACATTTTCAACTCTAAAACGTCAAGAAAACCAATGCTACATATCTGAACAAGTTCTGGGCCAGATTTTAGGTTGATGTCTCAATAAATGAGCTTTAGGAATGTTTTTTTGTGCGCAGTACCAAACTTTTCCAGTAGATGACATCCACACCCCACCGATGACTCTTCGATTTCCATACATGTTTTTAGTGATCTGAACCTTATATTTCCATACTATTCCAAATATTTATGAAGTACACATCCTATTCAGAAATAGTTAGGGCAGTAATGTTAATATTTTATTTCAATTCAATCTCTAAAACAGAGATAAAAATGTACGGAAAGAAGGTCTCTCTCGCGCGCAGACACACTCGGTCTCTCTCGCGCAGTTCGCTTCGCTTTTGTCTAGTCCGGTGCCTCATATTGATAGGCTATTACTCGTGAGGTGTAACCAATCAGATAGCGCCGTGGGCGGGACATTGAGCAAGTCTACAGAGTGGTGATCACAGAGGCTGCGGCAATCAGAGCCAGCCAAAGTAGCGCATTTTAAAATAAAATTGACTTTAATCAAACCACGGTTCCGTGATAAGTATTGTTATCCGTCTCGCCACTAGTAGTAGCACTGATCACTTTGAGGGGGGAATAAATTTATCCCCACCGGGGATAAAAATAATTAAGCAGAGGCAGGGATACATTGACCAGAAAGGGGGAAATCCCACGATTCCCCCCCGGCAAATCGCACCCTGCGTATAGGCCTAAAGTTTTTGTTGTTATCATACAATATTACATCAGCAAGATGTCTGTTTTCCCGTGCACAATAGCAAATATGATATTTATTTTATATAACAGTTAAATTAACATTATGAGTTACATTTTATAAACAATATTGTCAATATTGTTTGTTTTCTCTTTATTTCGCTGACGAGAATTTCAAAATGAAACCGTAGCAGAGTCTCAATGCAACAGACAGCGATGATTTCTTGACTGAAATCCGCGTTTTGAACTAATAATTTTAACGATTCAATGAACAATCACTTCCTGAATGAATCAGCCGTTTGAACAAATCGGTTGAATGAGTGACTCCCTGAGACAGTGACTTGCCGCCGCCTACTGGCGGGTTTAGTTTCACATTTAAAGTACCCTTTAATTAAAATGTTACAATTAGAAATCAGTTCATATTTAAATATTGAATTAAAGAATTGAATATCTCATAGCTTTATTTATGTAATTGTAAATGGAGTGTAAATATATTAATGCCAGTTCTGATGCTGCTTCTGTGTCTCTGCACTGCAAAGATGAAATTTGATTTAATGATTTAATTTAACTGGTAACAGTGGTATTGTGTTATTATTCTAATATAATTTAATTTGAATGTTAGAATTTGACATAAAAGGTGATGCATACCTCTAAGTAAAAAAAAATAGGTGAAAATGCCCCTGGAACTCAATTTAAGGTTGCAAATATTGCTCTTTAATAAAAAATGTTAATTTCTGTCACTGCTGTGAACTGACCACTGCATAGAATATGAAAAATATGAATATCTTCGTGAGTCAGCTGTCAACAACAGGCCTAAACCAGCCATGGTACCAGTACACAAACACATTCAGTAAAATATCATCTAATTATCATCAACAAAACTTTGAAAATATTGAGACATATTTTTGTCAATATTGCGCACCCCTAATGTAAGGTATTAATTTTGATTTCTTCAGGTCTTAAAAAGGTCTTAAAAAGCCTTAAATTTGACTTTAAAAAGTGTGCAGATACCCTGACTGGGGATCATGTTAACTGGGGGAACGCGCGTGCACGCAGAGGGTTTTACCTGGATTTCCAGCAGATGTTAAACGGCGACAGATTCATGCCCTATTTCACGGATCACCTTTTAAAAACGAATATTTAATCACCAGTTGTATACACTGGTATGCGAATAAAGCGCTTTGTTTTTGCAGTGGATGCTATATTCCTGCGTATTTGACGCAATTTCAAAGAAGTTTAACATACTTTAGTGTCAAGCTCAGAAACCACGCCTATGTTAACGTGGGGCAATCGGTTTCATTGGATGAACAGTGTAATAATTTTCTTCTCAACATCATATTTTCTTGAGTGTGTTGTCATGAGTTCTAATCACAAATAACAACAGATGTAGATTAAGTTAAAGTAGCTAGGCTACCTAAAAGAAACATAAATTGCAAAGTCATTTCCATTTGTTCAACAAGTTGCATTTATTGATCTGCATATAGCCTAATTTTATAATGGATCTATTATTTTTATATAAAAACACTTATCGGCTTATTTTACTCAGCTGATTATATTAAGATCTCTTGTTTGTACAACCAGCTCTGACGCCTCCGTATAATTTTCCCTGGACGTAATATAAAGCAGCTATGCTTATAGGGTCATGAAGTTAATTATCTCATAAACTTGTAACATTTTTAACAGATAATAAAAAAAATAATTTTGACTCTTCTTCTTTCAGAACAATTCTGTATGTAATACTGCATCTTCTTAGAATCATATAGCCTAATCATTTAAATTAAGTGAATTTTATAAATGCTTGTATGGTAATATTGTATTGTAGGCTACATTATGCTCAGTAGGAGCATGAACTCACAGCGCAATGTGACGTCGGAGTGACGTCTTTCTATGTCATTTTTGGACGTCCAATTTCGGTCCACTGAAGGGCTTGTTTTGTAACGCCAGGCAACGTCTTTATTCGACGTCTATTGTACGTCTAATGTTGACGTTCGTGGGACCAAAAATGGTCGTTTGTGGATGTCTTTTCAACATAAAATTAGACTAATTTTAGACGTCGTTTCTATACAACTTCTATAACTGTAGTCCCATGTTTCAAAAGGGTGGAGGACATGTTTTCATATTTACGCATTTGGCAGACGCTTTTATCCACAGTGACTTACATTGCATTACAGATTTACATTCCAATCAGTTCTTGCTTTCCCTGGGAATCGAACCCATGATGTTGGCGTTGCAAGCACCAACCCTCTACTGTTTGAGCTCCAGCATTACACCTTAGTATACGTCTCCAGTTATCACCTGCTGCTGAGACGATCAAATGGATTTTTTGGAAAATTATCTTAAACAATTATAAATAATCTGTATTCATATGTATTATGTTGATATTTGTAAATAAAAAAATATTGCATATTAATCATGTACATTTCCTGCACCTGTAATAGACGTCCAAATGAGGTCCAAAAATATGACCCAGTTCAAAGGTCAAATGTTGAACTCAACATGAGGTCCAAGTTGGGTCATGGTTGGACGCCCAAATATTGGACCTATAACAGCTCATTTATAATAATATAGTTCCCTCTTGTGGGATTTATGTGAACTGCACAATATAAAGTATTGTAGTGAGAATAACAGTTTATTTAATCAGAACAGCCGAGCTTTATGTGCCATAAAATAGATGGCATTTATATTTTTTTTAACTCAGCATATATGTACATATTAATGCTCCTAAATATATAATGTCTGAAGATAAATTTCTAAGAAAAGTCTTGTCTAATGATATTCAAGCATGTGTTTGTTTGTTTTGGCTTTGACAGAACTTGACTTTATGCTTTTCTTATTGATATATACATGTAAAAATATCAGTTGCTTTAAACATGCTACTTAAACTCTAAGTTTGAATAGAAGAAACAGAAGCATTGCTATTTTACTGAATATTAAACACAAATAATTATAATTGTTTGAGCTTTGCCAAAACAGAAGTAGATCTGGCCAGCAGAACCACATCTGAACCACATCTGAACCACATCTGAACCACATCTGAATCACATCTGAACCACATCTGAACCATTGGTGATAACATACAGAAATGCTGATATATTGAGATAGATTGTGAAGTTTTTTTTATTGGCATCATTAAAATGTTCTAGAAAAAATGGTTCTTTAAAGAGCTGTTCACTGAAAGGTTCTGAGCCGAACCAAAAATGACTTATGATTGTACAGACCAATGAAGTTTTTGGCTTTTGCTTTGATATTACTAATATTACTGAATTCAGAACTAGAGTCATGAGAAAATGAAACACAATAAAGAGTAATATCCGCTGTTACATGTGATCTCGATCTTCTGTGACAGAATTATCTTTGTCCTCTCTGTCTGAAAATATTTTACATGATCACATTTTATGTGATCACTTTATCAAACACAGAGAAGTTCATTAAAACTAAGGAATATTATAGTTTCAATATTATTATACCAGCAAACCTCTCCTTAACAAAAATAAAGGTTCTTCATGATCCATGAAATCTTTCCGTTCCACAAAAGGTTCATTACAGTGGAAAACGGTTCTTTAGATTGTAAAAATGTTCTTCACACTAAAAAAAAAGTGTTTCATTTAAGATCTGATCACTGAAAGGTTCTTTAAGGAGCCCAAAATGGTTCATGGTATTACTGTGGAAAAAAACATATTTTTTATGAGTGATGTACTAGTGATGATTGAAAATTAAAATCATTTACAAAAACCTCAACATTGAAAGCGTTGTAAGATTTGAGTTAAAGGTGAAAGGTCACCAGCACTGACCCAATCTCAGTCTGATGGGTTTCTGGAAGTCTCTGAAGACACAGAAATAAAGTCCTGAATCTGACTCTGTGACTCCAGTAATAACTAGCGTGACTGTAGTGATCTCTGTGTCTGCATCAACTTCCAGACCACTTCTGTTGAGATTGAACGTCACAAGAAGTTTTCTTCCTGCGGCACTGCTGGTTTTTGCAGATATTAGTTGGGTTAGTTGTTGAGAATACTGATGAAACCAGGAGATTTCATATCTGTCGCTCATGTTGCAGTTTAACCTGATTCTTTCGTTCAACTCGACTCTGAACAGAGTCACTTCATCTTCTGAAACACCTGGAAAATATCAACTGAGCCTTTAACATTATTTAGATAAAAACATGTATTATTTGAGGTTAAAATGATCCGTTAAAGCGTGAAGTAGAGTAAATTTACCACTGGAAGTGATGTGAACAATAAAACACACAGATCTCGCATGAATTCCTGCTCATTCAACACTAACAGTGACTATGTTTACATGTGCACCAATAATGCATTTACAATAATCAGAGTGAGGATTTAAAGTCCCCCTGTGGTGAAAATCAGCTTTTAATGTTGTTTATATGTCTATGTGGTGTTTTTAATATACTAGCGGCAGCGCAGGAGCTCGTGCGGGACACATTAGCGGCAGCGCAGGAGCTCGTGCGGGACACTAGCAGCAGAGCAGGAGCTCGTGCGGGACACATTAGCGGCAGCGCAGCTCGTGCGGGACACTAGCGGCAGCACAGGAGCTCGTGCGGGACACTAGCGGCAGCGCAGGAGCTCGTGCGGGACACATTAGCGGCAGCACAGGAGCTCGTGCGGGACACTAGCTGCAGCGCAGGAGCTCGTGCGGGACACTAGCGGCAGCGCAGGAGCTCGTGCGGGACACTAGCAGCAGCGCAGGAGCTCGTGCGGGACACATTAGCGGCAGCACAGGAGCTCGTGCGGGACACTAGCGGCAGCGCAGGAGCTCGTGCGGGACACTAGCGGCAGCGCAGCTCGTGCGGGACACTAGCGGCAGCACAGGAGCTCGTGCGGGACACTAGCGGCAGCGCAGGAGCTCGTGCGGGACACTAGCGGCAGCGCAGCTCGTGCGGGACACTAGCGGCAGCGCAGGAGCTCGTGCGGGACACTAGCGGCAGCGCAGGAGCTCGTGCGGGACACTAGCGGCAGCGCAGCTCGTGCGGGACACTAGCGGCTGCGCAGGAGCTCGTGCGGGACACTAGCGGCAGGGCAGGAGCTCGTGCGGGACACTAGCGGCAGCGCAGGAGCTCGTGCGGGACACTAGCGGCAGCGCAGGAGCTCGTGCGGGACACTACCGGCAGCGCAGGAGCTCGTGCGGGACACTAGCGGCAGCGCAGGAGCTCGTGCGGGACACTAGCGGCAGCCAAGGAGCTCGTGCGGGACACTAGCGGCAGAGCAGGAGCTCGTGCGGGACACTAGCGGCAGCGCAAGAGCTCGTGCGGGACACTAGCGGCAGCGCAGGAGCTCGTGCGGGACACTAGCTGCAGCGCAGGAGCTCGTGCGGGACACTAGCGGCAGCGCAGGAGCTCGTGCGGGACACTAGCGGCAGCGCAGGAGCTCGTGCGGGACACTAGCGGCAGCGCAGGAGCTCGTGCGGGACACTAGCGGCAGCGCAGGAGCTCGTGCGGGACACTAGCGGCAGCGGCGTCTGCAACAGGCAACTGTGTCTGCTCTTCATGAGCACGATTACCTGTAAGACACTTCAACAGGTTAAGACACTAAAAATCTGTTCTTGTTCTCAGATTGACATTGTTCCAGTTTGTCTATGTTAGTTATGATGTAAATAGTTACCACTATGAAACACCCAACCACTGGCACACTGCCTTAGGCTGTCTGTGAATTTGTATACCAAATGTTTGAAATTCTAGCTACATATCACATATTTGAGCTTAATGTTTTACAAATTATTTACTTCAAGTGGAAATCCAAAAATTACCCAAGGCGTAAAGTGCTCATCTTGTACACATGCGTTGAAAGAAACATATATTGAATTATTTTAAAGTGATGCCCTACAAATGAGATTGCTAGTATCAATGTCCCTTTATATCTCTTAGAAACCTGTGAAAGTTACCTTACTGAAGCTGCTGAAGTTCATTTTCTTCCCTCAAGATGACACTATAATAGAAATGTTTGAATACTTTCCCTTTTGGTGGTGCTTTAAGCTCTATTATACTACGTTATGCCCAAGTTATGTGATTTTGTTTTAAGCTTTGTATTCTGTATCCATTTAAAAGTTAAATACACAAAAATAAAGCACATTTTAACGGTGTCAGGAGTGTGTGGGTACTTCTCCACAGTGCGGCACTCATATCAAAACAACATATTTTTCAGATATACCTGCAATTTGCTTGTTTCAAAAACCATCTGGAATCTGCCACAAAATAAGTGCACACACAACACACTTTAAAAATATGAATTACTCAATGCCACATATTAGCCTAAGCACTTTACAACTGACAATCTAGCTACTACAGATCCCTGAGAATTAAGCGTTTTGTAATAAAACTTGCTAAAACAGCACGACACAGTGAACTTACTAACATATAAATGAAAAGTGAGTGTGTATCATTTGATTTCTTTATTAATATTATTTTTTTTAGCAATTATTTCTAATAGCTGAAGGAATCTTTCCTCTCTCTCTTATGTCTCCCTTTCCCTCTCTCTCACTTCTCGGTCTCTTCTTTCTTCTCTTTCTCTGGCCTCCTGTTCTAGTCTCTTCTCATTTTCTCGTCGCTCTCTTTCTTTTCTTTCCTCGTTTTCCTCCATCCCAAATTCTCGCACAATACACAGATGTGTTCAGTGACGAGCTCGGAAAACTCCCTATCACATACTCTATGACACTGGATCCAACTGAACATCCAGTGGTCCGTCCAGGACACCGCATCCTGTGGCAATGCAGACACGAGTCAAAGCCGAGCTTGACAGCATGCAGAATTAAGGTGTCATAACCACAGTTTCTGAACCTACAGACTGGGTTTCGTCCATGGTAGCAACACACAAAAAGGACAAGCAGGAAATCAGACTGTGTATCAATCCAAAAGACCTCAACACTGCTCTGAAGAGACCCCATTATCCAGTGTGCAGCATTGAGGAAGTCGCCCAGCTGTGGTGCCACAGTGTCTCTGTGTTAGACGCCAAGAGCTCATTCTGGCAAATACGTCTCGATCACAAGTCATCGATGCTGACCACATTCAGCACACCTTCGGGCGCTACAGATTCCTTCGCATGCCATTTGGCATAAGTTTCCCAGCGCTCAATGGAACAGCTGTTTGCAGGATATCCGTGTGCTATTATAGTGGACGACATCATCATAGGAGGTTGTGATGCTACAGAACACGAAGCCAACCCAAACAAGTGCTCGACCGGCCCGAGAGATAAACCTCAGGCTGAACCGTCTCAAATGCAAGTTCTGCCTGGACCAGGTCTGTTATGTGGGTCACATATTTACAAAGGAGGGTCTCAAAGCCGACCCTGAGCCAAGACCGTGGCGATCACATGCCAGTCCCTCAGGACGACCCAGCCGTGCAGCGATTCCTCTGCATGGTGAACTATCTTGGGGAGTTCATCCCAAACCTCAGCGAGATCGCAGCGCCTCTGAGACAGCTCACGCACAAAGACACTGCGTGGTGCTGGTTTCCATCAGCAGGCGTTTGACCGTCTCAGGTCATGCGTATCCAGCGCACCAGTCTTATCCTAATATGATGTGAGAAAACCAGTTACACTGACCTGTGATGCGTCATGTTACGGACTTGGTGCTGCATGTCTACAGGAGGAGAGACCAGAAACACGGTACGCTCAAACTAAGAAGGAGCTGTTGGCAGTGGTGTTTGCATGTACCAAATTCAAGGATTACGGGTATGGGAAGCCCACGGTCATTGTGACCAACTCCAAAATAAAAGACTCATTCAAAAGCGATACTATGATGCATCAAGCCGCCACATCCAGCTGCACCACAGTCCCCCATACACACCACACACACCTCGAGAGACCCAGGTAACACCAGTGAGCAGCAGAGGCTGTTCAGTCTCCAACGAAGGTAACACCAGGTCACACACTGTATGTGACACGCTCAGGTCGTGTCTGCAGGCCTAATCCAAAGTATGAACAATTAATATTTTGCTGTTATGGGCTGCAAACCAAAGACATTTAAGAGTGAAAAGAAAAAAGACAATTCTGCAATCGTCTCCATGGGACTCTATATTTCTGGTTGTAGTGCTTAGCATATAGCCTTGTTATGTTAAAAAAAAAGATCTGCACTTAATTGTATTTGTTCCAGTGAAAATGTTTTCAGCTACCACTCAATGCACTGAATTCACATATGAATGTTGAAATGTTTTGAATGTTAAAAGTAAAATTTCACAATATATAAAAAAAAAAAAAAAATGAAACTGTCATAGTGTTGTAAGTTAATGCCTAGCCTTTTATTCTGTTTGCCAATCTAATGGCAAACTAATGGAAAACTAAAACACAAACTAAAGAAAGGGGATGAAGATCATTCTGATCATTCTAAAACAGGCCATAACTTTTTTACATCTGTTAAATAAAAAGGTATTGGTCTAATCTGAATTTAAAAATAAGACTGATTTCCATTGGCTAACTGCTTATACAACAAAAACTCAGGACAAACATGCAGAAAAACAGCTTTTACAAACCCATTGCAAATGATTTATCGAAAGTAAAATCTATTAAATGTAATTAACTTATCATCTAATAACACTGAATATCAAGTGTGTGTATAATATGTTCTTTTATCAATGTTCAGGGCTTGTTTTGTTCAGTCCATGGATTGCTCAGATTAACAGGACAATAAACTTCATTTCTCCCATCACTACAAACTGGTGTAAAGTGAGGACCAGAATGTCTACTATAAATATACATTGTTTAAAAAATAAAATATATTTCTGTATCATCTCACTTAAATTAGTTTCTCTAAGATATTGGAACAATACATCATAACACACAGGTTATCTTTCGACTCTTTTAGCAGAATATCAATAAAATCAAAATGTATTTTCATTCTCCTAATTTTCTCCTTCATATTTTCTGAATATATCATAACATGTTCTACTGTCTCTTCCCACAGAATCACACTGTTATGTTTAAGTGTCTCAATCTCTTTACGCTCCAGCCAGTCTAGGATGGGGAAGCAACATTAAAGTTAATGATAACTAAAGTATTAACATAAACAAAAGTTTGGCTCCAGAAGTTACATACCAAAAACAACAGAAATGTGGTAACAAGGTTTATTCATGTAACACAAGTTTAGGAAGTGTTAAGACTTCAGGAGTGGGAGAAGACAAAAAAAAGACAAACAAAAATCCCTCTAACTATAGGGACCCGATCTACACTTACCTTAAGGAAAGAAAAAGGAAAGAAACGACAGAATAGTTCCCTGACTCGCTCTCTACTTTAAACAGGAGAAAAGCATTACAAAAATAAAGAACAGGCACTCACTCCCTAAAACTTCCCAGTTTATCTATACAATATTATAAGAGAAACATCAGATGAACAGTTAACAGTTGGGTTCAGCAACAAACAGTGTCTACATCAATGTAACATTATTTATACAAGCTTTTAACAACAAAAATAAATAAAATGGGTCAGTTTTGAAATAAATCACAACCGAACAGCAGCAGCAATGAACAGAATCAACAAACAAATCCAACCGAGAATAACAAGCCTTCGTCCAGTGACATCAGTGAGGCTTTATCCTCTTCTTTTCCTTGAAGACAATCCCATCGGAGCCGTCGTCAGCACAGGTGATCTCCCTCAGCTTTACCTGTACAGAAGAGACACGACCACTACTGCCCCCTACTGGCCTGACACACCACATACACACATATCAAACACAATTACACAATAGCAGTAACAACAGTTTGACACAGACACACATTCACAATCATCAGTTGACGGATTAAATAAAAATATAATACATGATCTAGGAATTGTTTCTAAGGCTGCTTTACATTAATAGTAAATGCAGATACAGTAACAGATTCCTGAGGTTGCACTGCAGCACAAATGTTCATACGTACTGACAATTAAATATATATTGCACAAATATGTTGACAGATTCCTCTGCAGGAAATGGTTTTGTTTTGAAGGAGATAAAAAGCATATATTGCTGGACTCGGTCGAGAACAACTAACAAGACCAATGACCAAGTCCAACACAATATAAAACTGTCTAGAGACTGAACTGGAGAACTACAGCACTAGATCATCATGATCCACAGGACAGATCCTCAAGATCCAGAACTCAGTGCTTTCATCCTTCAAGTAATCTCTGTGCCGACGTCTGTGTATCTCGACCAGAACCAGCAGAAACACAGTCAGATCAAACAGCAAAATCCAATGATCTACAGGTGAAGGGAAAAGTGGGAAGAGAGTTTTTTTAAATCCACTGTTTAAGATCTTCTGTAATTCTCTCATGCCTCGTGTTTTACTCACTTCGATGTTTAGTGTTGTTTAGATTTCCCTTCAAGTCTAGAATAGATTCTGTACAGAATATTGAAAGGTTAGTCATGCAGTTTATGATTTCCATTACACGAGAGTAGATGTTAAAACTTCATGCTGATTTGTACTCGGCTTTCGCCAAGATAAGCACCAACTAAGATGTAGCTTTACAGTAATCTATGCTTCTCCATCCATTTACGCTTCTTTCCAAATGGTGATGTGAATCTCCTTCTGTCTGGTGTTAATCGCGTCAGCACACACACAACGGCTGCAACCACAGTGCGGTCTCCCCAGTGGATCAGCATGACAACCGTCTGGATTGAGCAGAGTAGGGGACATCTCTAGGGTCTTCAAGTGGGCATCTTCCGTCCTCAGTGTTTCGTCGACTAGCCCACGACACCTCAAGAGGGCTCGACAGTGACTCTGGCGTCCCAGAGTCACCCCCCTCCGTCCCCCACTCAACTCAGCCCAGCTTACTGACCTCTACATCCCTCCTGCTGCTGAGACCAAACCACAATCTCTCAATCTCTCCGCAACCCAACCATACGCGCCAACCCGTTTGACTAAGGCTGTCGAGCCCCACTGTCTTCGTTAAAGCGGTCAGTGGCAACGGTTCCGTATGGCATACTACCGCAAAACACAATATCTGTCCAAACACCAATCCTCATTCACGCAAAATACACAGGAACGTAATGACTGTAATTACTATGCAAACTATACAAATAAACCAACAGACTCTTCGAGTTCTTCAAGAATTCTTCAAAACCGTAGCATGGCGGCCTGTACACAGCCAGCCAGACTCTTTCCGTCTCAACCACAGCCAGTTGCTGCTCCTCTCTGCTGCTTCAGATAAGTTCTTTACTGTGCGACGCAACTCTTGGCCACTGAATCCGACATCTCTGAGGAACCGGGTTGTAGAGTGTGCCACAAATCCTCGACAACCCACTTCCACTGGATAAACCCGGACTCTCCATCCTCGCTGTTCTGCTTCAGTGGCCAGCTGAGCATACCGCAGTTTCTTCCTCTCATATGCCTCATCTACAGCATCCTCCCATGGCACTGTTAACTCTATCAGTTGAACAATGCGTGCTGATCCAGACCACAAAACAATATCTGGTCGGAGGTTAGTGGTGGCAATCTCAGGTGGAAAAATATCAGCCAGCATCTTCCAGTCCCTAGCAGCTTCCAGTTATCCTGAACGAGAATTGGTTTTAACACCTTTTCTTGGTGGTTGCTCGCCTGGGCGGAGGAATATTGTCTTCTGTGTGTGATGTTTTGCTAGAACAGGTGGCAACTTATTGGTCATGTTACGCTTGTCTTCCAATGCTAAAGCCAAACATCGGAGTACTTGGTCATGGCGCCAAGTAAACCGACCTTGGCTAAGAACCACCTTACATCCTGTCAAAATGTGCCTTAATGTGGCAGGTGATGAACACAAAGGACAAGAGGGATCCTCTCCTACCCAGAGGTTTAGGTTCTGCGGTGATGGGAGAACATCATATGTTGACCTAATAAGGAAACTGATCCTACTCTCCTCCATTGACCAAAGGTCTTGCCAGCCCATCTTTTGTTGTTCCACACTCTCCCATCTCATCCACTCTCCCTGCTTGGCCTGGGAAATGGCCTTTATACACCTCATCCTCTCTTCCTGCTTTCGCACCTCGTTGACTACCAGCTTCCTCCTTTGAGCTGGGCCTGCCTTGTGCCATTTAGGAGGAGCTAAACTGAGCCCAAAACCCCCTCTTCCATGCTGTACCTGCCCCACGATATCACCAATTTGAAGGGCAGCCTTTGCCTCTTCCACAGATTTCTTTGCGGACCACTTTCTACCAGTTTTTAACACAGGTCCTGCCTTCCTTACACATTTGTCGCGTGACTCTACTAAGGTCATTTCCAGTCTGACCTTGGCGCACTTAAACTCCTCGGTTAAAGCAGAGACTGGCAGCTGCAATACTCCTTTACTATAAAGTCAGACTCTGCTGAGGCAGCGTGGAACTCCCAACCATTTCCTGATGTATGAACTTATTAACGCTTTCAGCTTATCCACTGTTGTCAAAGAAACCTCGTACACAGTCAGTGGCCACAGCAACCTCGGCAGTAGACCAAACTGAAAGCACCAGAGTTTTAGTTTGCCTGGTAGAGCACAGCTGTTTATGCTCTTCAACCCTTCCACTGCTTGTCGTCTAACTTCTCCCACTCGAACTGTGTCCTTTAGATCCCCATCATACCATCTCCCAAGACTCTTCACTGGCTTCTCAGAAACTGTTGGTATTGCCTCACCATTAATGAAGAATGTTTTATCTACTACCTTTCCTTTAACTATCGAGATGCTCCTTGATTTAGAGGGCTTAAATTGCATTCGTGCCCATTCGATGTTACTTACCCAATAACCGATTAGTGCCGGCTACTGTTGTAGTCATGGTTGTCATGTCATCCATGTATGCTCTGATTGGTGGTAGTCGCATCCCAGAAGCCAAGCGCTCTCCTCCTAATACCCATCTTCATGCCCTAATGATTACTTCCATTGCCATGGTAAAAGCCAGTGGAGAAATTGTGCATCCCGCCATTATTCCAACCTCTAAGGATTGCCATGTAGTGCTGAATTCTGGAGTTGAGAAACTAAATTGCAAATCTCCAAAATAGGCTTTCACTAAATTTGTTATTGACATCGGTACCCTGAAAAAATCAAATGCTGCCCAAAGAAGCTCATGTGGCACTGAACCATATGCATTAGCCAAATCCAGGAATGTCACATGGAGCTCCTTCCTCTCCTTTTTAGCTGATTGAATTCGTTGCCAGATAACATTGATGTGTTCTAAGCATCCTGAGAACCCTGGAATGCCCGCTTTTTGAACTGTGTCAATGAAGCCATTCTTTAATAGGTAGGTTGACAATCTCTGAGCAATAATGCTGAAGAAAATCTTACCTTCGACGTTTAATAGTGAAATCGGACGAAACTGACTGATGCTTGTAGCATCTTTTTCTTTGGGTATAAAGACTCCACCTGCCCGCGCCATGCTCTAGGTACAACCTGCTTTTCCCATGCCACTTTTATCAATTTCCACAGAATTCGTAGAACTCCTGAAGCACTCTTGTACACTCTGTACGGAACTCCATTAGGCCCTGGAGATGATGAAGCCCTTGCCTTTCTCACAGCCTGCTCTATCTCTTTCCTCTAACTAACCCTTCAATTTTCTGCTGCCGCCTAGACATTCCAGGAGCAGTTTGTACTTTTTCCTTCCTTTTTTCCACACCAAACCTCTCACTTCCATAAGCGTAAATGATGTCCCCAAATTTATCCAGCTTCTTTTCAACTGTACCAGTTAATCTTTCCAATTATTTCCAATATTATTCATTTACTGATTAAACATAATATTTCTGCTCATCCAGTGATCTTCTCTCACCTGTGACTGTGACTGTGATCAAGGCTTCATTATTAGAGTCCAGAACTCTGTATGTTCCAGTGTCAGTGACTGTAAAGTCATGAATGATCAGAGTCTGGTCACTGATGATCAGTCGATCACTGCTGACCCCGTGACCTCTCCTCCACACCTCTGTCCAGCCGGAGCCAGAGTTTCTCTCCACTTTATCAGCGTTGATCAACACAACATCCAACTTCAGATCCTCTCCTTTCTTCACAGAGATCTCATCTGAGGACAAACAGAGACATTCATCCTCAATCACAACTATAATAGTGTCATTTCATCAAGGCCATAATCACATATTTAATATTGGAGGATCAGATGAAAACATTGGAAAAACTCAATCCACTCTGAATATTAAGTTTGTCCATTCAGTGTTTCTGCTGTTTCTAGTCCTGCATGCAATACCAACACTATTACAGGAAATCCTGAAGCACAAGCTGATGTTTGATCAGTTTTGACTTTACCATGAATATGAAGATGATATTCCCTGATCTGTCGCTCCACTTCTCTCTCATCATTATTGTAATACACAAGTAAAAAGTATTTCCCAGTGTCACTGTAGATCAGATCCTTGATGATGACGTCACATGATCCTTCTTTAAACACTCGACCGCTGCAGTTTCTCTTCTCACACACAGGGATGTTTTTTGAAAAACTGTTTAAACTAATACCCACAATCTCTCTGTCCTCAGATTCACATGATAGAGTGATGTTTCCTCCCTTTATTCCTGACACAGGTTTAGTGGAGGATCCTGCAAATACACACAGTGATATTCACTCAATACAAACTATTAATACTGAAAAATAAATGTGGCGTTTCTGTCTATTTTCTTAAATCAATATCATTATTATTAAATATTATTATTTAAGTTATTTTATTAAACTGAATTAAAATAAATAAATAAATGAGACTAGAATAACTAGTAGCTTGAACTAGTTGAACCAGAACTTTTAGCTTGGACTAAAAAATTATAATTAATAACATAAATGATACTGACCGCTATAACTGATAAAGCACAGCAGCAGCACCTTCATCCTGATGAGAAAACAGAGGATTTGTTATGCTGGGTACACACCAAAAGATTTTTTATCTTATAAGCTTTTCAAAATGTGATAGACCACAAACGAGGACAAAAAATCCTAGATTTAACCGTTTTGCTTCTATAGTGTGTGTGTGCCATGATGTGACAAAGACAGCACAACACACACGAACAGATTTTCAAGTCTCGACTGTGAACACAGGAAATCTCGCGAGACTTCAGAATAAGCGTAGCGGACGATATGCAGGAAGAAATTGCGATGATAGTGTTCGGAATGATTTTCACAGAAAATTCTCGGGGGGAAAAGAAAAGTGTTTGGGTGAAGTCGTGGAGACGGTGGGAATTTAGTGAACTTCTCAGATAAAGGTTGTGGTAATGCACACACGCTGGCCCTGTCTCTCTCCCCCCTGCTGAAAAATCCAGCTAAAACCAGCCTAAGCTGGTCAGGCTGGTTTTGGCTGGTCTCCCAGCCTGGTCATAGTTGGTTTATCAGGCTGGTTTTAGAGGGGTTTTGAACACTTTTTTAGCTGGTCAGGCTGGTCTTAGCTGGTCAGGCTGGTTTTAGCTGGCCAGGCTGGTTTTAGCTGGACAGCCTGGCTGGTTTTAGCTGGTCAGCCTGGCTGGTCTTAGCTGGTCAGGCTGGTCTTAGCTGGTCAGGCTGGTCTTGGCTGGTCTTAGCTGGCCAGGCTGGTCTTAGCTGGTCAGGCTGGTCTTAGCTGGTCAGCCTGGCTGGTCTTAGCTGGTCAGGCTGGTCTTAGCTGGTCAGGCTGGTCTTGGCTGGTCAGGCTGGTCTTGGCTGGTCAGGCTGGTCTTAGCTGGTCAGCCTGGCTGGTCTTAGCTGGTCAGGCTGGTCTTAGCTGGTCAGTGTTGGTCTTAGCTGGTCAGTGTTGGTCTTAGCTGGTCAGTGTTGGTCTTAGCTGGTCAGGCTGGTCTTAGCTGGTCAGTGTTGGTCTTAGCTGGTCAGGCTGCTCTTAGCTGGTCAGTGTTGGTCTTAGCTGGTCAGTGTTGGTCTTAGCTGGTCAGGCTGGTCAGTGTTGGTCTTAGCTGGTCAGTGTTGGTCTTAGCTGGTCAGTGTTGGTCTTAGCTGGTCTTAGCTGGTCAGTGTTGGTCTTAGCTGGTCAGTGTTGGTCTTAGCTGGTCAGGCTGGTCTTAGCTGGTCAGTGTTGGTCTTAGCTGGTCAGGCTGGTCTTAGCTGGTCAGTGTTGGTCTTAGCTGGTCAGTGTTGGTCTTAGCTGGTCGTGTTGGTCTTAGCTGGTCAGTGTTGGTCTTAGCTGGTCAGGCTGGTCTTAGCTGGTCAGTGTTGGTCTTAGCTGGTCAGGCTGGTCTTAGCTGGTCAGTGTTGGTCTTAGCTGGTCAGTGTTGGTCTTAGCTGGTCAGTGTTGGTCTTAGCTGGTCGTGTTGGTCTTAGCTGGTCGTGTTGGTCTTAGCTGGTCAGTGTTGGTCTTAGCTGGTCAGTGTTGGTCTTAGCTGGTCGTGTTGGTCTTAGCTGGTCGTGTTGGTCTTAGCTGGTCAGTGTTGGTCTTAGCTGGTCAGTGTTGGTCTTAGCTGGTCAGGCTGGCTGACTCTATGTCTTCTCTATTTTTCCTGCCACTGGTTGTTGTGACAAAGAAAGTAAACAATTCCAAATACACTTTAAATAATCTTCAGGAGCACAGGCAACCATTCAAACAAATTGCTTTTTTATTTGATATTTCAGCCCCTTAAAACAAACCAGTGATATGGTAACAGTTATGTACAAAATTATTAATTGAAATGATTAAAATGCTAAAAACTGTCCTAAAAACTAAAACTAAAAACTGACTTAACTGTAAAGGCACAGCAAAATCAGTGTGAATTATATAAACTCTGAGCAGAGTGTTAAATGAACACTGAAGCAGTGTTTAAGTTAATGAGATAATTTTGTGATTAATTGAGTGATGATTAAGTATTATTGAAGACACCTGATGGTAACAAGCAGAATCACTGAAGGAGAAACCCCCCCTGGAATTGTAAGTCACCATTACGGTGATCAGTGTTTGTTTTAGTTGGTCTCTTGGCCCTTAAATCACTAACTTTAGATTTTGTTATGCTGTTGTACATGAGTTATAACAGCCAGATGAACAAAGAAAAAAGATGATCTGATGGTATTACTTTACTAGTAATAATGTTTTTGAAAGAAATCTCTTCTGCTCATCAATGCTGTATTTATTTGATCAAAAATACAGAAAAAAACTGTAATATTGTGAAATAATTACAATTTAAAATAATGGTTTTCTATTTTAATATACTTTAAAATATAATTTAATCCTGTGACGCAAAGCTGAATTTTCAGCATCATTAATCCAGTCTTCAGTGTCACGATATATTATAAACAGGAATTAATTACGCTTTACTATATATTCACATAGAAAACAGCTGTTTTACATTATAATAATATTTCACAATATTACTGTTTTTTTTTGTCAAATAAATGCTAGCTTGATGAGCAGAGAGACTTCTTTCAAAAAATATTAAAAATAGTAATGTTTCCAAACTTTTGACCGGTATTTTATACAAAATAAATTATAGTTAATAAGATTGATGTGGTTTGGCATTGATAAATTGTGCTTGAAAAAACATGATCAGAATATCGACTCAAATTATGTATTATATCGAGTATTATTGAAGCAAAACAGAGTAGATGTCAAGTCTTCGAGAAAATGTTTTAGGAGTTGCAAACGTAGTTTTTTTCCTTTCTCTCTCACAGACACAACACATCAGTTACACCTTTTTAAATTCTTCATTGCAGGTGCACAAATCCTATTCTACAAATTACCAAACTCATAGGGTCACATTTTTGTTGAGAACAGTACAATTTTGGCCAATCATGCACATTTCTTTGTGTATAATTTTGTGAATCATCTATACTGTTTGGCTATTCTCATGTGGTCACACTTCACTTTTCATTCCATTGACTTCCATTCATTTACATGTGAATGTGGGAGATTGGAAATGCTAGCTCTCGCAAAAAGTTTCATATTTTACTGCATTCCAGTTCAAGTCTGGTGAACTCCGACCTGTGAATTTGCTCTACATTTATAACGTGTGACCAGTAGAAGATCAATACACGAAGGTGTGACCTCTTGGCTGATTTAAAAGAATTATATTTTTGTTGTAAAGTCATATGCTCAAACCCCTTGTGTGATCGCGGCTTAAATGTGAGCATATACATTTCTTAATTTGTGATTTGTAAAATAGTATTTGTGCACCTCCAATGAAGAATTTGAAAAGCTGTAACTTCTGTGTTTGTGAGAGAGAAAAAAGTTTAAAACTTCTATTATTAAAAAAAAACAAAAAAACTTTCTTTTGGTGACTTTAAATTTACTGATGTGTGACTTTACACCTACAGACTCCACTGCCACAGGTGCTCAGTTTTGCTATAATAATACCCTCACAGAACATGATAGTAATCAGCCATCCATGCAAAAGCAGAGGTCGTGTGGTGTACAGGTACATCTGTCCGGCCCAACATCTCATGCCTTCCGCTGGGATCCCAGAAAACCTGCAATACAAACATAGTACAGTTCAAAATCTATCATACATACATCTCATCTGGTATCACAAATTATCATTCCAGGTTCAATTTAAGATATGCTCACTATTAGGGCTGCACGATATTGAAAAACTTAAATACATATTTTGTTTTTCTGCTATATATATTGCGATATAAAAACAATTTCATCAGAATATTTATTTAGGTCTATTTGAAAAGAATTAATTATTATAGAATAATTGGGGAGATTTTGTAGAGAAGTGAATCTGCATTAGGGCTGGACCCGAATATTCAAATATTCGTTCGGTGGGTTGGTATTCGATTTGAAAATGTGACATTCGAATATTCGTTTTTTTTTTTCGAAACGGTTCTCGAAACAGTTCTCATTCGTGCTTGAATATGTTTTACACTATAAAATCTGGTGAAATATAATACTTAACATGTAACTTTGTTATAGCTACTTAATAAATATATTTGCTTCTTCTTGGACTACTAAAAGTGTTCCTGCAACGGGAGTATTCTCCGGCTAGAGCGCAGAACAGCGGAGTTTGTATGGACAGTGCATGCCTGAGCTTGTATTTTGGGCTAAGCTGCGTTGCTTTGACATTGTTGAAAATAGAATAATAGAAACAAAATGTATTATCCTATTTACCCCTTATTATCAATCTAAATGAATCTACTGCGAAATATAGGAGAAATTTCGTTTTTCTATATTAAAATTTTGTTTTTATTGATTTAAATTTCATTTTTATTTTTTATTTAAATTTTGTTTTTATTTATTTAAATTTCGTTTTTATTTATTTAAATCTACCCTACTTTGTCAGTGAGAAAAATATTATAAGACTACCTTATTAAAAATATCGCTTAAGTTAACAGACCTGTGTGTGTGTGTGTGTGTGTGTGTGTTTTATATCACTAGTGCAGTGTCCGTTCTCGGAGCATATAAGCTCTGCTCGCGTGAGGCGCGCCGCTTCCCGCTCGCGCTGTTCTGTAGTTTATTAAAAGTTTATTCATCCTGGCAAGTAGGGGTGGGGGTGGGGGTGGTGGTGGTGGGGGGGGGGGGACTGTTCAGTTTTGTTGATGGGGGGTGATTGTTCAGTATTGTTGACCTTTGGGTCTTACATGCGCTTCAAGAAACACACGCACATTTGCACACACACACAAGGTCTCTCGCTCTCTCCCTCTCTGTCGTGCGCGCGCAACACGGTTTGGACCTCGCGAGTTCTAGATTCCGGGAGATTTGAACTAATTTGCGGGCATCAGGGAGCCGCTATCAATATGCGGGAGAATCCCGGAACTTCCGAGAGACTTGGGATTTCTGAGACATATAGAGATTCCTAAGCTTCGAATATTCGATGATCATTACTACTAGGGTTGCGGCGGTGAGGAAAATTTCCCACCGGTTAATCAACGTGTGACAACACCAGTAATCCCGGTGTCACCGTGGGGGGCGGGGCGGGGGGGTTAAATAGCTTTTAAATGCGTGCGCGTTATACTTTCACTTTCGAAATAAGCGTCAATTGGCAATTCAGCGTCAATTGCTTGAATGGACAAAAAAACAACAACTCGCTGATAATAAAACTTTTATTTATAGACAGAACTTTTATTAGCATAACGAACGAATAAAAATAACCCCATGCATAGGCTGAAAAAAGTGAAAATCGGCAAACTGTGGGCCCAAACAAATAAGAACCATAAAACGTTTATTAACGAATAAGAAAAAAAAATAGGCCTAAATAAATTACACAAAGTTTAAATAAGATAAAACCAAATAAATAAGTGCATCGCGCAAACGCAGTACTAATTGATTGTTGTACCTGTGTCTGGCTTCTGCGGTCGATGTTTTACTGCAGTGCCCATTTTGGCAGCCTCATTCTTGTGGTGCGCTTGAAGGTGCGTGTATAAATTACTTGTGTTTCCTCCAGATGCTGCAACCTTTGCCAGGCAAAGTTTGCAGATTGCCTCATTAACGTTTTCAGTTTCCATTTTTGAATTTGGTTTGAACCCAAAATATTGCCAAACAGGCGCTTTTGCATTGCGTTTTGACACCAAATCTTCCGCCATTATCTTGATTTTCTGTAATTTGACTCGTTCTCATCTCCACACGTGCTAAATGGAATTTGACTCCTGATGCTTGCTGATCTGTGACGTGACTGGCTCTTGGCACGCACTGCGCAGTTCAGTTTTTAATTATAATGTATGCTCTCTTCTGAACTAAATAATTGATAATTATTATTTTTAATTAATTCAAATAAATATTTTAGCAAAAACGAGTACTTTAAAAAAGTCAATACATCGCGGTGTCACGGTGGGAAAGTGATGTCACCGGTGATGGGGCTTAAAACCGGTAACACCGTCAACACTGTCTATCGCGGCAAGCCTAATTACTACTGAAGCTTCGAAGCTCAAAAAATGGTATTCGGACCAGCCCTAATCTGCATAGAAAATTATAAACAAACTACAAGCATAGATAAATACATTAGAAGAAAAATACAATTGAAATAAGCAGTGCATTATGTTTTTCAGGAAAATCAGGAAATTCAGGAAATATAACTATTAATTCATTTAATTTATCTTTGTTAAAGCTACAGGTCATTTTCTCATTTATTTGATCACCATTAGCGACACAAACAGCTGCGGGTACATTAGGCTGCTGTCCCTTTAAGACGAATGCACAGACCTAATATAAATGACACACATACGTTTTCTTTGTTTAAAACACACATAACCGACTGTGTTTACGAGGAACCTCGCCGAGATGGGCATTTGACTTAATTTTGCGTGCATGTACCCGTTTATGCTCAAAAGAAAGAGAAAGAGAACTGAATTGGGCATTCACGTGCTGTCTGCATGGCTCTGTGTGTGCAAGTGAGTCCTCTTGCGCTCGATGCCTGACTCGACTTAAAAACGCATGCAAATGATAAACTTTCACTCTATGATGGTTAAACTTTGCAATTAATCCGCGAATTACATGTGTTCTGAACCGAGGGACAACTGGCCCATACGGATCACAGATAAACTACGATCCCTATACATGACAACGCACATCCTGCGACGGACTATCGTGGATGTGCACAATGCGATATTGATGCTAAAACGATATATCGTGCAGTCCTACTCAATATACAATATTTGGGGCATGATATTGCCCAAAAGAAATTATTTCAATTCACCCCTCTGAATATTCCTTTAATATGGCATTTTGTGAGAAGTCCAGAGAACTAAGATTAACAGTTAATGGCAAATATAAAATGTCCATGCATTTACAAACCTCATTTGGATAAATACAATGGTAGAAAACTTGAATCAATCACATAGGAAAGCCTGTCAGTGATGTGCTGTAAAGTAAAAGGAAAGACACAGATAACAGTAAAACTATTTCATAGTTGAGTCATATTATAATAAAGACATTTAATTATAATTTTTTTTTAAAGATCTTGTAAATAACTTTGCTTAATATCAACAATATTATTAGTAGTATATAAATGCTAGAAAATTTTCATCATGAGCTGTTGGCATGTAAATGAACATAATGAGAATAGAGAGTGAAAAAAAAAAACAGCTCTAAACTTTTCAATCAAGTACCAGCTACTATTGTAAAGTTATAGTACACAGTACACACACATGAGAGGTACAGCCTCTCACTACTCTTACAAAATTACAAACAACCAGCCTGAAAAACACATGTTGTATGAAGAACCGATAACATCCAAGCTTATCGATACTGCGGTCTTCCTTATTTTGGCCCCAGGGCCCGTTTAATACCGGGTTTCGGTACCCATCCCTACATATGGGTGAGTTCATATGGATGAAAGCCTGTTGTGTTCTGTCTCTTGATTTGTGATAGTGGCAGCTATTGTGAAACTCACCTTCTTCATCTACTGAGTGTGGATGGCATCAAGATCTTGTCCTGAAGAATCACAGGGCCAAACGCTAGGGATTATATCTCATCTGGTGACAAGAGCATAGCCATCACTTTAATTGACTCTAATGATATCTATACTGTATCTCACCAGCTCTTCTGTCCTCTTTTCTCTGTCTCACACACTCACGGCTTCTCCGATCTCCACTTTAATCTCCGTTTTCTGTCCGCACACACACTAATGATATCTTTACCCCTGATATTGCAATGGGGATATAAATTCAGAGTATGAGAGTATGAGCCACGAGTAAGCTGGCCAGATATCTGTGAAAAATAACTTACGTGCCTAAAGTTGTCGACCCCCTGACCAACATTCAGCATTTATAAGTAAAAATAATTTCAGTATTTATCAGTAAAACATACATACGAATAAATAAATACCTTTGAGTTGGACAGTATGGTGTCTGTCTCATTGGCCAACATAATTCAAGACAGACCTAGAGAAATAAAATAAAACATACCAATGACCATGATATTATCATAATAGTTAAATGAATTATTATAACTATGACCATTATATTTGTCACTTATTATTAGCTGATTATCTAGCCTACAGGCTTCTCAAGGACAATCTCACTGAAAAAACCTGGGGTTAATGATTTCTAAAATGTGAGACTTCTTTCAAAAGCATAAATCTTACAGACGCCAAACTTTTGAACAGTAGAGCACTGTATGTTTGAGGTTTTGCTTACTAATCATATGGTTCATAGCCGTGGAGATTGTCTTGGACGGAGGGTGCAGCAGGCCATCAACATGATGATCTAGGAACATAACATGCAATTTGTCACAGAGCCGACAATGTTAAATAGGATTTACAATAGAACATAGGGTTTATTACAATATATATATAATCTTAAGATAATAGATATTGTGAAATAAATGCATATGAAATTATTATGATGATGATTAAACAATAATTCACCCTTTATTGTAGAGTTTTTTTTCTGTCGCTCCTGAAATCACATTTTTTTTAATCAATATTTGTAAGTGACGTCACTGATTAACAGCACAGTGCATTCTATTAGGCTAAATAAATTAGCTTACTTCCAATCACCAATTAACAAATTATCAGCAAAACAAAACTATCAAAAACTGCAAAAAAAAAAAAAAAATCTACACAAAGATGTGGTTAAAACCCCAAACTTATATAAACAAGAGCTAAGTCTGTAGAGTTAGCCTTAACTTACCTCTTCTGAAAACGGTTGAGATGCTAACGGACTTTTTCGAAGACACAAAACCATTTCTATAAAGTAAATATTCAACAGAAGCGTATCAGTTACACTTAAGAAAGGTGTCAGGAACGTTTGTATGTATTATTTGTGTGATTTTTTTGACTAAACTTACCTAAAAGCAGTGAAAACAACAGCGAGAGACGGGAGTTTTGCTGTTTGTCAGTTGATGACGTTTCCTCGTTTCCATCTGCTCTCGCGCGCGCTCCAGTCTTTAAATGCGACTCGAATGTTTACGCGCACGCGCATTAAAACACTTCAAAGGCACGCAGCATATAAATAAACATCTAGAATTAAAACATATAACATAATTTAAAATATCATTAATATTAAATCATGAATTTAAAACTCATTGTGTATAGTTCTATGACCCATTAACGTGCAAAATGCCACCCCTGCAGCAGGTGATAGTGGGACAAAGTGGCACTTAGTTTAAGAATTTAACACAACCTCTTTTTTTTATTTGTAAACGTGCTTGCAATATTTTTTATACCATAAATTTGCTTTTGATTTTATTTGTATTTTATATATATATATATATATATATATATATATATATATATATATATATATATAATATTGCATTCATAGTGTAACTTAAGTGTCAAACTACTTTTCAGACATACATAAAGAAAATCACATTGTAACAATTTAAAATGTTATTTGTTTATTTTTTTTAAAGGTGGAAAGTATTAAGGAGACACACAAGGTTTGGGTGAGGGGGTGTTGATGAGGAAGAGGGGAAGTGTAGGGTGTGGGGGGAATGTAAATGTAGGTTTGCCACAGTGCAGATGTTTTGGTGCTGCTGTGTTTCTGTCTAACTGTCAGTTGTTCTCCCCTAACTGCAGTCTTCAATGACACAATCAGTTTTATGTTTGTGTAATTTGTGAATGGAACTTAAAGTAAAATAAACCTGTATCAGATTATGTGTATCACGTGTTTGGTGTCTTGTAGATATTGTACAGCTTATCTAGTTTTGCGATTACATATGACATTAAATTGGTCATTGTATAGAGACATTGTTTCACTTGTAATTTGTGAACAAGTCTATTCACAACTGAAACACTTATTAAAAATAAAAAAGCTGACTATACTTGGTCAGACAACTATGGTGAATGTGTTTGTTCAAACGATATTTGAATCTGAATCGAGTCCGGGCATGCTACAGATTTATGCTATAATTTATTTTAATACTTAATTTATTATCATTTAATGTAATAATTTTAATATAATTTTGTTTAATACTGTTCAGATATACTGTTGTATTAACAACTATAATAATTTAGGCTGTACCATCTAGCCAGCCTAACTATGATGCTAAAACCTTATCTGTATATGGACTATGAAATCTGATTAATTTGTAATTAGGTAAGATGTTCATCAGCTTGGCCAGCCTGGGAGGCCAGCTGAAACCAGCTGACCACCAACTTGACCAGGCTGGGAGACCAGCTTGACCAGCTAAGCCAGGCTGGGAGACCAGCTAAATCAGGCTGGGAGACCAGCTAAATCAGGCTGGGAGACCAGCTTGACCAGCTAAGCCAGGCTGGGAGACCAGCTAAATCAGGCTGAGAGACCAGCTTGACCAGCTAAGTCAGGCTGGGAGACCAGCTGACCACCAACTTGACCAGGCTGGGAGACCAGCTTGACCAGCTAAGCCAGGCTGGGAGACCAGCTAAATCAGGCTGGGAGACCAGCTTGACCAGCTAAGTCAGGCTGGGAGACCAGCTGACCACCAACTTGACCAGGCTGGGAGACCAGCTTGACCAGCTAAGCCAGGCTGGGAGACCAGCTAAATCAGGCTGGGAGACCAGCTGACCACCAACTTGACCAGGCTGGGAGACCAGCTTGACCATCTAAGCCAGGCTGGGAGACCAGCTGACCACCAACTTGACCAGGCTGGGAGACCAGCTTGACCAGCTAAGCCAGGCTGGGAGACCAGCTGACCACCAACTTGACCAGGCTGGGAGACCAGCTTGACCAGCTAAGTCAGGCTGGGAGACCAGCTGACCACCAACTTGACCAGGCTGGGAGACCAGCTTGACCATCTAAGCCAGGCTGGGAGACCAGCTGACCACCAACTTGACCAGGCTGGGAGACCAGCTTGACCAGCTAAGCCAGGCTGGGAGACCAGCTAAATCAGGCTGGGAGACCAGCTTGACCAGCTAAGTCAGGCTGGGAGACCAGCTGACCACCAACTTGACCAGGCAGGGAGACCAGCTTGACCAGCTAAGCCAGGCTGGGAGACCAGCTAAATCAGGCTGGGAGACCAGCTTGACCAGCTAAGCCAGGCTGGGAGACCAGCTAAATCAGGCTGGGAGACCAGCTTGACCAGCTAAGCCAGGCTGGGAGACCAGCTTGACCAGCTAAGCCAGGCTGGGAGACCAACTAAAACCAGCTACTTCCAGCTTAAACCAGCTAAGACCAGCCAACCAGCCTAGGCTGGTTTTAGCTGGATTTTTCAGCAGGGCCCTTACGAAAATTTACCATGGTTTTACTACAAATAAAAAATAAAACATGGATATTGCTATTTGGTTAGCTACCAGGTAATAACATTGCAGAGGCTATTTCTGACCAACTCTTCTCCTTGTCCAGTCTATGATGGTAGGTTTTACACGACACGTTGTACAAACATTCGTGCTGTTGCGACAAATCAACAATCTGATCCTCCATCTCTGCTGTCCACATCAAGTTCACTTTGTACAGCGCCATGACTGCGTTTGTTAGGCCGTGTGTCCACCAAAGCGTTTTTTTCACGCTGAAGTGCTGAGCGTTTTCAGCTGATTCAAAACGCTTTGGTGGACACACGGCCTTATGCTTCCTAGTGATGGGTCGTTCGCGAATGATCCGGCTCTAAAGCCGCCTTTCCACTGCACACGACAAACGACAGCCGTCGGACAGGAAGTCATTAATTTCTAATTAGGGATGCACCGAATCCAGGATTCGGCTTCGGCTTCGGCCGAATATTGGGCTTTTTAACGGGGTTCGGTTTCTGCCGAACCTTATAATTTTTTTTCCACCGA